>LPNX011137345.1:5361-107788 GCA_001517045.1 Pseudotsuga menziesii
GACATCTATCAAAGACATACTTATGCATATTCATGACCCTAGTCCATCATCATGACATGTGTATGAGCAGGTATAGAAATTATGGATAGAATCATGGTCTTACAATTTCGATTCTGTAAGGATTATTGGGAAATTGTAAACCTACTTGTCATGATTTTGTTTGGTTGCTAATTCTGTTGTTGCAGAGAATAAGTTTGAATAGTTTTGAAGTTGTTTAAAGAAATACACAGCCTAGGGTTACATAGCATAAATGAAGAAAGGTGGGAAGACAAATAGGTACAAACCAATTGATACAATGGGGGAAAACAATTTTCCTGACTGTGCAGCATTGTTCAGAGGGCTGGATGGTTTAATTTCTTCGAAAGAATTAAAGGTTTTAACCTAGAAGTGTCATATTGTTTTGCTCAGGGTTTTGTTAAGGATACAATTACATTTGATACTCTGAAATTTGAACTGACAGAAGAGTTGATAGCAGAAGCTACAGGCATAGCAAGAGATGGAGAGTTGTGGTTTAAGAAGGTAGCTTTCACCTTTAACCCAAAATATTTCCCGTTACCTGAAGTCGAAGCCCTAGATTGGGGAAAAGGCGTACAGTTAGACAAATTCAAACTTGAGTGGAAGGAAGTTATTGGAATTTTGCAAAGCTACATTACATGTGAGGGGAGATTTGCTCTAGCTTTCAAATACCATGTCATACTCTTGCAACATTTGAACCAACACTCCAAGATGAACTTACCTTTCTTCTTCTTAAAAAGCCTTCAAAAGATGTCTAATAGGATAAAAGGGCATATGGATCATACTCATCAATTTGTCTTTCATCATGGATTAATAAAACTAATTGTTTGCATAGTCCTATAGAAAAAGAGCAGAACTTGGGATCATTTTTTTTGTTTTGGTCAGGTTTCCTTAGTGAGCAAGAAGTTCAGGCTAAGAAGAGCCTGATGAACAAGCAATTCAATTTTGTAAAAAGGTTTAAGAAAGAGTTAAGTAATGAGTTGTTGCAGGATAGTGTACAAGAGAACTGTTCAAGTCAGATATTTGAAGATGTAAGCGAAGCACTTGATGATAACCTAGAGAAGGTTTTGAAGAATGATGAAAAGGAGTAGATAGTTGTTTTAGATCCTGAGTAGAAGTTGGGTTTAGCAGAGAAAAAGTAGAGTTTCATATCAGTACAGGAAAGTACAACAAGGTTTCCTGTTGTAGCTAAAATAAGGAATGATACTTTACAAGTCTCAAAGGTAAAGTTTCAAAAGAAAGATCTTGTACAGGTGAAAGAAGTGAATTGGAGGCCTAAAACCAAAGTTAAGAACAAACTTAGACTTAACATGAAAAAGATTCTAAACCCTAAATTAAGGAAGGAAAAAATTACTATGATTGAGGATACTACATCTAAAGAAGATATGGAAGAAGAAGAAAACTTAAGTTGTCAGCAAGTTTATGTTAAGAAAGAGCATTCAGTGTTGTTAGAGTCATTTTCAGGAAAATAGAAGGTTTCAGAAAAGCCAATCAATTTCAGCATTGAATGATGTATGTCTTTAGAAGTTCTTGTTGTAGAAGACACAGTTAAAGATGAAGAAGAAGATGGCCTCATTTTTAAGAAAATCAATATCCCTTGGTTGTCAGATAAAATTTCTACATTACAGGAGGGAATGTGCATAGATTCAGAAACTGAAAACCTTCAGAAAACTATGAAGCAATACAAATATCAGATTGGTTTTCTTAGTGAGACTAATGATGGATTGGTCATGACTAATAGAAGACTAAGAGAGGACCTTGATGACATTAACACACACTATCAGGAATTGATAGATGTTTCAAAAGAGACCTTAAAGAGAAAAAGATAGACTTAGAGCCAGTTTGAAGAATTAAATCACAAAACCCAAAGTTTGACCCAACAGAACGAGGTGTTATTCAAAGAAGATTGAAAGTTTTGAGACAAAACAACAGCGAAGGAAAAGGCAATCACATGTTTTAGAAGGAATTGCTTTGTTGGTTGAGGCAGCCAAGAATCTATGAAGGCTTCTACTGGCAAGTGTCAAATAGATTAGTTTATGATAGTTAATAGTTCATTATGTTTGAAAGATGCAACTACTTTTTGTAACCGTTTTGGAACTCAGACCTAAGAATTGGTTTCGACAGTTATGTAACTATTTTTCTGGGAAATCGATAAAAGTAGGAAATGAGATAGAGGTAGGGTTCGAATTTTTCTCAAGGAAAGGCTTTAGGGTTGATGTATCTCAAACTAAGACTGTTTACTCTTATGTAAGTTGGATGACTGATACTGAATATACATACTTATAAGCCATTGTTATTATCTTTATTGCTGGTTTTATATTTGATCTGTTTGATCACTTAACATATAATTTCATTTCTTGTTTAATGTTCTTATTCATGCAAGTGTTGTTGATGTATTTGTAACTTTAGAATGTATTCACTTGTATATCTTATGTATTGTACCCCGATGCTTATTCCGAGAAGTATCTGTAATGTAATTGAGCCATATCATGCCCCGATGTTCCGATCAGGAGATTCAATAATGTAAACAAGTCATGTAAAGTCATAGAGTGTAACCCTCCTTATTAATCAAGGGTTAAAGTCCCCACAAATGTGGAGCCCTAGGGTTATTAGATTCTCCTAGAGAAGTCGGCCCTAGTGAGTTATTGTTAAGTCGGGAATTAGTATAAATAGAGAGGGAGCCTCTCTATTTAACAAACATTCATTCACACTCAGTTGTAGCGCATAACTGAGAGAGAGAGAAGAAACTGGGACAAGAGAGAGAGAGAGAGAGAGACTACTGCTGTTGGGAGATCATCTTACTATCTTTGGGTTTTACTTTTGGTGTTGATTCTATCTCTGAGGAAGTTGTGGGGTTTTCTCATTTATGGTTTCCTCGAGGAAAATCTTTGTGTTCATTGTCTCTTGTGATTGATTGTTGTGCTTGTTATTCTCTTAGATAATATCCTAAGATCATATAGCTTAAATGTTAAAAATCTAACATGGTATCAGAGCTAACCTGGGAAGAAGATACTATGCAGCTACTGAAGCTAGGGCTTCCTACTTTTTGGATCTCTCTCCATGGATTTTCAGCAAAAGGAGGTTGGGCTGACTCTCCTCTCTAGGGCGCATCTTTCTGTGGAAGCAAAATATGATTCTGAGCATTTTCAGTTTTTGACCCGACACTGCTGTCGAAAATTAGGGCTTTCCACAGAAGTGGAATTTTTTAGTGAGCCTAGGCATGGATTGATATCCTCCCCAAAATTGAAGTTTAGAGATCAATATCAAAGTTTTTGGTTGGGTAGAACTCCAGGAAATTCAAACCCTAATCTGCTCTTGGACTGGAAAACCAGCTCTATAGAAATTCAGCTCTAGATCCAGTTCTGACATCTTAACCTGGTAAGATCTAAATCTTTTGTGTTTTCATTTGAGGTTCTCTATTAAAGATGTCTCATCATACCAAGCTTGATGAAAATCTTGAGGGAGCTGATAACTTCTGAGCTTGGAAGTATAGGATCTCCCTAGTACTGGAAGAAAATGAGTTAGACTCTTACATCAATGAAGAGGTTCCAGTTCCAGAGGGAGATGAGTCTAATGCCTTACACAAGAAGAAATTGGTCATGGCTAAGAGGATTATTGTTGATTCAATAAAGGATCACCTCATACCACATGTGTCCTCTCTAAAGACACCTAAAGAGATGTTTGATTCCCTGACCAAGTTATTTGAAGGGAAGAACATAAACCGAAAGATGACTATGAGAAACCAATTGAAGAATATAAAGATCCAGAATGCAGAGACTATCCAGTATTACTTTACAAGGGTATCTCAGATCAAGGAAAAACTGGAAGCAGTAGATGAAGAAGTAGAGAATGAAGAAATTGTGAGGACCACCTTGAATGGTCTCCCTAGGGCATGGGACTCTTTCATTCAAGGGATCTATGCCAGAAAGAAGCTAGTCAAGTTTAGCAGACTGTGGGAGGAATTCTCACAAGAAGAAACTCGAATATCAGCTCGAGAAGAAAAGATGGGAAGTGAAGATCAAGCTCTCACAGTACAATCCAAGAAAAGCAGAACATACCATCACAAAGGTAAGCACTCTCGCCAAAAGAAAAAAAAACTAGAAAGTCTAACAAATATTTGTCTAAGTACATTTGCTTTACATGTGATAAAAGAGGACACCTTGCAAGAGATTGTCCTAGAAACAAAGATAGATCTCATAAGAGGAAGGGAAACAATAAAAGACATCATGCTCATGCTGTAGAAGATGATGAGCCTTCCAAGAAGAGAATCAAACAAGACAATGATGATTCTTCAAGTGATGAAGAATATGTTTTGATTTTCTCTCTCACGGGAAACATCACACAGAAGCAATGATTGGCTTATAGACAATGGGGCTTCCAAACACATGACGGGATTCAAAGAATCATTTGTGAAACTATCAGAACATGAATCACCCCACAAGGTGAAACTTGGGGATGACAACCAATATCCAATAAAAGGTAGTGGAGAATCCTCCTACAAATTAGACTCTGGAAAGTCTATGAAAATGAAGGATGTCCTATTTGTACTAGGACTAAATAAGAACCTTCTCTCCATCTCTGCATTAGATGCAAAAGGCATAATAGTTGCATTTATAGATGGCCAAGTCATCATGTGGCCAAAAGGAAAGACTATTGACGATGCAGTAGTAATTAGAGAACAAGAGGGAGGACTATACAGATTAAAGGGCCAACCAGAACAAGCTTTGGTTCACGACTCAGTAGAACCAAATGAAATTTGCCATAGAAGGCTTGCACATGTGCACTACCACTTGCAAGCAAAGTTGTTGAAGGTCTTCCAAAAATACAAGCAAAACATGAAGGAGTATGCAAGGGATGTGTGAAAGGAAAGAACACAAAGAAGACATTTCCAAGTAGCGAAAGCAATGCTAAAGGAATCTTGGAAATCATTCACTCTGATGTATGCAGTCTGATGTCATCTAGTTCATTAAGCGGGTATGTATACCATGTTTCTTTCATTGATGATTTTTCTAGGAAGACATGGATATACTTCATGAAGAAAAAAGACGAAGTATTCAGCAAGTTCAAGCAATTCAAGCCTTGATCGAAAACTACATAGAGAAGAAGATCAAGATTTTTTGATCAGACAATGGTGAAGAATTCACATCAAATGAATTCAAGCAATTATGCAATGATTTAGGGATTAAGAGGGAGTTGACCACTCCATATAATCCACAACAGAATGGGGTTGCAAAAAGAAAGAATAGAATGATCATGTAAGCTGCAAGGGAAATGCTTCATGATCAGGATCTTCCCATGCATCTATGGGCAGAAGTGGCTAGAAATGCTATGTATGTACATAACCGTACTCCACATAGAGTACTCGAGAACAAGACACCTAGAGAAGTATTTTTCGGTAAGAAACCAGAAGTCAGTCATCTCAAAATATTTGGCTGTCTAGTGTACATACACATTCCAAAAGAAAAGAGGACAAAGTTAGATCCTTCAGGAAGGAAGGGTATATTTGTGGGATACTCTGAAAGCTCAAAGGCTTACAAAATATACTTCCTAGGATTCAAGAAGATCGACATCAGCAGGGATGTAACATTTGACGAAGACTCAGCTTACAACAAATCCAAAAAGAGACTTGCTAAAGAACCTGAAGAAACAGAAGTATCGATAATTCATGGCACAACCATGAACGAAGCAATTCCAAAAGAAGATCGAGAAATATAAGAACCTGTAGATCCACCTCAGGAGAAGACTCCTCACAAGAGGAAACCTGCTTGGGTACGAGAAGCTATCCAAGGTGCAAAAAGATATGGGGCTCCAAAAGAGATACACAGAGAAAGGAAAAGAACCAGGTCCTGCTCCGGTTATGTATCCCTATTATGTGACTTCATTGATAAAGAACCTTCCAACTATGAAGAAGGGGAATAAAAGAAAGAATGGAAGGATGTTATGGTCGAAGAGTATCAATCGATCATGAAGAATGATGTTTGGGATGTTGTCCCAAGACCAGAGGGGAAGTCTTTTGTGACTTCCAAATGGATCTATAAGATCAAGCATGCTGCAGATGGTAGCATAGAGAAATATAAAGCAAGATTTGTGGCTCGTGGTTTCTCTTAGAAAGAAGGAATAGATTATGAAGAAACTTTTGCTCCTGTAGCCAGATATACTTCCATCAGATTAGTACTTGCTTTAGCTACAGTAATGAAGTGGAAAGTACACCAGATGGATGTCAAGACAACTTTCTTGAATGGTGTAGTAGAAGAGGAAGCATATGTGGAGCAGCCACTTGGTTTTGAGACACATGACAGAGAGACTCATGTGTATAAGTTAAATAAAGCCATGTACGGTTTGAAACAGGCACCCAGGACATGGTACGGCAAAATTGACAGCTTCCTATCTAGTTTGGGCTTTACCAAGAATAAAGCGGATTCCAACCTTTACTACAAGGTTGAAGAAGGGAACCCAGTGATACTCCTATTGTATGTAGGTGATCTATTTGTAATAGGTGAGGATGGGTTGATTGATGATACAAAGAGGAAGCTTGCTACTGAGTTCAAAATGAAGGACTTGGGTATGATGCACTATTTTCTTGGCATGGAGGTGTGGCAGAATGTAGATGGAATTTCCCTGGGACAAGGGAAGTATGCAGTAGAGATCCTGAAGAGGTTCGCGATGATGGACTGCAAATCCATGACCACACCTATGGCATCGAACCTTAAGCTATTGAGTGATGCTTCATAAGAAGCGGTTGATGCTATGATGTATTGTCAAATGATTGGGTCCTTGATGTACCTGATGAATACAAGAACAGATATTTGCTTTGTTGTGAACACATTGAGGCAGTTCCTGACGGATTCGAGACATGTTCACTTGATTGCTACAAAGCATATTCTGAGGTACCTAAAGGGTACATTTAATTATGGGCTCAAGTATGAGGCGAATTAGAAGATTAACCTGGAAGTTTATGTGGATTTGGCTTGGGCAAGCAGTGCCATTGATAGAAAGAGCACTTTTGGGTGTTGCTTCAGTATGGGATTAGGTGTGATCTCCTAGTTTAGCAGGAAGCAATCTTGTGTGGCACTGAGTACATCCAAAGCAGAGTATGTTGCAACTTTTTTGGCTAGTTGTGAGGCAGTGTGGCTGAGAAAGCTACTATCTAATTTATTTGATCTCTAGATGGATGCTACTTGTTTATATTGCAAAAACCAAAGCTGTGTGAAGCTGTCAGAGAACCCAGTGTTCCATGACAAGTCAAAGCATATCGAGATCAAGTATCACTATTCAGGATATGGTGCAGAGAGGAGCAGTGAAGCTCTAGTATGTTACGATGGACAAGCAGATAGTTGGTGTACTGACCAAAACATTAGCCAGAGTAAAGTTTGAGTACTTTAGGGAGAAACTTGGTGTTCTCCAGATTGAGGTTCCCTCCAAAAGGAATTTATGTTTTCATTGTCCTTTTTGACATGGTGGAAGGCTAAGCTTCACATGGTCAAATGTAAGTGCAAAGATGGTCTGATGTGATTGTGGGTTATGTTACCACATGATCAGTGCAGAGATATTCTGATGTGATTGTGGAATGTGTTCCCAAATGATTAGTGCAGATCCATTCTGATGTGATTGAGGGATATGTTCCCACATGATCGGATATAAGCGCAGAGATACTCTGATGTGATTGTGGGTTGTGTTACCACATGATCAGTGTAGAGATATTTTGATGTGATTGTGGGATGTGTTCTCACATGATAAGTGCAGAGCCATTCTGATGTGATTGTGGGATGTGTTCTCACATGATCAGTGTAGAGCCATTCTGATGTGATTGAAGGATGTGTTCCCACATGATCGGATGTAAGTGCAGCACCTTTCTGACATGATGAGGTCGGATGTAAGTGCAGAGCCTTTCTAACATGATGAGGTCAAATGTAAGTGCAGCGCCTTTCTGACATGATGAGGTCAGATGTAAGTGCAGAGCTTTTCTGACATGATGAGGTTGGATGTAAGTGCAACGCCTTTCTAATATGATGAGGTCGGATGTAAGTGTAGAGCCTTTCTGACATGATGAGGTCGAATGTAAGTGTAGAGCCTTTTTGACATGATGAGGTTGGATGTAAGTGTAGAGCCTTTCTGACATGATGAGGTCGAATGTAAGTGTAGAGCCTTTCTGACATGATGAAGTCAGATGTAAGTGTAGAGCCTTTTTGACAAGATGAGGTCGGATCTGAGTGTTGGGCCTTTCTGACATGGTTTTTGGATGTGTTCCTCCCATGGTCAGATGTGAGTGTTGGGCGTGCCTTTCTGACATGGCTCTTGGATGGGTTCCTCCCATGGTCAGATGTAAGTGTTGGGTGGGCCTTTCTGACATGGTTCATTCCATGGTCAGATATAAGTGCTGAAGATGATGAAGACCTACATGAAGGCTAGGCTTACAACCATTATGAAAAAGGGTTGGCTCTGTAGAACTTCCTGTGATGAGTATAATTGAGATAACACCAATGATAATGACGCCGTGATGATCCAGATCAAGTGATGATCCAAACTTGATGATTATCCAATGATGATCCAGACTTTATGATGATCCAGTGACGATCTAGATCAAGTGATGATCCAAACTTGATGATGATCTAGTGATGCTCCAGATCAAGTGATGATCCAGATTTGATGATGATCCAGTGATGATCCAGACTTGATGATGAATATGACTTGACGATGAAGATGACTTGAAAATGAAGATGACTTGATGATGATCTAGATGATACAGAGAAGAAGACTTGTGATGATAAATTGTGTTGAGAGAATACCTTCCTAGTTAAGAGGGAGTGTTGATGTATTTGTAACTTCGGAATGTATTCAATTATATATCTTATGTATTGTACCTCGATGTTTATTTCGAGAAGTATATGTAATGTAATTGAGTCATGTCATGCCCTGATGTTCCGATCGTGATCTAGATTTATGTAGGAATGCAACAGAATACACAAATAACCATAGAAACAAATATGCAGTAGAAATAACACAACATTTCATTAATCAATAACTGAAACTTGTTTACATACAGAATGGAAATAAACTAGCTAGAGTGCTGGTAGCTTATCTCTGAGAAGAGATGTGGTGGCTACATGCCTCTGAACTCTATGTTACAATGAGGCTCGAAGGCTTATATATTATTGAGAAACAATGGAAACCCTACACATCCAAAAACCTAACCCTAGGAGGTGAAACGCCTTAATGTGGGCCCTGTTGGGTAACTTGGTACATCAATTTCTCAGGGTCGTAACTTTAGCATAACACCTCTGTCTGACGCGCATGATACATCATTAGAAAGATCTGTTTAAGGATAGATCCATAAATAATAAATATTAAGTCCAAGACGGACTCATCTTTGCTCGACCATTCGATGCCGAAAAAACATCGTTTAGGGCCTCAAAACGGCTTTGGAAGTTTAGGACCCGAGAACTGCCAAAAATAGTAAATTGTGCTATAATTAAGGAAACTGGAAAACTGAAAGAAACAATGGTGGGGGTCCAAGAGGAATAGGTGGGTCACCACCAATATCCTCCTAGATCATTCCTCCCCCCTTAGGAAGCAATGGTCCCCATTCCGTTGAGTTCCTCCATGAGATGAGGAAACTTCTGTTGAACTTGGTCCTTGGTGAGCCACTTTTCGTGGTGAAGAAGTTGGCCTGCTTTGACAACTCGATATAGCTGGATCTTCTGCTGGTGGGTGTTATTGACCTATGTGTCCATAATCCGATCAATTGTGGCTTTTTCCATGCAGTCGGGGTTTAACTTTGTTGGTGTGAGTTGTTCTACCACGTCTGATGTGTCCAGTAGAGGTGGAAAGTAGGGCCGAAGGCAGTCCACATTGAACACTGGGTGCAGACCAATGAATGGTGGAATACTGAGCTCGAAGGCATTGTCCCTGATAGCCTTGGTGATGGTGTATGGACCATATCAGAGCGGGCAAAGCTTGAGGTAGGGTCTAGCGAGGTGCTCCTTCTGCAAATGTAGCCATACTTTGTTGCCCACCTAGAAGTTGTGTTGCACTCGATGTTGATCATGTCACTGCTTGTAGTTAGCATTGGATCTATCCAATATGTCATGAACCTACTGGTGAATGTGATAAATGCACACAATGAAGTTGTTTGCCTTGGAAACTTCAGACTGGATATGAGCTGAATCATCCTGAGTAGCTACAAATGGCATGGCTACGTCAATGGTACATAGTGGATAGAATCCCAAGCCCACCTGAAAGGGGTTGTGGTTGGTTGAGCTGTGGAGGGCCCGGTTATAGTTATGTTGTACATAGTGGAGTCTCTCATCCCATGTGCATGGATGCTTTGATTTGTACATGCGCAAAATGTGTACGATCATCCTATTGACAACCTCTGTCTGTCCATCAGTCTGGGGATGGAAAGTTGTGGACTTTGTGAGCTTAGTGTCTAGCATTGACCATAGGCTAGACTAGAATTTACTAAGGAACCTGTTGTCTAGGTCTGAGATTATAGACTGTGGGACCCCAAAGTGTACCCACACTCGTTCAAAGAAGAGTTTAGCAGTGGCTTCTGCTGTGATATTCTTCTTGCAGGGTGCCATTATGGCCATATTTGAGAATCTGTCAACGACCACAAACACACAGTCATTGCCATGCTTAGTAGAAGGAAGGCCTGACATGTAATCCATGGATATGGATTTCCAAGGTTGACTACGGGTAGGTAACAAAGTATAGAGGCCTTGCTTCTTAATGGATGGTTTGGCAATGGCACAGGCAGTGCAGGATCAGATGTACTTTCCAACATCATGTTGAAGGTTTGGCCAATAGAAATACTTCTGCAGTACTGCCACGGTTTTCTCGACCCTGAAATGCCCAGCGCCCCGACTGTAGTGTGCTTCCCAAATCATCTTGGCACGCTCGCTTGAAGGAACACAAAGGTGTCCCATGTGACATAGTAGTACATCCTGGAGTTGAAATTTTGGAACTTGGTTTCCCTCCAAGAGCGTTTGGTATGTGTGGCTGAATTTTGGATCGCTCTTGTAGAGAAGCAGCCAATCAGAAATCTCATGACCACAAGAGTTGAGCAAGGTCGTTATCGCCACGATCGGTGGTCGGCAGAGGCAGTCTGCAACATTATTGGTGCTTACCTTCTTGTACTTGATGTTCAAATGAAACTATTGTAGATATGTGGACCACTTCTAATGGTGATAGTTATGTAACTTCCCTTATGTCTGCATGAACTACAGGGGTCGGTGGTCTGTGTGGATGATCGTTTCCTTCCCCAAAATGTAATGCTTCCATTGTCAGCAAGCCTGTACAATGGAATACATTTCTTTTTCATAAGTGGGATATTTGCGGACTGTGTCGGATAGTGTCTCACTGTGATATGCCATTGGATTCCCTTGTTGACTAAGGACTACCCCAATAGCATAGTCAAAGGCATTTGTCTTGATCTCAAATGGCTTTTGCAAGTTTGGTAATGTGAGCACTGGGGCACAGTATAGGCGATGTTTCAATTCTGCAAATGCCTTTTGCTGATTTTTCGACCAAAAGAACTTTGCTTTCACTCCTCCCTTGGTGACTTGACTCAAGGGCCAAGTGATATGAGAGAATCCCTGCACGAACCTGCGGTAGAAATTAGCAAGGCCCAGAAAGCTGCGAAGCTCTGTTAGAGTAGTTGGGGTTGGCCAATCCCAAATGACTTGGATCTTGGGTGGAACCACATGTACCCCATACTCATCAATAATGTATCCCAGATACTGAACCTGGGTCATGCCAAAAGTGCACTTGTCCAAATTGGCACACAACTTGTGCTGCCGCAATGATTGGAGGACCTGTCAGATGTGGTGGAGGTGCTCTTCCTAAGTTTGGCTAAAGATCAGGATGTCATCCAAGTACACTACTACAAATGAGTTGGTGAATGGTCGTAAGATGTCGTCCATTAGTCTCATGAAGGTTGCAGGCGCATTCGTCAGCCCGAAAGGCATGACCAACCATTCGAAAAGGCCCTCCTTGGATTTGAAGGCAGTCTTCCACACATCGGTCAGTTCGATCGGTACCTGGTGATACCCAGACTTTAAGTCGATCTTGCTAAAATATTTTTCCCCTTTAAGCTGGTCCAAGAGGTCATCAATCCATGGGATTGGGTACCTATTTCAGACAATGATCTTGTTCGGCGCCCAATAGTCAATACAAAGTCTCCAAGTCCCATCCTTCTTCTGTACCAACATGATCAGGCTCCCACAGGGCGATGAACTTGGCCGGATGTGACCCTTCTGTAGCAGCTCCTAAATTTGCCTCTTGATTTCATCATTCTTCAGAACAGAGCGTCAATAGATTGGTCCATTGGGCAATGACGCACCTGGGGTCAGATCGATGGGGTGCTTGACCTGACAGTGGAGAGGCACCCCGGTGGGTGAGGTGAATATGTCCCGGTACTCCTCCACGACCTTGTCCATTTGTTGTTTTTGTGCGGAGGGGCCCTATCTAGAGGTTGTAGCCACAATATTCTTCTTGCCCTGAGGGTGGATCATCAAGAAAACAAACTTCCTGGTTTTGGAAATGAGTTTACTGCATTGTTTTCCAGTAACCAAAGAGATAGTGGCAGGGGGTGGTACCTCTGGTATCCTATACAAATTATTTCCCAACGTAATAATAATAGCACGAGGCCGAGACTCATACACAACATGTCGCTTCCATAAGTATGGTTGACCTAATAATACATCACAAACATCAAGAGGAGCAATATCACATAATACCTCATCGGTGAAGGGCTTGATGCTGGAGGGAAGGTGACACTGATGGTTGACGCGGAGATCTCGTCCTTGGTGAAGCCACCCGATGGTGTACGACTGCAGATGTGCCGTGGTCGGCAAACCCAACCGCTTCACGACATCTGCTGAGATCAAGTTCTTTTGGCTCCCACTGTCAATAATGAACTATAGTGGGGAACCCTTTACCCACACCTGGGAGTGGAAAAGACGCTCCTCCTCCTCTGAATCTTCTGGTTCTTCCTTTTGGATCTTCATGGTGGCAATGGTGGCGTTGGGATCTACATCGATAATATCCTTCCCTCTGTCATTCCCCTTCTTGGGTTTTGATTCAGTGTCAGAGTATGCATCTGATTCAGAAGCCTTTATCTTGGCCACCAGTGACTGCTTAGCTCGACACTCACTTGTGTTGTGAGTGGGGCTCTTATATAACTCGCACCACTTTCTCGCTTCCTTCTTCGGCTTTGCAGTGTTGCTCTTTGCTTGCGGCTTTGGCAAGTTTTCTTGAGTTGCCATGCCTTGGCCATGTCCTTGTTTCTGCGGTTTGGGGGCACCTTTCCCTTGCTTCTGATTCGTAGATCCAAAGTCTCTCTTTTTCTGTTTGAATTTTTGCTCAATTTTGGCAGCATACCGATATGTCATACCAAGTGAGGAGATGTCGAGGAAATCCATTTCCTCCTGAATGTCTATGTGCAGATAACTACGGTACTTCAGCACCAAATGTTTCTTTGAATCTTTGATACCCAACTTGGTGCGCAGGGTATGGAACAGATTCGTCAGCTCATGCACATCTTGATCTCTTTGTTGCCGCAACGTAGTCCATTGGATGTACTTGTCCTCATAGCTCCCCATCAGATAATATTGTCCCTTTATGGCATCTCAGAAAGAATTCCAAGTGGGTATGGATGATAACAGAGAGGGTTCCTCCTCATCCTTTCTTGCACAGTAGATTCCCCACCAATCCTTAACATGGGGGGTGGCTGTGAGTAGAGAAAAAGTAATCTTTTCCCGGTTAGAAAAGTCATGAACCGAGAAATATCCTTCTAATAGATTCAACCATCTATCCACGGTGTCTGTATCTATTCGACCATCAAATATGAGAATGTTGAATTTTACTTGTACCTTAAAAGGGGTTGCGCCTCCAGAGTGGCTGCTAGATGCAGATGCGTCGCCAGTGGGAAGTCGTTGAAGGATCTGGACGAAGTTATCCATCATCGCGTTCCTTTGTTTTTCAAGTGCCTCCTCGAGCAACATTTTGATAGGATCTTCTGTGCCCTCATATTTCTTTTCGGCTCCATGGGTGGTCGTCGGGATTTGTGAGGCTGATCTTGCAAAGGTCTACCAGATCGAGCCCTAACTCTTGATACCCCGTCCTCATTGGGGACATGCAAAGAAGGATCGAGAAAGAGCAGATTGCTCTAATACCACTGATTCATATTTATGCAGGAACATAACAAAATACACAAATAACCATAGAAACAAATATGTAGCGGAAATAACACAACATTTCATTAATCAATAACTGAAAATTGTTTACATACATAATGGAATTAAACTAGCTAGAGTGCTGGTATCTTATCTCTGAGAAGAGATGTGGCGGCTACATGCCTCTGAACTCTGTGTTACAATGAGGCTCGAAGGCCTATATATTATTGAGAAACAATGGAAACCCTACACATCGAAAAACCTAACCCTAAGAGGTGAAACACCTTAATGTGGGCCCCGTTGGGTAACTTGGTACATCAATTTCCCACGGTCGTAACTTTAGCATACTACCTCCGTTTGACACGCATGATACATCGTTAGAAAGATCTGTTTAAGGACTAGATCCATAAATGACAAATATTGAGTCTAGAATGGACTCATATTTGCCCAAACTTTTGAAGCTGAAAAAACAGAAAAAACATCGTTTAGGGCCTCAAAACGGCTCCGGAAGTTTAGGACCCGAAAACTGCCAAAAATAGTAAATTGTGCTACAATTAAGGAAACTGGAAAACTGAAAGAAACAATGGTGGGGGTCCAAGAGGAATAGGTGGGTGGCCACCAATATCCTCCTGGATCAGATCGAGAGATTCAATAATGTAAACAAGTCATGTAAAGTCATAGAGTATAACCCTCCTTATTGATCAAAGGTTAAAGTCCCCGTAGTTGTGGGGCCTAGGGTTATTAGACTTTCCTAGAGAAGTCGTCCCTAGTGAGTTATTTTCAAGTCGGGAATTAGTATAAATAGAGAGGGAGCCTCTCTATTTAACACACATTCACTCACACTCAGTTGTAGCGCATAACTGAGAGAGAGAGAAGAAGCTGGGACAAGAGAGAGAGAGACTACTGCTATCGGGAGATCATCTTACTGTCTTTGAGTTTTACTTTTGGTGTCGATTCTATCTCTGAGGAAGTTGCGGGGTTTTCTCCTTTATGGTTTCCCCGAGGAAAATATTTGTGTTCATCGTCTCTTGTGATTGATTGTTGTGGTTTTTATTCTCTCAGATAAGTTCCTAAGATCATATAGCTTAGATGTTAAAAATCTAACAAGTGCTTATGTGTTATGGGTGAAATATTTGCCATGTTTATACTGTTTCTGGTTTACATCTCATGTGTTTACAACTCAGTCTTCCAAATCATTCCATAATTTAGTATTTGTGTTAGCTTGTTGATGATTTTCTTTCTTGATGATAAACTTTCAGACCAAAACCATTAAAAACCCAATTTCATTTTATTTTATTTTTAGATTGTGTTAGCTTGTTATTGTGGTAGTCTGGGAACAATTTCTAGCACGAACAGGGTCCTCCACCTCAGTGTCTAATATTATGTCCCCAAAAAGTTGAACTATTATTTTCCTATCTATGATTGGTTCTTGCATGTGTATTTTTTCTTTTCCTAGATGAATTTCTATTTATATCCAGCTTTCATGTATTTTTGGGATGGATAAATAGTTGTTCATCACAGGTTTCTTTTGTGCATATTTTGGACTTCAATTTACTGCCTAAATCTGTGGTGGTCAGTTTCCTAGGACATCTTTAACATGCACTCACTTCATTGCATCCTATCTGGTTACTTACAAAATAAGGTTGCTATCAAAAGCATTGACCTTCTAAATATGGATGAACTTGGTTAACCATCCAAACCCTCCCACACCATTTTCCTGCAACCGTTATTAATTTTCTTCTGTTTGCTTACTTTTTTTCTTCTAAAAATGCCCAGTGCCCATCCGTGGATAAGAGGAATGTGAGTTTCGAAATTGCCACTTAAGATTTGAAATATTTGAAACATCAAAAGCACTAGGAGCATAATCATTATCAAAGGATTCACCACAAAAGAGTGCACCCAAAACTTTATTGTAAGGCGTTTGCTACTATAAAGGGGCGATCTACTATTTTTACACTGTATCGCAAACTCACACCAAGATGCACAGTCTAGTCCCTGCCCAATTCTGCATCATCTTGTTCCTAAATAGCCACTCGAATCATTTCCAGATCATCTTCATATGCATCTCTAAGTGAATTATCTTACCACGAATAATCATCACCAATTTATTTGCAAGCAATCTTGCTCTCTTTTCTATTTTGGGATAGTACTCAATTAGCATACACCCAAACAAAAACATTCAGTTAGGTGGATAAAACAATAAAACAAGCAAAAAGAATAAACCAAAACCTATGTCAATTTGGAAGTGACTCACATAAACAAAAAGGCTATCATTTTTAAATATTTGGAAGGATATACAGAAAATCTTTGAAAGTTTAGATAATAGAAATCCAGATAAGAGTTTCATCAAGTTCCACTTTGATAAATGAGTCAGAGATGGTAAGAATTTCATCCAAAAGTCATTACAAAAAATGGAATGAGAAGACTCTGCATCAAAAACCATATTTTATTCGTATTTTAGGAAACGCAATAGATGTTGCATTGACTTGAGATCAGAGTTTTGAATGAGAAAACCAAAATTAACTATATAATATAATGTAAATTATTATATAATTTTTTACATTTCATCCAATCATTCTTCTGTTTTGACAAAATTTCAGTGTTGTGTGAACAAATGAAATGCAACACTGCTTGACCTATTCTGTTAATTGAATCCAGATGTAGTTTCTTGGAGACTAAAGCCATGATAAAAAAATTTAGAACATAAACATAAATTGCTCAAGTTGAGCAAAGATAGGCTCCTTGTTATTGCTCCTAGTATGAGTAGTAGCCAACACATGCAAAAGAGGTTGGGTCAAAGAACTCGAGGCTTGGCATGGCTATTGGAACATAAAATAAGGCAATCAAACTTCTTCTAAAACACAAGCCAAATTTTCAAGGTACTAATTCAAGTGATGTATGAATGGCATGTTTGATTGGTTTTGTACAAGGAATCACATGCATAAATGAGAAAGAGAGAGTCAAGTAGATACTATATTATTGATTAATATTTCAATGTATGTATGTAATGTCTTATTGGTATGCCTAGTTTCTTGGAGACTAAATCCATGATAAAAAAATTTAGGACATAAACATAAATTGCTCAAGTTGAGCAAAGATAGGCTCCTTGTTATTGCTCCTAGTATGAGCAGTAGCCAACACGGGCAAAAGAGGTTGGGTCAAGGAACTCAAAGCTTGGCATGACTATTGGAACATAAAATAAGACAATCAAACTTCTTCAAGAACACAAGACAAATTTTCAAGGTACTAATTCAAGTGATGTATGAATGGCATGTTTGATTGGTTTTGTACAAGGAATCACATGCATAAATGAGAAAGAGAGAGTCAAGTAGAGACTATATTATTGATTAATATTTCAATATATGTATGTATGTAATATCTTATTGGTATGCCTAGTTGATAGATATTGATATCTTCACGTCTAATTACTCACTAACCACCAATATCTAATGCTATATAGCAGTCACATGTGAGTTATGACACAAGTTATATGCCATAATATTAATTGTATACATAAAATGGTTGTGTATACTCTAACAGACCCCCTCAACAACAAAGGTATTATGTTTCTCTTTACCCCCTTGTAGTAGTACCATCACTTGCACCTATAAAATTTCCTATGCCTGATTAAGATATGATAATGATCAGAGACCACAACTCTCTCCATGGTTGAACTATGAACCACACTCTTTTCAGCCTTCACATTCTTGTCCTTGGCCACAGAGCTCTGTAAAAAATCAGACCATGATGAGCAGATTCTAGTATCTAAAATTTAACCTCAAACTATAGATCACTAAATCTAAAAACACCAATCAAAATTTCTGTTATAGAGAACTCAATATACAAACACAAGCTGCTGGGAAATGAACAACAAACACACTAATATGAACACTCAAAACAACATCTGATTTTAATTATTAACTCCAAAAACAGAGGCTAAATCTACAACTGAAAACTCTGACTCCAACCTCAAACTTAATGCACCATGCTCTTTCTTTATAGACTAGGAATAACAGAGGTACAATGAATTTAGATACATGCACAACATAACCACTACTGCTAGTGTAAATCCTAACCCTAGTTCACCCTCCCCTACATGGATAATTGTGCCAAGTTAAGGTGCACCCTCCTAGATATTTGTGCCCTTCACTTCAGCTAAAAATTCCTCATGCAAGAGAACTCCTGATTACCTAGGGAACTGCATCCTTTATCATAGTGCACGTTAATCTAAATAAAGTAAAACTAATTTAGTAGTAAATTGTTGAATTTAGAAAAACAACTGAAACCAGAAAGAGACTAAACATGATGAGTGCATGCTTCCCCTTCATCTCTATATCTCCATAAATACTAGAGTTCCCTTCTTCACTATTGCATGGACTACTGAAAGAAAACACTCTTCCACTATACAGAACTCTGTTGGAAGAAGAAAGAGGGTTGTGACTAGAACACTACCCAAGGCACAATTATTTCCTTACAGGTGCTTATATTACTGGTGGTACAGTTACTGTAGAAGGTTGTGGCACAAGCATCCTTCAGGTAGACCTTAGTGCTATATTGTTCAAATCTTGAAGAATTAATTGTTCACGAGTGTGTTAATTTTATTTGAAAGATTGCTTAGTGATGATTTTGTTATTTATAGGCTAGAAAATGACAGGGAGATGTCAAATTTGTTGAAGTACTTGAGAAAATGGGAGAAAAAGTCACGTGGAATGAAAATAGTGTGACTGGTCTACCCCTTGGGGCATCAAAGGGAAAGCGCTTGCATGGAATTGATGTTAACATGAACAAAATGTCGGATGTTGGAATAGATCCAATATTATGATCGATGTAAATAACCTAAGGGAAGACAAAGCGTATTATCTTCTATCTGTGTCTTTTGTATAAATACAATGACATACAGAAAAGGGGAAGAGGAAGACAGGGTCATATAAATCCCATCCATTGTGACAGTTTGATTTTGCATGATCTTTAGTTGATCTAATTGTGCCAGTGTGATCCTTATAAAATCTACACTGTTCTGGCATGGCACCGATGGTGATTCCAGGGCTAAAGATGTCAAACAAATTTGTGTTATGCATCCTTCCATATATCACTATCAAATACATATATCAACTGGATCATAGGAGGATGTCATATAGCTCAAATAAGATTATTTTTTGTAATCTTTTAAGATCTAACTTGTTGGAGTAGTGCTTGATAGAAATATATTTTTACAGAATACACATTTCAGTACATAATATTTCTCATGACATGAACTATGGAGAAGGTATTGATTCATTAGCTCTTTAAGCTCTTTACAATCTACTGAAGCCTGGAATTTACTTCATTGAGATTCACACCTTGCATAGGTTTCCAAGAAGTCAAATATGCAAAGATTTATTTCATAGTCTACTTCTGAGCAGAGATGCATTTGAAATTTTGAACATATAGTTCATGCCACCGCTTCCTGCTAGAGTGCTTCCTGCATCTATTTTTGACAATGCCTGTTAATTAATTCCGTGGACTCATGATATGCTAAACAAGGGATATATTCAATATTTAACTTGTTTATTTTCTTTAATATTGAACTGTCCAGGATATTCTCTTCCTTTCCTCCTCCTCAACCTAGGGAACTAGTAGGTGGGTGAAACATTGCTAACTAGTAGTCTCATTGGGATGGGGACATGACAGTCCTCCCCACCCAATATTGCTTGTCCGCAAGCAATTCCAAGTTTCGATGCTGAAAAATTTGTTCATCTTCCCAAGTGGCTTCCTCACTAGGAAAATCCTTCCATTGTACCCAATATTCTTTTATTGTTATGCTCCTTAACCTTCTTTCCCTTGTTTTCAGTATTTTGTCTAGAATGAGAGCAAATTGTCCTTCATCATCCAAAGGAGGTAATGAATATAAAACTCAAATATGTTGATCTATAACCTTCTTTAGACATGAAACATTAAATACATTATGAATTTTACTTCCTATGGGAAGCTCCAATTCATAGGCTACTTCTCCAATTTTTTGAATCACTTTGTAGGGACCATAAAACCTTGGTTTGAGCTGTTCTGAACGTTTACCCTTTATGGTCGTTTGTTTGTAGGGATATAGCCTCAAATATACCAATTCATTCACTTGGAAGTGCCTCTCCACTCTATGTTCACCTGCATATTGTTTTTGTTGATTTTGGTCAATCTGCAAGTTATCTTTCTAAAACTTCAAAATTTCTTGACTTTATTCAATCCAATCCTTAGCCTTTGGAGCTCTAATATCAAAAAAAATGTGGTCAGTAAAAGTGGATGCATCATAACCATAAATTTCTTTGAAATGAGACATGCCAATGGACATATGAAAAGTAGTATTGTAGCAAAACTCACCCAAATGCAACCCTTTTATCCATGCTTTTTACTGCCCACTAACATAGTTCCTCAAGTAGCCACCAACCATTGATTCACCCTCTTTGTTTGGCCATCAGTTTTTGGATGGTATCTTGTGTTAGGTGTCAAATTTGTCCCCACCATTTTGAAGAGTTATTGCTAAATTGCACTAAAAATATGCTATCTCTGTCACTAACAATGTTCTTGGGAATCCCATGCAATCTAAAAACTTATTTAAAGAATAGTTCAACCACTTATGCAGCGGTGAAATTGGTAGTAACAACAAATAAATGAGCAAATTTAGTGAGTCTATCCACCACTACAAATATGCAATCCTTACTAAGTACCTTGGGAAAACCAGTGATGAAATCCATGGAAATGCTCTCCCATTTTCGTTCTAGAATAGGCAAGGGGTGCAAGAAGCTAGCTGGATGAGTGTGATCCACTTTATTTTTTTAACATGTAGGGCATTCATTAACTTATTTCATAATATCAACCTTCAACCCTTTCCATTAGAATATTTCCCTCAACATTCTGTATGTTTTGAAGAAACCAAGGTGACATGCTAGAGGAGAATCCCAAGCTTGCTTTAAAAATTTCTCCTTCAAACTCAAAACATGGACTGAATATATTCTATCTTTGTAGTAGATGATTCCTTCCAACACCTTATACCTATGATCATGGTTAGTCCCATAAAAAAATTCACAAGAAAACCTATCCTTGGCATACTCTATTTCTAATATGGCTTTCCAATTTTCTGCTACATCCATTAGAGAAATAGAAGGTCTTCTAGATAAGGCATCAACTACCACATTATTATTTCCCTTCACATATTCAATATCAATTTCAAATGCTTGAATCTTACTGACGCACTTTTTCTTCCTTTCATTTAGATCCTTTTGAGTGAGGAAGTACCTTAAGCTACTATGGTCATTTTTTTTACAACAAACTTGTTTCCCACCAAGTATTGCCTAAGCTTGATCAAAGCATGCACAATGGATAATATTTATTTATCATAAATAGAGTAAAGCTTCTCATTTGGTTGTATCTTCCTAATCTCGAAAGCTATTGGGTGTTGTCCTTGCTTTAGGGCTGCTCCAATTCCTTCTCCTGATGCATCATATTCCAAGACAAATGGTTTAGTAAAATCAGGCAAGCCTAGAATAGGACAATTGATTATTACCTCTTTAATTCTTTGGAAATATTTTTCAGCCCCTTCATGACATTGGAAAGCATCCTTCTTTTTCAAATCAGTGAGAGGTGAGGTGAGTTGGGAGAACCCCTTCACAAACTTCTTATAGTAGGTACAAATTCCAATGAATCCTCTCATTTCAGTGATATTTTTGGAACGAGGCCATTCTATAATGGATTTTATTTTTTCCATATCGACGTTCACACATGTTGACCAATGATGTGTCCAAGATACAAGAGTTCTGTCAAACCAAACTCACATTTTGACAGCTTAGCAAACAAAGATTGATCATGCATAATTTTTAATACCACTTCTAGATGATGCAAATGTTCCTTCCATGTTTTACTATAAATAAGAATGTCATAAAAGAAAACTAGTAAAAAATTATGAAGTTGCTTGTTGAAGATATTGTTCATGCATGATTAGAATGTAGCAAGAGCATTTTTCAAGCTGAAGGGCATGACAAGAAACTCTAAGTGACCATAGTAGCATCTGAAAGCAGTCTTTGGTATGTCTTCTTCCCTCATTTGAATTTGATGATAACCAGATCTAAGTTCTATATTTGAGAATAATTTGGCTCCATGA
The DNA here is from genome assembly GCA_001517045.1 of Pseudotsuga menziesii. Lineage (NCBI taxonomy): Eukaryota > Viridiplantae > Streptophyta > Pinopsida > Pinales > Pinaceae > Pseudotsuga > Pseudotsuga menziesii. The sequence continues at coordinate 27,679 of LPNX011137345.1, forward strand.
GCTCATCAATCCTTGGGATTGAATATCTATTCTTCATTTTCTTCTTATTCAAAGCTCTAAAATCAATGCACATCCTCAAATTTCCATTGATTTTCTTTACCATAACAAATGTAGAAGCATATGGGATTGAGCTAGGCATTATAAGACCCAACTCCAAAATTTCTTTAATGACCTCCTCAATCTATTATCGAATCCTTTTTGGGTACCTATAGGGATGCATTTTGATAGGTTGTGTTCCTATCTCTAACTCAATGATATGCTCCACCCCTATGTCATGTGGTCTTCCTGGGGGGAGGTCTCCAAAAACCCTCTCATACTTACTCAATAACTACTCTTCAAGTGAGTTTTAGATGATGTAATTAAACATTCAACAACCCATTCTATGTCTCCATGCATCAAGATAGACCTCATACTATGATAGGACACCACTTGATTTGGGTAAGTGTGCATTGCCCTAAAAAAGATGGGGTTCCTTGCCAAATTTTTGAACCTCATTTCAGGGACTTAATAATTACAACCATTTCGCTCCCAAAACCACATTTGTGTCAGCCACATTCACTACATAGGAATTGTTAGTGATAGTATGATTTCCTATAGTAACTTGAATCTTTGGAATCCATTTAGTGCAGTAAATAGAATTGTTACATGGAATGATGACTGTGAAACCATTGAAAGTTTCATAGTGTAAATTTTTCCTCTCCGCCAAGGCTACATATATCAAGTTATGAGTGTCTCCTCCATCCACTAGGACCATGAACTTTTGGCCTTGTATGTTACCCTTAAGCCTCAATGTGTGAAATCTAGGTACACCTAAGAGTACTACAATTTTTCTTGTATCAGGAGTGGGATGTTCTTCTTCTGTTGTTTAATACCCCTATTCTTGGGCTGCAAGTTATGCTTCTTCCTCCTCCCCCTCTTCCTCATCTTCAGAGAAAACTTCAATGTACCGTGCCTTCCCCTTTGCACTCTTATGTCCCGGAACCCAAGGTTGTTGACATGTGAAACATAACTTCTTTCTTCTAAGTTCTTATTTGCTTGGCTCTCCCTTATTTTATTTGGAAAAGGAGTCCTTTTGGCATGGTTTTTTACCTTCCTTGAATTTGAAAGGGAAATTAGTCTTAGGGAGGTATCTGGTTCTTGGAAACACATTCTGCAAATCTCTTGTCAAATTCATTGCATCTTTCAATGTAGATAGCTTGTGGGATTTCACGAGCCCTATCAAAGGTTATGTCAATCTTTAGTAAGTAGTAAAACCAACCTAGCCATAGATACATTAGAAACCATTACTGAAATATTTTTAAATTCTAACATATATGCTTCAGGAGTTCCAAATTGCTTCAATTGTTCTAGCTCTTTGAATGGAAGTTTGAGCTCTTTCCTCTCAAATCTCTCCATTAATGCATGGGAGAAACCCTCATAAGATAAAATCTGATCAATTCCCAAGGTTATAATACCATGGAACCACCAATCACTATCTTCTCCTTCAAGGTGCAAAATGGCCATTTTCAATGCATCTTCTTCAACCATAGGATTTAACTAAAAATACACACTTAATTTTTGCAACCAAGCACTAGCATACATTTGGGAAGAACCATAAAAGGAAGGAATATTTACTTTTCCCATGGTATAATTTAATTCCTAATTAAGAGGAGGTTCCCTATTCCCACTTACTCCTTGCTTAAACTGAAGAGAGGCCCTAATGAATTTATCGAAAGGTAGGACTTTCCTACATTCCACTAGTGGAAAATGAGAGATTAGTGACCACGAGACCAAAAATTTTGGTCACCATAGTTTTTTTAAATGGATAAATGACCAAAAATGACAATTTTAAGTGAGCTAACTAAAAACGACCAAGATAAATGACCACTTTTGGTCACGTGATAAAAACCAACTAAAAACAACCAAGATAAATGACTAAAATTGATCATGGAATATCTAGACTACACATGATTAGATTGCAATTGGTCATTTATTTAGTCATTTTTAGTTGTGTCACTCCGACAATAGAAAAAATTACAAATTTGACAATGAATTTGTACATTTTACTAAATTCTAACATTGTAGATGGATTCAAAGACCCCCTTTCTAAATTCTAACACTGCAGATGGATTTAGAGACCCCCTTAAAGGAGGTCTTGTTATCAAGAATATTGCACCTTCTGCGGATAGAAGTTGTTCCTCTGGTCTGAATGGTTTAGATCTAGAACAAATGAGTGAACGAAAAAGGATGAAGACCTTCCCTGAATACTGTAGACACATGGAATACTGCTTCGATTGTGAACCTGTGTACCTACAAACACATCAAAGCTACCAGAAAATCATCTACTTATCCATGTTAGTGACTAAGGAATCTAACAACATGTGCATGTGAAATCAAAACAATGGTAATGTGGGATGGAAATCATCTTTGCATTAAGAATGTATGGAGAAGTGTACAACCATTGCCTTAGTGTCGACAAGCCCCTCCACAAGACAAACACTTCATCCCCATAAGCTCCAACTTTGCTCTCTATGCTCTCCAATGACTTGGACTAGGTAGTCAATCCAACAGAATAACAATACCTCTATAGTTCTCCCCCTCAACTATGGATATGAGCTTGTATTTATAAGGCTCAATGGATAGGAATAGTTGAGAGAATTGTGGATGAGGTGGCTCCAAGATCCTATCATGGGGGATCTCAAGCTCAAACTAACCCACAATGATAGGTATAAGGGAGGACACAATGCTTAAGATCTAAAAGACTCGAGAAACTTCTCTTTTTCCCATTTTACCCAGGGTGCCGCTTTTCTTCCCTTATGACAAAGCGATTTAGATGAGAGCCGCTTTTAGACCAAAGACCATAGGTGGTGGCACCGCTTCTCTAGAACAGGATACAGGTGGTGCTGAGCAAGGTACCGCTCATCAGCCACAGGGCAAGTGTGGTGCTAGGTTTTTTCAAATAGAATTGACCAACAGAGCAAGTTTCTACTCCAAGTGTTGAGATTAAGGGCAAACATGGAAGTTAAGGGTCTCATCACATGATGGTGACAGGATTTAGGTATAACAGGTCTCTACGGGGTCTTTAAATCCATCTGCAGTGTTATAATTTAGTAAATTATGCAGTGTTATAATTTAGTAAATTATTGATCCCCTCATGTGACGTCACAACTCGGCAATTGAAACCAAATTAACTATCATATGCCATCGACATACCCCGTAGACACCATAATTTTGTAAACTACATGTATATCAATCGACATGGACGTCACACCCTAGCTCTTGGTACAATTTATATATATATTTCATCACACACACACACACACACATATAAAGAAGGTATATTATTAGTTTTATATTATATTATGAATAATATATAATAAACAACAAAAAAAACATATATAAAAAAAACAAAAAAGGTATTCATTAAACATATATTAAAAAACAAAAAGCAAAAATATATTCATTTTCATTTTTATTAGGGGTTTCCCACCAAAGAATGAATTGGTACAACCCTGGTCAAACTGGAACAATTGAAGCCATCCCAAGGTTCAACCCAGTATCTCTCTATTGGCAAAGTGGCCAGTTGGATAGGAAAAGGGAGTGGGATAAATGCATGATCCCCAACTTGCATTCACTATGACATCGATTTTTGGCTATGCCAAACATCAAGAGGCTGCTTTGATGTCATTTTCTCATTCTGCAGTTTGAATAATGACCAAGCAATCGATGATTAAATATTATGTATTCAAATTAATAGGGAAACAAGAGGAAGGGCTATCGTATTGCAGGAAGAATGTCACTTCCATCAACATCAATCTCTGGGACACTTAACGACACTAGCCAAAGTCAGTGTGTTAAGCAACTAAAAACTCAACACAACGAGTTGCTCCAACTATTACTCATACATATAGGGTAGTTAGGGTCAATTAGGCTCGTCAACAATAATAAATGGGCCAAATACGCAACTAGGGAGGGCTATGTGTTGTTATAACTTCACAATAAATGCTATCGACTATTGGGAATGACTCATATCAGGTGGATCGAATCTTCTCTTGGATCGAGTACTAGACCGACATTGAATCCTGGGCTTGACTATCGGCTAAAGGGCCTTCGGGTTCTCATAGAGAAACAAATTCAAAGATCATGTTTTTTTGAGTAGCGGCAGAATGGATGAGGTGTTAGAAGAAAAATTTGAGGGTTTCGATGCCATAGATTAATTTGGGTTTCAAAGCATCAATACCCACATGAAGAATATTGCTATTCCGCTAGCTCTCTCTATTCCTCGATTCATAAAGTTTGATTAGAGAAATGCGAATCCAAGTTCCTTTTGCCCGGTTGGCTGAACAAGAATGGTGAGAGAAATTCCAGCAATAAGGAGGACTGGTTTTATCCAATCGAAACAATGATATTCCAACCTTACCACAAGAAAATGTTGTAGGAAAATCCAGGAAACCCACTTTTGTTGATGAATTGTACAAGGTTTTTGCAAGAGGTGAGTGTTAAGCAATGCGAGCTTTGTTTTAAATTAATACCATTGGGTAGAAAATCATTATAAATAAGATTATTCTCAACCATGTATTCTAAGTATGGTTGTTTATATAATGCAAGCAATGTGTTTGAAAAAATGGCTGGAAGAAATTCGGTATCATTGACAACATCGATTGTCAGGTATGTCTAAATTGGGTTCTTCCTAAAGCAGTTATTGATTATTGAATGTCTCATTTAGTGAATGATACTTCTGATTGTGTGCCCTCGATCTGAAAATCCTCTAAAAATATTGGAGACCTGTAATTTCTATAATTGTAAATGGTAACATGTAATTGAGAATCTTGAAGACCTGTAATTTCTGTAAATGTAAATCAGAATACACGGGTATGGTGCACTCACAGTGTTGGTATTCACAGATATAACCAAATTCATGTGGAAAAGGGCGAATTAAACCTTGGGAATCTTATTGTTCATAGACATATGAACTACCTGAAACTTGGTCAGATGAGGGTTGGCTGAAGTATTAAATCTATGTATAATGCTTATTCTATTTGATTGAGATAGGAAAAAAGTCACCCTATAGTCCTCAACAGTTGGTAGCCCTCATATTGATGTAATTATTGATGGAAAAGGAATGACGATGTTGTGTGACCAATATGTTGGTGTGTTTGTGTGAGGGAACTGTAGTGCTTCTCGAGAAAAGTGATAAATCTTGCTTCATTTTAGTTCTTGCTAAAATTTTCTCATTCCATTGGGAGAGCCTGGATTCAAGAAATTTCACACTCAAATGAACCCCTAAAGTAAGGAAATACCCCAAACATGTGCCTTGAGGGTAAAAAATGAGGTAAGCTGCTTAGGTTTCTTAGCTATTATCTTATTTCTAAACAAAAGAGGACATTATATTGGGTTTTGTTGTGTTCATATTCACTATGAAGATCCAAGTGTAAACGTAGATATGCGACATCATCTATTGACATCATTATTTATTAATCATCCGATTTCAACCTGCTTCCATAGCATGACAAAAGTCTCTATGTGAAATCTAGGTAGGTATTCAATCATGGTAGCATGACATTTTATCTCGATGCTCTATACTTTTATTGGTGTATTTTTCCGGTGGAAATTTCAGATTTTCATCCCATTAGACTCAATCGTGGATTTTATAGATTCATTCCATCGAATTCGATCCTGGATTCAAATCTCAATAGACAAAAAAATTGCTACAAACAATCGTCATATGATGCAGCTAGATTATTGGAAAAGTCGTAATATTATGATTTTTTTAGATATAATGAATTACTATAGGAAAAAATTTGGGTATCTATTTACGTTCAATAAAAAAGTCATTTCGAATTGTTGACCATTTCTTTAGCTACATTGTGCCACTAAATATTTGACCTCCGCCATTGCATTATATAGGATTTATCAACCAAGGCACCTTTTTGTTTGCCCTGCTATACACTGGGGTGATAGATCGCTTGTTTCGTTGCATGCTGTAGTGATATAATGCTAAGATAGTCCACCTACAAGCATTTGGGACGATCAATCTTGTTACCAATAAAATATGGTCAGGTTAATATTACCCACCCATAGAAATATGGAAAGGGATACAATGACACAAGCAGGGGGATACGCTCGTACTGTAAAGAATCTTACCGTATCGTATATATATTTCATATGAAAATTTCTTTGTTGAATCGATACTAAATCAATTTACTCGAATTTGAAATTCTTGTTCTTCAATTAACCAGAATAGGTATGGAGAATAGTGGCAGAACTTCAATGCATAAGTCATCAAGTAGTAGAAATCAAAAATCTCCATAAGGATAAATCTCCACTCCTTCCTGTAGAGAAGAAGCAACTGTGACCACTAAATATGTATCATCAATTTCCCAAATCACAAGCAAAACGATAGCAATCACTAAAATCATGTAATCAACCCAACAACTCCCCACTCCCAAAGAATAAGCACTCGTAGCCACTAATGTAGCATCTATCACCAAAACCACAAAAGTAATAGTGGTTATATCCCTTAGAGAGGCAGAGGAGGTGCCACTTAGCGTCATTAAACCTGTGCATTTCAATATCCTATAATTAATGGTGCCCTATAGGAAGAGCCTTTGAGTGTACAAAAAAGTGTGAAGACCACTAGTTTTCTAGGCTTTCTTGGTCAGAGTCATGTAGGTTCCAAGAATTACTAGATCAATTCATTCAAGTAGTTTATTGTTTCCTTTCATTATAGCATAAAAAAGGCAAAAACAAATGACCAATAATAAAATCATTCAATAGTGATATAGCTAATATGATTCATTTTTATTCCTATTATGTAGAGGTTTCACTAAAAATAAATTTTCATATCAGCAATCAACTTTGACTAGACTCTTTTCTATACATCACTAGGATTTTGCACCCTGACAATTTCCGGTCCCAACTAGGTGGGAGATCATGTAGAAGAAAGAACCATACTACATTGTTTTGTTAATTCAGTATAACAACCACCTGTACTTTCAAAACATCCAAGAATTTCACTCATGGAAGTCAACCCAATTGTAGTTTTTAAAGAAACTTGGGAAAAATTTCCTTGTAATAAACTATTGAAACGAGAGGGAAATGTATGAATGGGAATGACTAGTCTCATGTGTCTTGTCCTTGTTTTGACTGATATAACACTTGTTTTAGGACAACCTTTAGTGCCATTTCTTTCCCTAATTTGCAAAAGAAACACTTCCCCTCATAGACACCTCACCTACACTTGATTTTCTTACTAATTTAGCTATCAAAAGTGTGTTATAATCACAAATCCCATGACTATCAAATACAAGTATTTTCCATATTTGTCTACATATGTTTTGATAGCGATATATAAGTAAATTTTGACATTGGACAATATCAAAGAAAGTGGTTTTGACTTTGTTGCTATGCTCATACATTAATTGTTTACAATCTGAAGCATTTCTTGGCACTTTTGTTTCAAGTCACTCTAAGCTACTTATGATATATATTTGACAGTGAAATTGGTTCAGAGTATCCTCTTGTAACCCATTCGCATGACCAAACAAACACTTGTATCCGTTGCTTGAGTTGATTTGTTATATTTTTGAGCATCTCATTTGTTTTAAATGTTTCCAGGTTTGATTGTAGATAGGACTATTGTGATACATTCTGATCTATTGAGAAGTACTTGTTTGGAAACATCAAAAAGAAGGTTGGATCTTTGTAGCAAGTCTTTCTTTCAAACAGGAGTGATTTGATTTATCTCATACACTTGTTGATTATCTAAAGTAACAACTTGTTGATCTATCAAACTTGTCTTTAATTATTTCATGTGTTGACACAAGAAACCATCATTAAAATTTGAATTTGTAAAAGGCACCTCATATTTGTTGAAATTTATCTTTGCTTTGACAAAATTGTTTTTCTTGGAAATATTTCCTTTGTCAATTCATCATTTGTACAAGAAAAAAGTGTCATTTCAAATATTCAGTCGATCACCTTGAATATTTATACTTGTGTGGAAAACCATTTCCAACTTTGATAACTTTGCTTACTTTGATCTATTATTCATTATTTACACAGGAAACTTTGTCATGCTCTTAACAAGCTAGAACATATTTCATCTTGATAATTAGGACTAATTATTGGTTTTGTCTCTGGGCTAGAGTATTTGGTACATCCTTTTGATTCTTAAACATTTCACATATTTGACTTAAGGCACTAGTCATTTACGTCTAAGGCATTGACAAACACATTTGAATGACTGATTTACTTTATTTCTTCTATTGGCATCCAACTTTAAGCAGCAAAGCATTGTTGGAGAAGAAATGTCTACCCTTTAGCTAGTCATACTATGAGCTTCGAGCTTCACCAATTCAAAATATAAAGTTATAATTTTACACATGTAGTTTCTTGTGTTTGTGAATACCTAGCTAGAAGATTAAGACTAGAAACATTGTGAAATAACAAATTATAATTTTCCACATGCAGTTGCTTATGTCTGTGAATAGTAACAACCTGTGTCTAGGTCAAGGTTGTTTCATTGAGTTTCTTGTTTGATATCTAGAAGTGAAAGTTGGTTTCCTGAAATGTAGGTAATTTTTTACAATTATGATTTCATTTAAGTATATGATTTTTACTTTTACATGCAATTCTTACAACCTTTGTCTGCATTGTTGTTATCCATTATTACTATTTACACACCCAATGAGCCAATGCATGAATGAAATACAAAGTTCTTAAATACTTTGGTATGGACACCCTCAACCGTGTAGTTGGGCCTGAAAAAGGATAACTTGCAATCATTAAATAATTTTTACAAATGTAAAAAAGTCAATGAAATTTCAAACCTTGCAGGTTGAATGCAAAATAGCAACAACAACCTTAATGCATTTTAAGATAGTAAACACTAGCTACTACTTAGGCTTCTCTTAACATTTGCAATCTATAATGTCACCTGAAGTTGCGGAGAAACATAAGCTTATATGTCCTCTGGAGGCATTAGGTTCACACAACACCAATGTTTCAGAACATTTATCACAGTTTGGTGTGTTATTTTCGCCTTGATGATTTTCTGCAGGATTTTGGAGAACCTCGAAACCATCATTCTAGCCAGCCCGTTTCTTCCTTTTGCTTCTTGTTTTACCTGTAGAACCTGGTAATGATGATTTAATTCCTACTGATGCATACAACATCAACTGCTCAAACATTTCCTTTGAATAAGATCATGTAGATGAAAGATCACCACTCTTTACTTGATCTAAACTACTATACTTGTCCGCACTGTATTCAGTCTTAACTATCTCGACTCCATTGTATGTACAATGCAAACTAATGTCCAAATTAACTTTACAATCTTGGGAAACATGCCCATCAGTTCCCATACGTGTCTCAACCATTTGGATTTTTCTTATTTTGGATTCTCCCTATTCAAAATAACCCTCCTTTACCTTATAAGTGACTCTATTCTCAAGCAAACTATGTTTCAAATTCTTGCATGCTGTTACACATAAGCTTGGCTCTATATCCAGTTTCCTCTTTGATAAAGCAGAAATATCCTCACAAGAAGCCATCCCAACAGAGGCTCCATTGAAAGGGTCCTCTAGATTTGGATTTGGTAAACTGGGAACGGGCATGGGATCCTCCACATCAGTATCTAAGATTATGTCCCCAGAAAGTTGAACTTTTATTTTCCTATCTATGATTGGTTCTTCCATGTGTATTGTTCTTTTCCTAGATGAATTTCTGTTTATAGCCAGCTTTCTTGTATTTTTGGGATGGATAAATAGTTGTTCATCATAGGTTTCTTTTGTTCATATTTCGAACTTCAATTTACTGTCTAAATCTGTGGTGGTCAGTCTCCTAGGACATCTTTAATATGCACTCACTTCACTGCATCCTATCTGGTTACTTACAAAATAAGGTTGCTATGAAATGCATTGACCTTCTAAATATGGATGAACTTGGTTAACCATCCAAACCCTCCCAAAACATTTTCCTGCAACCGTTATTAATTTTAATTTTAATCTGTTTGCTTACTTCTTCTTTTTTTTCCTGAAAATGCCCAGTTCCCATCTGTGGATAGGAGGAACATGATTTTCAAAATTTCCACTTAAGATTGGAAATATTTGAAACATCAAAAGCAATAGGAGCATAATCATTATCAAAGGATTCACCACAAAAGAGTGCACCCAAAACTTTATTGTAAGGCATTTGCTAACTATAAAGGGGTGATCTACTAAGTTTTACACTGTATCACAAACTCACACCAAGCTGTAAAGCCTAGTCCCTGCCCAATTCTGCATCATCTTATTCCTAAATAGCCACTCGAATCATTTCCAGATTATCTTCAGATGCTTCTCTAAGCGAATTATCTTTCCATGAATAATCATCACCAATTTATTTTGCAAGCAATATTGCTCTCTTCTCTATTTTGGGATAGTCTACAATTAACATACACCCAAACAAAAACATTCAGTTAGGTGGATAAAACAATAAAACAAGCAAAAAGAATAAACCAAAACCTATGTCAATTTGGAAACACTCACATAAACAAAAAGGCTATCATTTTTAAATATTTCGAAGGATCTGCAGAAAATATTTGAAAGTTTAGACAATAGAAATCCGGATAAGAGTTTCATCAAGTTCCACTTTGATAAATGAGTAAGAGATGGTAAGATTTTCATCCAAAAGTCATTACAGAAAATGGAAAGAGAAGTCTTTGCATCAAAAACCATATTTTATTCGTATTTTGGGAAATGCAATAGATGTTGCATTGACTTGAGATCAGAGTTTTGAATGAGAAAATATAAATTAACTATATAATATAATAAAAAATATTATATAAATTTTGACATTTCATCCAATCTTTCTTCTATTTTGACAAAATTTTAGTGTTGTGTGAAAAAATTAAATGCGACATTGCTTGACCTATTCTGTTGATTGAATCCGGATGTAGTTTCTTGGAGACTAAAGCCGTGATAAAAAATTTAGAACATAAACATAAATTTCTCAAGTTGAGAAAAGATAGGCTCCTTGTTATTGCTCCTAGTATGAGCAGTAGACAACACATGAAAAAGAGGTTGGGTCAAAGAACTCAAGGCTTGGCATAACTATTGGAACATAAAATAAGACAATCAAACTTCTTCAAGAACACAAGCCAAATTTTCAAGGAACTAAGTCAAGTGACATGTATGAATGGCATGTTTGATTGGTTTTGTACAAGGAATCACATGCATAAATGAGAAAGAGAGAGTCAAGTAGATACTATATTATTGATTAATATTTCAATGTATGTATGTAATGTCTTATTGGTATGCCTAGTTGATCGTTATTGAAGTATTCATGTCTAATTACTCACTAACCACCAACATCTAATGCTGTATAGCAGTCACATGTGAGTTATGACATAAGTTATATGCCATAATATTAACTATATACATAAAATATTTGTGTATACTCTAACAAACCCCCTCAACAACAAAGGTATTTTGTTTCTCTTTACCCCCTCGTAGTAGTACCATCACTTACACCTATAAAATTTCCTATGCCTGATTAAGATCTGATAATGATTAGAGATCACTGCTCTCTCCATGGTTGAACTATGAACCACACTATTTTCAGCCTTCACATTCTTGTCCTTGGCCACAGAGCTCTGTAAAAAATCAGACCATGGTGAGCTGATTCTAGTATCTAAAATTTAACCTCAAACTATAGATCACTAAATCTGAAAACACCAATCAAAATTTATGTTATAGAGAACTCAATATACAAACACAAGCTGCTTGGAAATGAACAAAAAACACACTAATCTGAACACTCAAAACAACATCTGATTTTAATTATTAATTCCAAAAACATAGGCTAAATATACAAGTCAAAACTAGGACTCCAACCTCAAAGAAGTGCACCATGCTCTTCCTTTAAAGACTAGGAAGAAGAGAGGTACAATGAATTTAGATACATGCACAACATAATCACTGCTGACAGTGTAAATCCTAACCCTAGTGCACCCTCCCCTGCATGGATAATTGTGCCAAGTTAAGGTGCACCCTCCTAGATATGTGTGCCCTTCACTTCAGCTGAAAAGTCCTCATGCAAGAGAACTCCTTCTTACCTAGGGAACTGCACCCTTTATCATAGTGCTTCTATTACTGGTCGTACATTTACTGTAGAAGGTTGTGGCACAAGTAGCCTGCAGGTAGACCTTAGTACTATATTGTTCTAATCCTGAAGAATTAATTGTTCACAAGTGTGTTAATTTTATTTGAAAGATTGATTAGTGATGAATTTGTTGTTTATATGCTATTAAATGGCAGGGAGATGTAAAATTTGTTGGAGTACTTGAGAAAATGGGAGCAAAAGTCACTTGGAATGAAAATAGTGTGACTAGTCCACCACTCAGGTCATCAAATGGAAAGCGTTTGCATGGCATTGATGTTAACATGAACAAAATGTCAGATGTTGGAATAGATCCAATATTATGATCAATGTAAATAACCTAAGGGAAGGAAAAGCGTATTATCTTCTATCTGTGTCTATTCTATATAATACAATGATATACAAAAAAGGGGAGGAGGAAGACAGGGTCATATAAATCCCATCCATTGTGACAGTTTGATTTTGCATGATCTTAAACTGATCTAACTGTGCTAGTGTGATCCTTATAAAATATACACTGTTCTGTCGTGGTGCTGATGGTGATGCTAGTGCCAAAGATGTCAAACAAATTTGTGCTATGCATCCTTCCATATATCACTGTCAAATACAAATATCAACTGGATCATAGGAGGATGTCATACAAATCAAATAAGATTATTTTTTGTAATCTTTGAAATATCTAACTTGTTGCAGTAGTGCCTGATAGAAATCTATTTTTACAGAATATACATTTTAGTACAGACTTTTTCTCATGACATGAATTATGGAGAAGGTATTGATTCATTAGATCTTTAAGCTCTTTACAATCTGTTGAAGCCTGGAATTTACTTCGTTGAGTTTCACACCTTGCATAGGTTTCCTAGAATTCAAATATGTAGAGATTTATTTCATAGTCTACTTTTGAGCAGAGATGAATTTGAAATTTTGAACATATAGTTCATTCCATTGCTTCCCTCTAGAGTGCTTCGTGCCATCTATTTCTGACAATGCCTTCTAATCAATTCAGTGGACTCATGGTGTGCTAAACAAGGGAGATATTCAAGATTTTACTTGTTTATTTCTTTAATATTGAACCGTCCAGAATAGTCTCTGCCTTTCCTAGGGAGGTTATTCTTAAAGTTCTTGGTGTTTCACAAATTATCTTGGAGAACTGTGCTAATAAGCACTTTTATTGTTCAATTTCACAAAACATTGAAGAAGGTAAAGAACTTTGCCAATAACTTGCAAGTACCAGGTGGATTGTGTAGATAAGTCAAAAAGGATATTATGCAGCCTGGGATGGGTGCAAATTCAACTATGGTGTCTTTCTTCTGAACACAAATTCTGTCTCTATAATATAACGGTAGTTTCTCGGGCTTAAAATTTGAATTCTAATGGAAAAATGCATACAACATGTGAGAAATGTAGAATGCACTTCATTTTACATTCTATAACTGATATTACATTTTAAATCCTATAGATACTCAGAATTATTTTAGATGTATAATATTTGGTTGTCTATTTTTAATGCCTTTTCCTGATGACGTAAGCTCATCTTCCCCGGTGAATAAAAACACAATAGTTTTTTACATACTCCAATTTGCACAGTATATAAAATTTCTTGCTTTCACCTGTCATACTTTGGATGTAGACCTCACCTAATCTCAGAAGAAAACCTCATATTCCAAGACATGGGATTCATTGGGAGGAAGGTGATCCCCTTTTCAAGTAGGCTGAACCACTTTTTCCTTTCTCAAAGTGGAATAGATTTCCCTTTAGACGTTAGTAGAACTGTGAGGGGTATTGCATACACACCATTGTCCGTGTGCGAAATGGCACATTTCATCAGGATAAATCTGACACACATATAGATTTGAAATTTATTTGAAAATATTCCCATGACATCCAGAAAATCCCATCTTTTGCCAAAGGAGTGTATTTCAATTTGTGCTTTATCCTTTCTGTCCATTCAGGTGAAGAGTCTAACCATGGACCATTCCACTCAACTTCATTTTCCCAAGGATTCCTTATCTGTACAAGCTTATGACCATCTACCTCATGTACTTGCAATAGTGAGTAGGAATGTCCTTAGACAATGCCTCTATAATACACATGAACATCAAATCCTGACGAGCTCCCTCCTCCAAGAAGAAACCCTTCTTTCTTAAAACACAACAACTGAGACCACAACCTTCCACTGGCAAGATCAAAGTGTGCTTGAACACTTCTCATATCTATTTCTTCACCTGCACCCCCAGTGAGGTCTACAAGAGCATCTTGAACAAGCTCACCTTCTAGTGCTTCATAAGAACCATGTTGCTTTGCATAAGCCTTTTCCAAAATTGAGACCCACAACTCATTACCCTTCTTACTAGTGGCAAATACTGGCCTCCCATGAGATTCACAAGGAATCCAGTCATCAACAACCACTGGAACCCATTCTCCCTGAATGCAGAGTCAAACCGTACAAGTAGGTTGATAGGATAGCAAGGTGAATCCCTCCATCTTTCAAGACATCTCTCTGCCATGTAACATTCTCATTGCATCTGTCATCTGCTCTGTCATCACTCTGCTTGCTGCTCTGTCATCATCTGATTGCCACAATGACAACCTGCACTGTGATATTGCCAACAGGATATTGAAATTTGATATGAGTAGTGATATTAGTTATCTCACTTCTTTGTTCTGATATCCAAGTCAAATATCCCTAGGTCTCTTTGTACAGGTGATGAGTGGAAAATGGTTCAAGATGTTCATGTACACTCGAAATGTTGGATGTGTGTTGAACAATGAGGTAAAAGTCAAACTAGCCAACCTGTGCTTATTTAAAGTTTTTTACTCTCTTCTTAGTGTGTTTCATATAATGTAGAAAATGTACCATTATATTATGTCTCTATGTTTTCATCTATGACATGAACTTTGGTCTAACTGAATTCTGTCCATTCCATTTGTGTTGGAACATGTGTATTCATTGGAAGCTATTTTGAATGTGAAAAAATCTACTGTTGGTTTGCTAGTCCTATGAGTGAATATCACGCAATGCAAAATGTGCTTTATGTTTTTGTGCTTTTAGTCATGCCAACTCAACTTGGTCCAGTTATCTGTAATTTTGTATTAAGGATAAACGATTGCTGACATCAATTTTGTCTCTTAATATTTTTTGCTTTAGTGGAAGCTTTGATGACACTTTCTTTATAAATTCTTGCTAACACTTCTCTTTTGGGGACTAAAGATGGATGGGAAAATCATTTGGCGATATCTGATTGGAAGAAGGACGAGGGCACAGTAGGGGAGTGGTTGCATACTACTAGAAAATGGAACGGGGACGCTGATGACAAAGGTATCCATTCATATATCTTCATGAGGTTCTCCTTAAAAGGAATTAATATTATGGACATCACTTCGGATATGGGGATAAATTGGGATGTCTCTAAAATAAAAACTGCATTATTAATCCTTTTTAATAGCTTATCATTGCAAGTGTTCTATACAATCTAGCTTTGGTACTAAGAGCTTGCATAGCAATACTCATCAAGTGAGCTACATGGATTAATACAGGGATTATGATTGTTGAATTATCAATCTTTGTAAGTGGGTTTATGCTGGGTTGGTCAAATCAGGGATTCAAACTCACCCAAATGCACATTTCTTTGCCATTTCAGTCGAGTTTCCAAAGTTCAACAACAAGGGCGAGACATTTGTTCTTTAGTTTTCTATAAAGCATGAGCTAAAACTTTATTATGGTGGTGGATATGTGAAGCTACTGAGTGGTGATGTTGACCAAAAAACGTTTGGTGGAGATACACCTTACAAGTACCTACTCAACTCAACCCTCTTCAACATTGCTTCCATTAATTGATGCCTTAAGGTTATGTTTCTTGTCTTTGTGAAACAAGGTATACATTTTAAGCAGTAGCTTTGCTTTGATGTCTAACTAACTCTTTTTGTGATGGCAGTATCATGTTTGGTCCCGATATATGTGGTTATAGTGCAAAGAAGGTTCATGCAATTCTTGGTCATGACGATGGAAAGAACCATCCTATCAAAAATGATATATCATGTGAAACTGATCAGTTGACTCATGTTTATATTTTCATTCTTCGCCCTAGCGCTACCTACATCATTCTGATTGACAACAAGGATAAATATCTTGGAAGTTTATACACCGATTGGGATATCTTACCACCAAAACAAATCAAAGATCCTAATGCCCAAAAGGCATAACCTACTGTTGCATCTGATTGTGCATGTTTGCTATCAATGCGTGCAATCATTTCCTTATGGTGATGTGTTGAGTATGTGCAACCAGAAGACTGGGAAGACAAAGAATACATTCCTGATCCAGAAGACAAAAATACAAAGGTATGAATATCAAGGCCCTGATTTGTTTTCATTTTTTCCCATTGCTTGTTTTTCTATTTTGTTTATGTTTCTTCTTGAGATTAACAATATGTAATGATTATAGATTTTAAGCACAAATGAATTGGGTTCAAATGACTATGATTGAATGTGAAGGATTTACAATTTCTGACCTTTGTTTGCAGGGATATGATGAAATTCCAGAGAAAATTCCAGACTCAGATGCCACCAAGGTAATCAAAAGTATCAACTATATTGGCCTATTTTAATGTGCCTTTACTTTTCAAATATTTTGTTTTGGAGAAATTTGAATGTGTTTGTGATGATAAGATTTTGGAGAACAAAGTAGGAAGACAATTCTAGATTCTACTATATCTAGAATCAAGAAAGTTGGATCAGGTTATAACCTAGGATTGCCATGAGTTGATGTCTTCTATTGCTCTAAATGTCCTGTGTGGAATAGATGGTAACAACTCTCTTGCTTCAACTACCTAATTCTATTTTGGAGTAAAATTCTAAGTTCTAAGGTTATCTGTAGTGTCTAAGAAGCCATAAGCTTTGAGGTATCTCTCAGGACTTGAACCTAACCTTGAGTGTAAAGCACCTAGGGTTTGATCACCCTGATCTATGCAAGGCATTGTAACCTTGCATAATTATTTAAATATGTTATTGTTTTCATTGGTCCTTAATAGGGCAACAATGCAGGAATACACTTGAACACCTAGAAGTAGAAAGTCTTGAATCTCCACCATGCCTCATGAATGCATAACATGCATTGGTATTCATGTGAGTTGTTTCATAAATTGGGACTAACTTTATCACATGTATAATGTGCAGTGTAAAATAGATGCCCTTATACAGTGGATACCACTCACATGAGTTACTACACTTAGAAACAAAGGTTGTTGGGCACCACAATCAACCTCAAATTAAAACCTAATAAATTTGCTTGTCTTTGGGTAGTACCGAGAGACCAGGTTGTCTAGACAATGGAGTGCATCATTGCATGATTGGCGGTATCTTTTACTATGATGATCACATCTTGATTAATCTAAATTGTACGTATTGACTGCAGAAGATGTGTTTTCTAAAGTTTGCAGATTATGCAAGTCCTTTATTGAGAAGGGAGGCATTACACTAGAGAAAAACTTGGTCTAGCACTGCCAAGGCTGAAGAGCTAAGATGTTTTGTGCTTATTAATTTTATCCTACTAAAATTTGATGGGTATAACCTTAGACTTGTTGATCTAATGTTGCTTGTGCAAAGTGGAGGTGACAATCTTCACATTTTAAGTTTCTTCTTGTCTGAAGTAATGTTCATCTGAAAATGTGGAACAATGTATTATAATCATTTACGTCATTTCTCTCTCTCTCTCTCTCTCTCTCGCTCTCTCTCTCTCTCTCTCTCTCTCTCTTGCACACCCACACCCACAACCACATGCATATCGTGCATGTAATTCTAGTAATTTCAACATGGTTTGGGCATATGTGCAATAAAAAAATAATGTTGAATTTGGGACAACTTCACTTATTTAGTTTTAATTTTTACAGCTAGAGGATTGGGATGATGAGGAGGACGGTGAATGGAAAGCTCCAACCATTCCAAATCCAGAGTACAAAGGACCCTGGAAGCCAAAGGTGCTTGATTCAAACTATTATAATTTTTTTGTATATCATTCCTCCCCTAGTTTGTTGTATACTAATTGTGCTTCTTTATATTGTTGTGTCTGATTGTGCATTCTTATAACGCTGCATCTATTGTTTTGGCATAAAATCAAGAATCTGAAGTACAAAGGAAAATGGGTTGTACCAATGATTGACAATCCGGGTAAACTATTGAATTTCAGTAACACTTTGACTGAAATTGACCATTGTCTGTATATTTCAAGTTCATTAAGTTTTTCATATTGATTCATTATTCATGACTTTAGGATACACTGTAAGCATATTTCAAGGATGATCCAGAACTCTATGCTTTCCCCAATCTGAAATACTTAGGAATTGAGTTATGATAGGTATGTGATAGATCAGCTTACCTTGTGTTAGTCATTTATATAAACTATTTTCATATAATAAATGTTCCTTGCTTGCGATTACAGGGTAAATCAGGAACATTATTTGATAACATTTTATTATGTGATGATCCTGAATATGCAAAGAAGTTAGCAGATGAGACATGGGGAAAACACAAGGATGTAAGTTGTTTCTTAGAAACTATATTGTTTAGTTATTTACTTTATTTTTCTAGGTCTGTAGGTCATCATACTTTTAACATGTTAAAATTGCATTTCATCAGGATGAAAAGGAAGCTTTGAAGCAAAAGAGAAAAAGAAAGATGAGGCTAGTGTATTGTGTACATGAACTTTTAACATTTAGAAAGATAAGGTGGATCAACATGCTTTGCAATGAACTATAATATATTTTATCTTGGTATTTTTCCCGTGTGTCGCATAAGATGTTTACTAACATTATAGAAGGTGAAATATTTCTTCCTCATAGTCCAAAACTCGATTTCCCCTTGTACATTAACGAATTATTTACTCAACTGCTATTGATTGTTACCCCTAAACATACTCAGGAGGAAACTAAGGATTCCTAGGATGACGAGAAAACTATAAGTTTTGAAATCATTTTCTTGAATTTCAATTTTTTGAGCCACCAGATGTAGAGTTACCTTTATAAGAAAACTAGGTTGATTATGTAGGTTGAATGGCAAGCTGATTCATGATATCTCTATTTAAGTGTAATATGAATTGTTGTTTCATGTTTTTTTTTCTAATGGGATGAGAATGAAGATCTGAAAGAAGAGGAGGATAAGGATGATCGTCTAAGATTTATGATGTGTATCTGACTCGTCTGTATTCTTGATCTATGCAGGACGTAGTTTTCAATCAAATTTGAAAAATTTTGCTATACTGGAACTCGGATATACATTGATGTTTCTCTTTCATGATGAGTTGTTATATATTGATATACATTTTACCCTCTTGTTAAAATGTTACTGTTTCAATATTTGCAACTTTTTCTGTTATAATTTTTTCTACAAATTTCCATTTTCACATATCTTTCTAAACTTTATCATATGGCTATCATACAAGTTTTCTATTATAAGGTCAACTATATATCATAAAATTTTCATTATATGCTAAAAATTGATGATTATAGTAAACTTGCCATTAAGGGTTCACCTAGTGATGTTTTTCAATATAAATTGTTAGAAAAATAATTTAATTAAGGTTGGACTGGCAATTATGTAATAATGATATGGATGAAGTGGAAGGTGTGCAAGAGCAGTTACACTGATACAAATTATATGACATATTGCCTCATCAAGATGTAACTGATGTAGTAGGTGCTTAAGTTTCTTATTAAACGTCCATGAGAACACAAAGAGCTTTGGCTAAGGTCCGTCATGGAGTTACTCTGGCCAAGTTTATAACGTTCTTACCACCAAGTTAAGAATATTCTTTTGTAAATAAATTGGTACCAAGTTGTCGGCAATTTTTATTTGCATGGAAGAAAGTTACAGTATAGCTTATGCTTTTTGAAATTTTAAGCAACTTCTTATAACTTCTCAGTTAGAGTCAAATCAGAGTATTACAATCAATTACTGTGAAGCTTAAGATTCCAATCCTGTCACTGAAGTCACTTAAGGAAGCTCGAGATGTAATGGTCAATGGGAATAGATATTATTGTTGTTTTTTTTTGCTATGCAGACCAGAACAAAAATATTTTAAGACCTTTAAATTTTAGAACCACTATTACTACTGAACAATATTGAGAAAATCCACATCTTTTCTAAGTTGGAAAATGGACATCAAATGAGGACACAACAGTGCTTAAATAAAAAGCATTCCATCCAGAGTATGAACCTTGGTGGAGATGGAATTTCCTTGTTGCAGAAATCAATGAATCTAAATCAGCACAGATCAGAAGAACACTATCAAATTTGTTGATAAAAATCTAGCCTTATATTTATAGCCACAATCGTTTTCTCTATTAGTAGCAAAGTTAGTAAGTTGTTTGAATATTTATTCCACCATTATATATCTACAGGCATGGAATGTTGTTCCCTTGCTGTAGTCCTGAATCCCTGATTACTGGAGAAAATCTAAGGTCAGTCGTCATGATTTTGTGAAACTGTTGAGGTTTCCATTTAGACAATGAATATTGCGTAGCTTTAATGTTTTTCTTTCTTCAAACAAAAAACATACTTGCAGTTTGTTTAACATTTTGCTATGGGATTTTAAATGCACACCACTTCCTGGACTAACACAATATTTAACTGATTGTCTAGATTATTATTTTTGCTTATATTCTGTTCAAAACATTTACACAATCTTATTGCTTCTGTCAATGATCCATCATGAAAAGGTTTCCAAAAGGCTATATTACTACTTTTGATAGTGTTTTTCTAGAACAATAACTATAGTCATTTTATTAAGATCATAAAAGTTGCATCTCAACTCTTTATGAACTTTTAAAAGAAACTCAGTAATTGATTGCCATGTTAAATCTTGTGAAATTACTATGTACGTTTTTTCAGTTATTTGTTTTCCCTTTTTAGCGAGCAAAAAAAATTATTGCTTAACATGTGTTGTTTGTAAGCAACCTTACTCGCAATATCTATAAAAAAACGAGGAGGGAGGTTGCTGCAGTGCAGATACTGAAGCACGTGCGCAGATATAAAGCTTAGAAAAAAGCTCATAAGCACGTGCAGTGCGGATACAGAAGCACGTACGCAGATAGAAAGCTCAGAAAGTGGGCCATTGTTGAGTATGAAGAGCCTGTTGCTGAGGGTTTCAAGCTCCTAAGTATGGTTTTGAAGCTGTCATGGGATCTAAGTATGGCTTAGCACCCAAGTACACGTTGGATGGTTTAGCCATTGTAATTATTTTGAAAAGTCATCGATGTACTAGATGATTTTCATGTAAAGTTATATGGAGATAGTTTTTATAAAACTCATATTTATTGTAATACTTGACATTTCATATAATATAATTTGTGCGGTTTAAAACTTATATGGTTGTACTTTATATTATTTATAAGTGTTGTAATTAACTAATTAATGTGACATTGCATAATTCACATGTGTATTAGATGATAATAAGCAATGTATGATTCTTTTTTTAATTAAACATAATATCATATTAAAAATTTATATTGATTAATAATTGACACCATTAAAACTACTAAAATATAACCACACATAAAACGACTAAAAATGACTAAATTGGTGACCAATAAATGAAATTAATGACCAAAATTCGCATATATAATGACAAAAAATTGAGAGATACGTGACCAAACAATGAGATATAAATGACCAAAAAAACAACCAAAATTTGCATATCAATGACCAAAAAACAGTTTTGATGGCTAATTTACGGTCTTTTATTACACGACCAAATTTGGTCATATTCTAGTTTGTCACGTGGTCATTCATTTGGTCATAAATGTGGTCATATATTTGGTCATTGATTCAAATATATAAATTAATGACCAAATTAATGACCAACTGACAAGATATAAATGACCAAAATAAAAATGTCTAAATTTGGTCGCATAATAAAAGACCGTAAATTAGCTACTAACGATCGCCAAACCAAACGTGGTCATTGATATGCGGATTTTGGTCATAATATCTCACTTTCCACTAGTGTTCATCACTTAGTTGTTGCCAATCATTTGTTGCTTCCCTCACATCATAAGTAGTGTAAGGGCCCTCTTTGGACTCTAAAAACTTAGGAATTGCAAGTCCGGTCTGATTCTTGAATTCATGGGGTCGGTTATGAGGTCCATTATTTGAAAATATGGCTTCCCTATGGGTCTTCTTCTCATCATGAGGTGTATTACTACTACTCCCGGGTGTGGACTCGCCCCCAAGTTGGCTAGCCAACAATTCGAACCCTTGCATGAAATTTTTTGTCATACCTTCAAGAGATGCCTTAATGAATGTGTTAAGGTCCTCATTATCTTCCTTATTAGCCATATCTCCAAATCCTAGTTCTTTTCTAATCTCCTCGTACTTAGAATTAATTTCTTCACTTTCTTATCTTCCATTGTTAATGTCTCCAGTCTCAGTTTCTAATTGAAAAAGGTCATCATCATGAAACATGAATATAGAAATCCAATAGGTGATAAGATCATTCTCTGATACCATTGTAACGACCCAATTCAAAATTTCCAAACAAAGGCAGAATTTGGGGAAAAAATGTATTGACTAGTCTTGAATCT
Organism: Pseudotsuga menziesii; assembly: GCA_001517045.1. NCBI lineage: Eukaryota > Viridiplantae > Streptophyta > Pinopsida > Pinales > Pinaceae > Pseudotsuga > Pseudotsuga menziesii. The sequence goes on from LPNX011137345.1 coordinate 50,373, forward strand.
AGGGGCTTTGAATGGAACAAGAGGATATAAAATTTGACTGAGACTAATATGGTGAGTATTAAGACCACTCAATGGACTCTTTGTTCACTTTATAATAGGTTATAGACATCTGCAACTCGATTTTGGGTCATTGGAAAAATTGGTAAAATTGCTAGTAAATTGTGGTGCAATTCCCCCTAAGGTGTGAGCAGAAATGGATCTCCAACTCCTATGTGGCCCTCCAAAATTATCAAAAAGATTATGGGGACTGATATTAGATGTAATTTTCTGTCATTTGGTGTGGTTATCCATTTTTCAACAGAGATGTAAAGCTTCATATTCGAATGCATATATTCAATGATATTTGCTTAAGGGAAATGACATGTAATAGCTTAACTTTGACTCATAAATTGTGTATGAAATGGTTCAAAACATAGAATAAGGAATATATACCATTAGTAGCATATCAATATCTCACCCAAAAACATATAACATCATAGAAAATCCTCAACACAAATCAGATATACAACTCCATTGAAATGGGAAACCAACACATGGAAACTAGTCACACCATAGCTTGGAAATGTGGAAATTTTTGCATATGAATTTATGATAATTTAGAATTACAAAGAGTATGGGAGACATATTATAGAGCCATAAATCATTCACCCATTCTTGGACATCAACTGGACTTAACAAGTCGCAACCATCATTCACACAAGTGTGCCATCATAGAGAAACATGGGAATTTTGAAGTAGGGATTGAGAGAATGGGAGGAGAGATGGGTCACGAAATGTAGAAAACTCCTATATGCAATAAAAACAATCCATTAATATAAAAATTATAGTTTAGGGTGGCCTCTCCAACATCCAATTTGGATGAGAATTCAACTCCCTCCAAATTGGCTCACTAGCAAGGAGAGTGAGCACTCTCCGTGCAATGGACAAGCTAGTGCTTTCCAAGATGCCAAAGGAGAATTATAAAATTATTAAAATCCATTCTCCTTTCTCATGAAATATTTTTATAACTATCCTAAGGTCCTCCAAGGTCGAATTCCCCCCCATAGGATTCCTCCAACTCATCCTTGATGTTTAGTAACACCCATGACACTTGCCCTTTTCCTCATCCCTTATCTTCCTCCAAATTCGAATTGCTGCTACCAAAACGCAAGTGCACCCTCTAGGAGGATATTCTATACCTGGAATTCCATATTGTCATAGGTCTGCAATCAGGTATGATTTGTCATAGAATCTTCCGTCATTGTTGTCAAAAGCGCAAGGAATCTCTCTCCAAGTGGCACCTAGTTTCTTCCTCTTCCATGGGGAGTTCTTCCTCTTTACCTATTTGAATCCTTGGGCTCATGACACATTACTTGACACCTATTCAACTTCCAAGAATGGTCCATTACTCATAATTTTGAATTTGGGGTTAACTTGTGACATGTGTTAGGAAGAATCTAGCCACCCAAGGTCTCCAAGAACCTCCGAACGTCTTCATGAAGCAATGCCACTTTATTTTCTCCATATTTATTATTTCTATGAACCAATTTAATGCATAGATGGAAAACTAAGGTTCTGATGGGTCTCATAGCTCCCTTATTACAAGATTTAATGCCTCCTCCCCAACCTAGGGAACTAGTAGGTGGGTGAAACATTGCTAACTAGTAGTCTCATTGGGATGGGGAGATGACATAAACACATGGTTAGAAGAAAACATAAAAAATACTATTCAACAAGATAAATACAACACATTTTCAAGAAAATAAAATTCTAATTGAATCACATGAAATAATCCCAAGGTACATGAAATCACTACATGATATAATTGCTCCTTAATCCATTTCACTCTACTTCACCGATGATACATCAAGTACAACAAAGGTACATGGAACCAAACAATGGGAATGCGTCTACTATTAGATTTATCTTATACTTAGAGGGGTGGGGGGGGGGGGGTTGAATTAGTATCGGCGTAAATATCAAATTATTTCATAATTAAATAATTTTTACCAATGAAAACTTTTCACCAGACACAAGCATAATTGCGTAGAAAGACTTAAGAATAATTATATGTATATCTATAGGTCATATGAATTATTACATCAGCAGGAGAATGTAATACCCAAACATGAGCACCAACTCATTTCATAAAACACCCTGATCATCAAGTAACTATCTCATGGTTACAGGAACCAACCTGCAACGACTTCAATTTGCGCAAGCACCAACTCATGAGCTTTAAGAACCAGCCTAAACAGATTTCTATCGAACTGCGCAAATTGCGACTTGTAGCAACCAAGAACCAACCTGTGGATAACTGCAACCTCCGAATGGAAGCACCTGCTCCCAAATTATATTTACTAGCTCCAACTAGAAGGAGGCTCCAACCCCCTAATTATATTTACCAACTCCAACTAGAAGGAGGATCCAACCCCCTAAATTTGTTTTACCAATTGCGTCTGGAAGGAATTTGCAACTCCCTATTCCTTCCTTCGTCCTGCCCCCCTGAGAAGTTTTACCATAACCTACTGGAAGGAAGCTATGAATTCCTTATCATTGCCTCGTCCAACCTCCCTTGTATATAAAAGAATGTATAACAAATAAATTCAAATTAACTTCACTAGAAACTGCAGCTGTTGTAATTGTTACACCTAAATCTCGTCATTGTCATGTTATGAGATGAGTATCCCATAGTTTTCTCTATTCCCTCAAGGTCTGAAGTGAAAGAATGGGAAGGAGGATTATTCCCTTATTTTTTCCTAATCTGAGCCACCACCGCTCCTTGTAAATGGACAACGGGAGGTACTCAAGCTGGAAACAAAATTTTCTCATTGGCAAGGAGCGGTGCTTCCACTTGTTTCATTCTTATAACAAGTGGTGCCCCTCAACACCACTTGTTACCATTATGCAAAGTGCGGTGCTCATCCTAAAGATAGTAAAAAAAAATAAAAATTGACAAGTTTCCTGAAGGAACCTTCGTGGAACCTCATCCATAAGGATCCAGACAAGTGGAGATCGAATTCCCCTATCCTTGGGATGACCCCACAACCTTATCCTTTGAATCCCCAACCCATCATATCCATTATGGATTTTAAATAGTGGCTCACCCCTCATTGGAAAAAGGGAGGAAATATTGTGACTATAGATCAGACTGATTACTGCTCCCGGATGTCACTTTCACTACAGTGAATAATGTTCCTTTGTTGGGGCAGTAATCCCCTCCATATCAAACCGTAAGAGTAAGGATTCTGAAATACTCTACCCTTATGGGAGTCTTTCTATCTAGTTCTTCCCCTTCTACCTCACGTTTCCTCGGTGAACATGATATCCTCTATTTCCAATGACATGTCAAAAGGCAAAGAAAATGTTGAAACACCTTCTCCGAGTCCTTCTGAAGCCTTGTATGATGCCATTAAATCCACTTCTGATGCATATATCGATGACCACCATTTACTACTATCAGATCCTTACCATCTGTCTTATTGGTTAGCTCCCCTCTCCCTACTCTTGATTATCTCTTACAAACTTTTCCATCAGAAGAGTCCATTATGGAGATTATGAGTTGGGATGAATCTCTATGGAAAGATCATCATCACATATCCTCTTTCTTTCCTAATTCCAATTCGGTAGAACCTGATTTTGTATCTCTCATTATTTCCAATATCGTCGAACATCCTTAGTCACCCGTGCTTTTGCAAGGTGCTGATTCTGAAGGGAATCTATGTAACATTACTCAGACTATCCCCATCGACATATCAGTGAAACCCATAACTGTTGAACATATGCACATAGGACAAAATTGTTTAGCAGCGTAAATTAAAGTTTATCTGGCCCTTTTAAAATAATTTCGAGATGTTTTTCCCTGGAGTCACGAGGAAATTCCTAGGATTGATCCATCGATTGTTGTCCATGAGATCAAGACTTACCCATCCTCAAAGCTTGTTAGGCAAAAACTCCATTAAGTCCGCCCTCTGAAAGTTGTAGCTATCAAAGCTGAAGTTGAAAATATTTTGAAGGATGGTTTCATCTACCCTATTCCATGGACTGATTGGGTATCTAATATTGTTCCTGTCGTAAAGAAACAGGGCACTATTAAGGTGCATTGATTTTAGGGATTTGGATAAGGATTTTCTAAGGACAATTACCCTACCCCCTTCATCGATTAGATCATCGAAAACTGTGCCAAAATTGTTATTTTATCCTTTATAGATGGGTTTTTCGGCTATAATCAGATTGAGATATTTCCCACTGATCAACATAAGATGACATTCATTTTCCCATGGGGAACCTTCACCTACCGTAAACTTCCTTTCGGCTTAAAAAATGTTGCATCCACATTCCAACAAGACATATCCTATGATTTATGTGATATCAAGCATATAGTGGAACCCTAGTTAGATGACCTACCTGCCCATTCGCAACGACAAGAGGATCATTTTGGACATCTTAGGGCCATTTTCCTTATATATCGTCATTATAATATTTGTCTCAATCCACATAAATGTGTTTTTTGTGTGGAGGCCAGGCATCTACCTAGATTTTTTTTGAGGTATGGTATTCATATCGATCCTTTGAAAAGTGTTGCCATTGTGGCCTTACCCCCACCGACTAATATCAAAGAACTTCAAAGTTTGCAAGGGAATTCAAACTTTCTGTGTCGTTTTGTGTGCAATTTTGTAGAAAAGATGCATGTATACATGCGATTGTTGAAAAAGAACACTCTGTTCATTTGGGATGCTTTGGCTCAACAATATTTCGAGAATTTAAAACATGTAATCACACACTCTCTTTTATTGCATCCCCCCGATTATCCGAAAGACTATATGTTATATCTCTTGGCCTCCACTACTATTGCCAGTATGGTCTTAGTGCAGGGAGATACAAATGACCAGGAACATGTGCTTTATTATTTAAGTACACTAGTACAAAATGAGGAATTAGCTACTAGGTGACTAAAAATTCTAGTCACCACACGTTTTTCAAGTGATTTACTACCAAATATGAGCATTTTTTATTGACCCAACTATAAATGACTAAAATTAACGACTAATTTAGTCACCGGTTAACAAATATGACTAGATAATAAGTGACATAGTTAAAAATGACTAACATAAACGACTAATTTAGTCACGATATAAAAAATGACTAGTTAGAAGAATATTAATTAGTCATTTTTAATTGTGTCATGGAAAATTGCAATTTTGACAATGAAGTGTAAATTTTGTAAATTGTCTACATTCTATTAGTAATATTGGTGCCTTGAGGATTTGGAGGGCTCTGGATAGTAGGGCTTCGTGAGGAGTCTATTAGATCAACGACCTTTGAGAAAGTTTGCATCGTGGTTTTGTTCGTCACCATGGAAGATTCTTCAAAGTCCACAGGTTCTTCCCCTCCGGCTTAATTCATTGAGACTGATATTAAATAAATGAAGAGGAAGTTAAGAGGGATTAACAAGGTAAGTGGCAAGATGGATTCTGAAGGCACTTGTCGTTTTGACAATGTTTACAAGGATATGGGTCAGGTGAAGAAAGAGTGCGACCGTTCGATTTCCCACACAGAGAATGTGTTGACTGGAATGATAGCGGACCTGGAAATCAAGTTTGAAAAGATGGAGCTGAAAATCGCATTTCTATAAACGACAAAACACCCAAGTTCCTCATCTCGCCATGGCGAGAATTTCAAATGAATTCTGAAAGCTTGGTCTCTGTTTTTTTATTTCTGTTAATAGGTTGATGTCCCGGCGTTTAGTCTGAATTTCCTGTGGGTACTGTTTATGTTTTTTCTGCTTCGGTAATCTTAGATAAGACAGAAACATCTTTAGTTGAACTTCTTGTCACTTCCATAAGGGCGTCTATATTATGTTTGCAAATCTAAACTATTTTGCCGTAACCATAAAGACTATTTTGAAGCTGCTGGATCTTTGTTCTTGTGGCTAAACCACCTGTTAATATAACCGTTATTGTCTAAAAAATATTGGTGCCATGCACCTCTATCTTCAGAGATCCAACAAAGCGATTGCACGAATTTTCTCTTAACCATCTTTATCCCTGTTGCACCATTGAGCAATTTGATGTTTTAAATTAAGACATGTACATGTAATAAAAAATCATTAAAACAAATGCATTAAGACATGTACCCGTTTTTTGTTAGGATTAATTTACATGTAATAAAAAATCATTAAACAAAATGCATAACTTCTTGAACATCAAATTCTATGAATAGTTTACTTACCTAATTGGAAATTCAACCTCAAATTGATCATTATCTTCCAAAGGAATAAATTAACCCCATTCTAATGATATCCTTCTAAACTAAAAATTGAACCCCTACCTCCATTAAGTAGTTATAAATTATAAATATAAATTCTTTTATAATGTCTTTCTTTAATTGTATTTCAAATATTCTGATTTTGTTTGTACTAGATTTAATAACCCAAAAAACTTGCTACAATATTTAACCACTACTTATACCTTTATTATCCTATATTTTTTTTTAAGTTTAATTTTTAAATATTCATTTAATAAAAATATTAAATTCAATGTAATTTGTCTCTCTCGTGTGTATATATGTATAAACAAAATATATCTACATTATAAGAAAATCAATTTTGAGAAACAAAATTTTAGCTATGGATCAAATTTTTTCCAATAACCAAATACGATCGTTCTCATAAATTCCTTTTACATACTAAGTTACATTATAGAAATGGAGAGGATTTATAGACATGTGGAAGGGTTTTATAGGTGTTTAAGGATTGTTGTATCTCATACGGAGATCATTTCCGTACATAGTTCCACACAATTTTCACGACTTTTCATTTTGAACAAAATATTCCAGAAAATGATGCATTTGCTAGGGGTTTGGAAGCTACAAGAAGCTTCTTCCTTTTTAGTATTGAATATACCCACATTTGGTGTCACATGGATTCGAACCCGTAACCCCTCGTCTATTGCAAAGCACAAGAAACAGAGCAAGGAATCTCTGTGGAAGTGTAGAATGGGAAAGCATCTTTCATTTTTCCACTAGCAGTCTTGGGAAGTGCCAGATTCGGCTAGTAAACATTAATGGATAACAAGGATTCAAACTTGTAGCCCCTTGTCTATTGCAAAGCACAAGAAACAGAGTAAGGATCTCTATGGAAGTATAGAATGGGAAAGCATCTTTCATTTTTCCACTAGCAGTCTTGGGAAGTGCCAGATTCAGCCAGTAAACATTAATGGATAACAAGAAAAGGGGAATCCATCAAAGGGGATGTAAATATAGGGAAGTCAGGAGAGGCAAGCCTCAATTGAGAAACAACCATAGAAATGAATATCCCCTGCCAATAAAGATAGAGCAAAAATGGAAGACACGGAAGCTATGATGAAGTACCACAAAAGATTGTTAACTACAATCAAGACAGAATCTTTCCCTTCATATGAAGTGGGTTTCACATTTTTGTGTTTGATAGTCAATTCCACTAGCAAAAGTCCCCATTGGGATGAGGTTAGTATAATTCTCACCTTCTTCTCACATCTCTGCAATTTCTTGTATAGAATTTTGTTTTGGGTTTCTTGTTTTTTATCATGGTCAATAGGGAAATATAAGTAAAATGCACAAGAAATCAAGCTTGAATCAAGGTCGGGATGAAGAAGTCCAAATTCCAGAAGCTACAAATCCATATTCCTCCAAATCCATGAAGCACAAATCACTACCAAAATCGATGCACTACCTACTGAAAGAGTAATGTTTGTTGTTTGTATTGGTGGGTATGTTGAAAGCCTCTCTGATATTCATTCTATAGCCCAATATTGCAAAGTGTGACATAAGGAAAAAATAGACAGCTCTGACAAATTTTTCTCCAACAAAGTGGAAAATCAAGGGGTTTAGAAGACAACCATAGTACCAATATCGTGGTGGGTGTGAGGAGGAAACCTCTAAGAATAGTTCTCATGGGGGAGGGGGGGGTGGATTTGTGGGAACCCATCTGGTTGAAAGGATCTTGGAGAGGGCAAACAATGTGGTTGTTGTTGATTTCTTTAGAGGTAGAAAGGAGAACGTTATGCATCACTTCAACAATCCTCGTTTTGAACTCATCTTCCACAATGTATTGAGCCAATATTAGGTTGATCATATTTACCATCTAACATGCCCCGCATCTCTTATTAATTACAAGTACAATTCTGTGAAGGCAATTATATCCACACCTTGTATGTAAGTTTTGGCTTCCTCCTTTGCATTTGAAGTTCTACTTGATGTCCATTTTGTTTTTGGGAAGTTCTTTAAGAAACGATGGAATTTATCTAGATAGGTCCCAGGTCTAAGGGGTTGCTATTCTACCAAAAGTGTACATGAATTGAAACTGGTCTCATGCCTTTGAAACTCGTGCTATATGGGAATACTATAATGAGAGTGGATCCATGGTGGATGCTCTAATAGTCCCTAGATCGCACCAGTAAACCAATGCCCTATCGACATCTATTTTTGTTTTGGTTGGCTTTAATTTGTATGTCTGTGTAGGACACCTCACTTTGTTTCCTTATTTTTGTATCAATTATGATAGGTCATTTTACATCAATGTCATAAATTGCTTAGCATTTTGTATTACCATGCCCATGTAAACAATCAACCTATGCATTTGTATATTTTCATTAATATGGATTTGAGCTTAATGTATGGACTAACCTTTTAGTTTAGAAGGCAAGTTTGCACCAATTTCCCAATTGGTGGTCCCGAGATAAGTCTTGGTGAATTTATCACCTGCAGACACATTATCGATTAGGTTCAAAACTTTACCATTCTGTTAATCATCTATTTCACACATAACAGGTTCCAATGATATTGGTAGGATATGCTCGATATTTTTCCTTGATGACATAGGGTGACAAACTTACAATGATTCACATTAATGATGGGAGTTGTGTGACTACAGATTATTGTTCTTGCCTCTAGATCTTAAGAAAAATGACCCAATTTCTAGGATATTAGTGTCTTTGGAGTCGATTTATCACCTAGTTTTTTAGCTATTAGCTTCTTTGGAGTCATGCTAGGCACTCTTCCATGATAATTTATAATGGGATCTTTTTGGAAGTCATGTTATCTGCAATTTTGGTTATTTGTGGGCATTAATGACAATTCAATTCAATTCAAACAATAAGATTTTACAAGATGCGAAAAAACCCCTTAGCATTCTAGATATGATCTTTACATGTGATGAAGATACATTGTTGAGCATGCAAAGAGGTATATTCAAAGGCCAAATATAACAGAAACAATATGACAGAGTCATAGACATTAGCAACAGATATTAGTCCTTGCAATCTGTCTCCTTTTACTCTATTTTTTAATTTTGTTAGCACTAATGTGATCCAAATCCTTATAACTCTAAGAAGCAGAGCATCGATTTAGATTCGAGTTTAGATGTCTTGGCATGAAAATTTAGTAGTTTATTTGTAATAAGGATAATAGATAAGGTGCTTAGACCTCGCAACCATAATTTTGAAATTTTCCCTTGGCATTAGATATACAAAAAGGTTGTTGAGTGGTTGTTTTGGCAGCAACTCAAAATACATAATGTATGAATATTTTGGTCTAGGTCTGTTTCTGTAGAAGCTACAGGAAAGATGGATTATTGGAAGATACATACTAAGGCACTGGTTAAAAAGGGTTGTGATGCCAACATATTTTTAAACATAATCAACACCTCAAATGCAGGGCTTCTATGTTCTCAAAAGAGAATGAAAAATTGTGATTTAATTAAAGTTTGCATTGTTTAATTAACTCGAGACAAGGGGAAACATAATTTAACCTAATTTATTTGTTCCTAGATTAAGAAAAAAAATTGAAGGATTTGTTTTGGTGTCCAAAAAGTTAAAACCCTATTTATTCTTGAAATCCTATAAACATTTCCTTACAAACTTTAAATGGGAAATTTTATGTCCACACTTAGTCAACCTTTTACCATTTGTAGACTCTGACATTTTCTTGTATTAATCTTTCAAGACATTTTCTGGGGCCTTTAGTAGTTAAATTATCTCTTTGCATCATTTAGCATTCAAATATGCTAGATTGCTTTCTTCAATAGGTCCAAGATCAAAACCTAGGAAAATTCACCCTCTCCTTAGAACGTTAAGGAGAATTATGTTGTATGTGTTATTCTACAATAATAAGAGAAAGTTTCACAGAAAAAAGAAAACATTGGCTAAAATTTCATCCTATCAGGTTGTGAATTTGCTTAACAGGTATTAGGCCTGGCCTCACAGAATATGATACGTATAATGTGATGGCCTCTCCTTATCACTATCAAGGTAAACCTCCTCTCCTATTGTGACCAACCTCTCCATAGTTTTTCCTTCTATCCTAGCCTAACCTTTGTTGGGCATTAGATGTTAAGAATCTATTGGATTCTAAAACCCGAAACTCACATTTTGTGAAGTTGGATTTGGATACGATCATAGCTGTGCAGCATTTCCGTCACTACATTTTACTTCGCACAATAACTGTTCTTGCGGGACTAAACCCCATTTATTACATTCTGATCAGTCAGGTTCTGGGGGGGAAAATACTCTCGTTGGATTTCCATCATGCAGGAGTTTGACCTTGAGTTCACCAAATCTACTTCCAAAAAGTAATTAGTCTTTACGGAGCTAATGTGACCTTCCCCTTGCTTGGATGGAAACTAAGCCCATTGAATCACTCCCCGATGAATTTTTGTTCTTAATGAGCACGATCGACCCCTAGTATGGAGATCTTATCATATATCTTCAGGCTCAATGATTTTAGTTCGATCTATCTCAAGAAGATCGTCGTCACATCCGACACCATGCGAAATACTATCTCATTATCAATGATACCCTTTATCGACGTGGTATTGAATTTGTCTTGCAACGATGCTTGACACACGAAGAGGTTGAACAAGTTCTGAATGATTATCACTGGCAGTCATCTTTTTGGGATGACTACAACCCAAAAAATCCTTCGCGCTCGCTATTTTTGGCCCTCGATCTTAAAAGATTGTCATGAATCGATTAAGAAATTCCCACCTTGTCAGATGTTTTATCCTAAAAAGCACACCCACCCTACTCTTCTACACCCCATCATTGTCGTTGGCCCTTTCACCAAATGGGGGGTCGATTGTACGCATTATAAGCCTACCTCAAGCATGGGGCATAGTTACATCATCGTAGCCTTGGATTACTTTACGAAATGTGTTCATGCGATTTCTATGTATGCAGAGGATGGTAAGACTGCGACCCTCTTCCTATTCAATCATGTCATATCTAGGTTTGGGGTTCCTCAAGCCATAGTTACTGATCATGGATCTCATTTCCGTAAATAGATGATGACTAAGCTAAGTGCTAAGTTGGGTTTTTTCCATGAAAACACAACTCTGTACTATCCACAAGCTAATGGCCAGGTTGAATTCATTAACAAGGTCTTAAAAACTATGTATCGTGGGTTGGTGGGGGAACATAAGTCGAATTGGCACTTAACTCTGTTCTCAGCACTATGGGACTATAGGACCTTCATAAACACAACAAATGGATTCACATGTTTTCAATTAGTCTACGAACTAGAAGTTGTTTTACCTATTGAATGTGAAATCCCATCCTTGAAACTAGCTGTCGAACTTTTTACAAATACCTCAGTCGAGGAAGAATGTTTCATTTATCTCACAAACCTTGATGAAACATGATGAGATGTTTCTCTGGCTAACAAGTCGCATAAGAAGCGTATCAAGGCTCAATATGATAAGTCGGTTCAGCCTCGTGTCTTTAATGAAGGAGATTGTGTTTTGATATACGATCAGAAACATGACAAATTGGGAAAAGGAAAATCTGAATCAATGTTGTATGGTCCCTATGTCATAAGTAAAGTCTTAGAGAAAGGGCCTATGAGCTAGTGGATTACGATGGTATACCTTTTGGGAAGCCTCGCAATGCGCTTTACTTGTAAAGGCACTATGCTTAAGAAATTTTGCATTAGTACCTTGTACATTTGTGTATAATTAAATTTTGGTGTGGTTTGATTGTTTTGGTGTGGTTTTGAATCTTGTCCTATCCATGACTGCTTATTGTGTGTCATGTTTTGACTCTGCATATGGCTTATTGTTATCATTTTAACAAGTTATACAATTGGACGAGAACCTGACATTGTTCTCATTTTTTAGTGGTCAATTTTAATACCTATTTTTACCTTCATTTCAAAAAAGTGTGTATACTCGTAGCACTATTTTTTATTTTGAGGCAATTTTAACGATTTTGAAATTTCTTAGTCATAAAATAACTATAATTTTATTTACAAATGCGTTTTTTCAAAATTTAAAATTTTACAAAAAATGTATACATTTAGTAGCTAGATATAATGGAAAAAAAATACATATTTTCAATTTTTTAACATTTAGAAGCTAGTTAGAATTAAAAATATATACATTTTGGAAAAAAAATCTTCAACTTTTTTCTTAAATAAGTCATTTTTGGGGGCAAATTTGTTAAAAATTGAGAAAATAAAGATATTTCAAAACAATTGTAATGTATTTTTAGTGATTTTATGTATAAAAATGATACTAATTAACACTATTTTCCATACAATGACGATTCACATAAATTCAACAAAAAAATATACCATATATTTGTAAAAAACATATTAAAAACATAGTATTTATTCTCAAAATAGAATCTTAAGTGAAAACATTACCAAAAATATCTTACCAAAAATTTGTAAAGTTTAATATTTTCCTTACTAACATAAAAGTAATAAAAAAGATTAAAAATGTCCTTTAATAAAATTATATATTTAAAAAAATAAAATAAAAAGTTTACAATAAACTATAAAACCTATATCAAAACATTTAAAAACCATAAAAAAAAAATCAAATACAAAATCTATATTATAAAATTAAATTTAAAACATAAATGAAACAAATATAATCCATATAACATAAAATTAAATTTTAAAACAGTATAATATAAAAGATGTAATATATAATAAAATTTTGAAACAATATATGAAACACACTACAATAAGAAAATGTTTTATAAAACATGTAATATATAATAAAATTTCAAAACAATATATGAAACACAGTAAAATAAGAAAATGTTTAAGTTTAATGAAATGTGTTTAAATTTTATGAAATGTTAAAAAAATGTTTAAGTTTAATGAAATGTGTTTAAGTTTTATGAAATGTTAAGGGTTTAGGAATCATCTCAACCCTTAAGCACCACTCCAAGCAGTGTTCTAGTGGTGCTTAAGGGTGGCCCGATTCTCATAATCACCTCAACTTAAGACCTTCCTCCTTAACCCATTAAACTTACCATTTACCGTGTGAGATTTTGTGTTTTCAATTAGTTTTTCCTTTTTAACAATATTGTTTTATAATATTAACATTTTTAAATGGTTATAATTTGTTTTTTGTAAAGGGTGGCCACATTGTTAATATATGTTATAATATTAACATTTACTTATTTTTATTATTTGCTTTATTTTATTTTATATTGTTTTGGTGATTTATTTGTTTATTATTTGTATTTTTAAAATATTTTATTTTTGTAATTTAGTTGTACGTTAATGTTTTGTTATTTAATAGTTTTTAATGTGTTTTATGTTATAACAAGTTATACAACTTACACTCGACAGTGTTCTCGTTTGGGGGGCGATTTTAGTAGTTGTTTCAACCTCAGTTTCAAAAAGTGTGTATAGTGGTAACACCATTTTTTATTTTGAGCCATTTTTTTGTGATTTTGTAACTTCACTTCTTGGTCATAAAAACTCTCTAATTTTATTTACAAATGCGTTTTTTCAAATTTTACAAAAGAATATAGATTTGGTAGCTAGTAATAATGAAAAAACATACATTTTCAATTGTTTAACATTTGAAAGCTAATTAGAATGAAAAATATATACATTTTGGAAGTTTTTTTTAAGCTTTTCTTTTAAATAAGCTACTTTTGGGGAAATTTTGTAAACAGAAAAAAGAGCAAAATAATGCATTCCAAACCAACAACTTGAAATTAACCAAGAATATCAAGAACTCCCTTTAATAATAAATATAATTAAAAAAATAAAAATTTACAATAAGCTCTAAAAACATATCAAAATATTTAAGCATCACAATAAAACATTAAAAAATATCAAATATAAAATTAAATTTATAACACTAAAAGAAACAAATATAAAACACATAATATAAAATTAATTTCAAAATATTATGAGAAAAAAGCTAATAATTTTTTTTAAGTTTTTATGAAAAGCTTTTGATTTTTAATTAAAAATAATAATATAATAACAAAATATTTAAAAGAAAAAAAATGATATTACAAAACAAAATACACAATGATGATGATGATGGTTGTTAACGTCCCCTGAGACCAGACTTTGGTCTATCAGACCTAAAGAGACGGATTATTTAGTTTGTTTTAAAATTGTATTTATATGCTCAAAGAGCTTGGACATAAGCATCCCAAGCTCACTATAATTTTGACAAGTTAAAAGGCTAAGAATGTTGGTATTGCAACAAAGATTATGAAAGTGAGATCTAATGTGGGTGTACGCAGGGCACTCTAAGAGGAAGTGATTTTCATCCTCAATGTTCATATTCTCACAGAGATGGTAGATCATTTCACCCATGGTGTTTTAGGAACTACCCAACGACCTATTTCACTATGGAGCTCATGAGAGTTCGTTCTTATCTTGGATATACTAATTTTTTTCTTTGAACTAGTTAAAACAGAGAGATACTTTTGATATTCTAGAGTAGGGTTGATAACCTCTTTATAATGCCTTAATTTTCTTTTAGCCTCTAAATATTTCTCACACCACATTTTCACTTTAAACTTAGAAGTAACAATATTTTTAATGTTATTAATAATTTGCAATGTAATAGTTTTGGCGATCTCCTAATGGTTTGACCAGGCCCTGGTATCTTTATACCAACCTCGCTTGAGCCTTAGGTGATTTTGGATGGAATTTAAAGCTAGCTTAGGAAGGCTATGGTCTCCCATGTTATTGATTTTGTGCTTGCATAACAGGAGCCTAGTCATAGCAAGGATTTCGATGGGGGAAAGACCCACTTCTATAAGGAGAATAGGGTAGGGTGTATTGCTTTTAATTTTGAGGTTACATTCTAAAACGCTTTTGGATTTGCTCAATCTTCCTTTAGGATTCTCTGGAGATGTTGCAACCCCAAACCTCACACCCATACAAGATAACATGAGTGACTAAAGTTTCAAAGAGGAGCTTCTTTTTATCCCACATCACGAGGTTTGTTGCTTTACAATTATTTTCGAGACCAAAATAAGATTTCCACCCTCCATTAATCCTTTTCTCAATGCTATAGTTTCAGTTGAGCTTGTGATGAATGTCAATTCCTAAGTATTTGTAAGAAGACACTTCCTCTAAGTTGCTATTGTCATACATGAAATTGGCATAAGTGTCCTTCTTGGATTTGATAATCATAACTTTTGTTTGATCAGTATTAACAGTCATACCCATGGTAGAGCAAAAATACTTAAAAATTCTTAGTTGCTTATCAAGATCAAATGGACACCTCACCAAAAGAACAATATCGTAAGCATAGAGAAGAATGATGATGACTATTCCAGCTAAGATCGTGCCAGCACAACCTGCTTCATCTAAACAATCTTCTAGCTTATCAATGTAAATGCCAAATAGGGTAGGGGAGAGGGGGAAACCTTGTTTAACTCTGATATTACACTTAATACATTTCTACCACTCCTCGTTGCTCTTAAACTTGGCAATAACATTCTCTTATATCCTTATTGCGATGACTCTCAACTCGAAAGGAACCTTTAGCTCTTCTAATATGTTCCATAGGTTTTTTCTAGGTACCGTATCGAAAGCCTTTCTAAAGTCCAAAAATCAACAAGACTACCTTTGCAATGGAGTGGGGATGTTTCCAATATACGGTAATTACCTTTGTAATTAAGAATGCTCCTGCGATTTTTTCCTGAATAGTAGTTGTTTCCTTTAAAGATTTCATTCACAAATTTCTTGAATTTTACTTCAACGATTGGGCAGTCTTTGGGCTCATAAAAGACCATATTGAGAGCCTTAGAATGTTGTTGGAACGCTATTGCTAGTATCAAATTTCTTTAAACTTGAAGAAATGTATCTTTTGCACCCGATTTGGAGTCTTGTTGGTCCATATGGTTTGTCGCGATGGAATTTTGGTCGACCCAACTAAAATTGTGATCATTCTCGACCTACCACCACCTAATACAATAAAGCACTTGAGAGAAACACTGGGACACACAAGATACTACAAAAAAATTATCAAAGGATATGCAGAGGTGACTGCTATGATGGAAAATTTGTTGAAGAAAGATGTCAAGTTCTATTGGATGGAGAGCCGCCAAGAGATTTTGGACACATTGAAGAATAAGATGGCGATAACGCCCATACTTGTATTTCCATACTGGAAAAATGAATTTCATGTTCATGTCGACGCGTTGTCTATCACGCTTGGCATCATACTAGCGCAACCAAGAGAAGGGTCGATCGACCATCTTATTTCCTTTGCTAGCAAGAAGTTGTCAAATGCATACAATAATTATACCATGACAGAAAGAGAAGGGTTAGTGATGGTATATGATTTACAGAAGTTAAAACACTACTTATTGGGATGACATTTCAATGTGTACATAGACCATTCCACATTGAAATACCTGGTCAATAAGATGGTGTTGGGGGGGAATATCTGCCGGTGGCTTTTCCTCTTTTTGGGAATTTGATCTTGAAGCAATTGTTAAACTCAGTCAATTAAAATTGGGACCAGTCCATCTTTCAAGGATCGAAAGTGGTGAAGAACCTAGTAATCTAGAGGATAATCTCCCTAATGCACAATTGATTGCGATAACCATATTTAATGATCAGGACATAGATATCATACATTTTTTTAGTACGGTATGCGCCATCTGAATCCACCATTATGCATAAGAAGTAGTTGGTTGTGCGAGCTATGGATTTTTAGTTGATCACTGGACAATTTTATAAGATGGGTCCTGATGAGATTATTTGTCGTTGTGTCTTGGAAAATGAGTGACTGATGATATTAAAATAAGCACATGATGGTGTCAAAGAAGGCCATTATGTTGGAAAAGCTACAGTGTGCAATATTTTACAAGCAGGATTGTGGTGGCCCACCATGCATGCAAATGCCCAAAATTATTGTTGCAGTTGTGATATCTACCAAAGAATTGGAAATTCGTCATGATAGGATGAAATTCCATTGATACCTCAGGTAACATTGCAGGCATTTGATAAATGGGTCATTGACTTTGTAGTCCTTATCAGTCCGACAATAAAGCACACAGGTGCATGTTATATTATTATTGCGATCGATTACCTAATGAGATGGGCTGAAGCAGTGCCAGTAAAGGATTGTACTATTGCGACTTTGCAAAGTTTTTGTTTGAAAATATCGTGACAAGATTCAGCTACCCAAATATTTTAATAAGTGATCATGGTACACACTTTTTTAACCAGTTTTCAAATTCAACATGGAAAAACAATGCCATATCACCCTCAAGCGAATGGTGTTGTCGAGGTCTTTAACAAAATCTTGGAAAATGCATTGACAAAGATTTGTAATGTTCAAAGAGATGATTGGGATCAGAAAATTTGTGCAGTGTTATGGGCATATCGTACAACTTGTAAGAAATTGTCAGACCACACTCCATTTTTCGTGGTGCATGAACAGGGCGCTATGATTCGAATGGAGTATATTGTACCAAGCCTAATAATTACTGCGATCATATAAATGATAGATGTTGATGTTGTAGAGGAGAGATTATTACAACTTGTGCAGCTGAAAGAAGAGAGTTTTGTCACAAAGTATCACCAAAATGTTGATAAAGAAAGACAAAAGGTATGGCACGATCGACACATTAAGAACAAGCTATTTCAGGTTGGAGGACTTGTTCTTATGTATGCTAAAAAAAATTCAAGCATCTAGGCAAGTTAAAAACAAATTGGTTAGGACCGTATATCGTCAATGAAATCACTGATGGAGGCACAATGAAATTACAAAATCAGATGGAACACCAATAAAAGGATTGATAAATGGAAATCAACTGAAGTCGTATCATGATAGTTGCGACTTGGTAGCATAATAATAAAAGAAAGGTTTTTGCTCGTAGACTACTAGTTTGTCGCACAAAGAGACAACATAAAAAGAGGAAGAAAAGAGAAATTTGATCCTTTTATGCAGTTATTGATCGCAGACTGCTGGTTTTCCGCAGTAAGAAGAGAAGTCTCACAGACTCGGTGTCTGTCGCAAATAGAAAAATGATGACGAAGAAACTTAGTATGTCACAAGGAAGGAAATCTGTTGAAGGAGGAATACATGTCGCAGGGAGTGTGATGCTTTCACAACCAATACAGGAATCACAGAAACAACTTAACATAATTAATTTGAAAAGACCGAGATATTTTGGCGACGTGCATTTAAGTCACTTCTGTCATGATTTCATAATAATGGCAATGACGTCACAACGTAAAGTGGCAGGTTACATAGCAGTTTTCGTATGATGACCCACACATGACTGACCCACATGATGGATTGTGTTGTCATAGTTCCAGTCAATATCTGCCCGTGTGAAGGATGGACAGATCAAAAAAGTAGGTATTACCGACTTTCACCCTTCACCTTCAATTCATTTTGATGCACTTTAATGATGAATTTCCCTCTGTAACTCCCAGGGCCAAATTAAGTTAGTTCTTTACAAGAGTATGGGTACTATGAATCCTAGTGACACTGCAGTCACAGTATCCGTTGTTGAACTATGTTACCTACGCTGATCATGGAATATGCTATTGGATATGTTCCACCGTAGGTAGGGACGGGATTGGAAACTGAGCAAGTTCTAGTCATCCTTGAGATAAGGATATGAATCGACATACCTGGTTCATCAATCAAGAAGTGTTTTGGTTCCTGCAAGAGCAAAGTTGTCTCAGCACTATCGATGGATGATGAAGAAGCAGCGGTTGAAATTCAATTACCCGATGAAATTCCACTTAAACCGTTGGATAGAATTGCAGAAGAATTCACTAGAATGCATAGTATCCATTGGTAAAAACTACCAATCTGAACCAGAGTTTGGATAATGGAAAACAGAGACAAAGTCATTCATCATTGCCATCAATTATACAAGAAGCTCCAAATATATTTGGCGATGCTGTTTAAACGAAGAAGATGAGATGGTTGATCTCCAAGAAGAAAAGGAAGACATTTGTAACGTCCCCATACCCCATAATGCAGAATTATTAAAAATTTTACTTCAAGAATCCTTGTTCTCCTTTCGAAACACAAGGAATTGGTGTTAACACACTCTTCCACCTTCATTCTCAGGCTCAGAAAGAACTATAAAATTATTTTCGCCCTTCATAGCTCCCTTCTGCGGTCGAAAAAACCATTTCCACATTGAACCTGTTCTATAAGCACTCCACCCTCCACACTTCTGCTTTCCACCTTCCACGTGCGGAGTTCAAGAATCGAAAACACCGTGTGCGATGGAGAGGTTCAATAATTATTCTTCCTTTCACACTTCCGCTTTCCACCTTCCTCTTGGAACTCAGAAATCATAACTTTAACATTCAACGAAAAGGTTCAATCATTATTCCGCCTTCCG
Organism: Pseudotsuga menziesii; assembly: GCA_001517045.1. Classification (NCBI taxonomy): domain Eukaryota; kingdom Viridiplantae; phylum Streptophyta; class Pinopsida; order Pinales; family Pinaceae; genus Pseudotsuga; species Pseudotsuga menziesii. Next base: position 69,980 of record LPNX011137345.1, read on the forward strand.
CACTGCCACTCGGAACTTGGAATTCGAAACTTTAACCTTTGACGGAAGTATTCAACCATTATTCTGCCTTCCACAATTCCGCTTTTCTCCTTTCACAGCAGATACTGAAAATCGAAAAACCATCCTTCTGCCTTGTTTCAACTGCTCTTTTCTTCTTTATGCCTTACGCTTTCCCAGGTGGATTTCAAGGGGCAGAAACACTAAATCACAAGCATTCTGATCATGCCATCGGGTTTTTATCCTCCAATGACTTAAGAAAAATGCATTACAAAAACACAAGGCATATATAGGAGTAAAATGCAGGAAAACATACACAAGTAAACCTCTACTTAACTATCAATAAGCATTCAACATGAACATAACAATTCATAGACAAATACATGGCATAACAAACATTCATCATATTCAACATGTCCTTTCATAAGAAAATATGTTGCATAACCAATAAGGACAAAGAATACTTATCTTGGGTGATGGTGTTGTCCTGCAACTACCTTTGTGGCTTCAATGTTCCACCCAACCATAGGCTAGTGTGTTCCTTAATCTCTCAACACCACTACCACCCCCAAGTTAGGCATGATTTCCACAAGGAACTAGGGAGAAACGGACTTACACACAACCAAATCATATCACACACAGTCAAGCCAACCTCTAGTTGGGTTGATCAGACTATCTAGCCAAGTCAACACCAAGTTGGATTTATCAGGTTGTACGCTTACAAGACAAACAATGTTGGGTTTATCAGGCACTCAGCCGAGCCAACATATAGTTTGGTTTATCATATTGTTCACGGTAAAGCCAACTTTAACAATAAGGACCAGCCAAGCCAAAATATGGGTTTATCAGGAACTCATCCAAGCCATCATTCATAGTGGGTTTCTCAGGTTGTCTATCCAGGGATTATACATGGCCAAAACACAACAAGACACATCCAAGACAATATACAATTTGGTTTATCAGGATGCTAAGGCAGTGGAAAGGTGGAATAACTAAGCCAGTGGCCCATTTAAGAGATAAGGACACCTCCACAAGGTCTATCTAGCCTAGGATCCACATTACTTGCATACCCAACACAAGGAAGCATCCCCTTCTCTGCTCCATAGTCCCTCAGGCTATGCCTTCCCTTCTAGTTCTCTTGAGGGCATGCAGTAAAGATTTACTAGCCACTCTTACCTTTTCCTAAGGTTTCTCTCTACACTAGGTTTATCAAGACCATTCCTCTTCTCTTCCACTCCTCAATCTTGCATATAGTTCATACCCCAAACCAGGGTGCAAATCACAACAAACCACAGGGAAAACACACCAACACAGGGTTCAACATAGTAAAACAAACCACCACTCTATAACACAGAGAAAACAACTTTTCATACCACTCTATAACACAAGGTAGACAGACTCAACAACTCGGAATAGTGAACAACACTGCACAATCATGAACAGAACCTTCTCCGCGACTTAGGAGAGTGAACACAATGCACAATCGATCCCTCGAATGGTAGAATTGAATGGAATGACCACAACGTTCATATGAAGACTGGGTTGATAGACTGAGCACGTAATTTCAGGTTTTACTTGCTTCAGAATCAAGAACACAACTTCTATGGACTGCAGGTTTGTTCATTCAAGAAATCAACTGCCATTCCTTGCTATGCGTAAGGCATTAACTGCCTCAACCAATTTCCTGCAAGAAAATTGAATGGACGACCACAGGGACAAACCAGGGTAGGCGATTTTAAGAATGAACAACTTTACACAGATCTACAGTTGAAATCACCCAACAAACAGATCGACGCACGACGATTTCATTGAGTGAACCAGTGTGGACAAGGAAAACTTTTGCGGGAACGATACTTTATGAAATTTGCTTTAGTTTATTTGGGGAAGAATTCGTGTAGAATTCTGCCTAGGTATGGAGAAGAACATAAAGGAGAAGAGAAAGGAGCTATGACTGAGGAATCAAAATAAATGGAAAAGGGAAGGATGTTGCGACAGAAGAAGTGAAAGAGAAGAAGAATAAGACAAAGAGAATGTGCTGGAAGAGGAATATGCGTCAGAGGATTAAGTCATGACAGAAGGACGGAACATGATATGAGATGATATGGCGGAATATCAACAGAAGCAGGCGTGCGAATAACGTAACATCTAGAAAATGACAGTAAGGCATAACGTGGAGAAAGCGACAGTCCTTAACAATCATGGGTACAGACACGGCTTGAGTCAGTGAAAACCACACACGTGAAGGCATCTTTGTAAGGCAGGTCGATAGTGCCTCTCATTATGTGTTCTTAGAATAGGAAAAGACAATCTGTTGGCTGAATATAGTAAGTTAGTTGAGATAGCGACAAGAAAGGAGTCTGTAATGAGTCTGTAACAAGCATGTATGGGAGTTGTATCGAGTTTGTAATGGGTCTATAAATTAAGGAACCCAAGTTGTAGATGGGTTAGCCGATATAGCATATAAGTAGTCTCTAGACTCTTGGTAAGACACTTGAGCTAGACTTGAGGTAGGTGTTCTGGTTAATGACTATGTATCGCTATGTGAATCAGAGTATAGGTTTTGCAGCTGAGTGTGCAAACGAGTAGGGAAGGGTTAGTCAATCCAGGCTATGTACGAATCGCTAGTAGGAATAGAGTAGGAAGAGAAAGAGAGAAGATGAGAGAGCATGCGAGGGAGGAAAAGTTTGTAAAGATAGAAGAGCAAATCTTGAATAGAGTGTGCATCTTTGTGCGCAGGAAAAAATGTGCATTTATTTCCTCATGCGAGATGAATAGCACCTTGTGGTTTTCGCCCGGATGGTTTTCCACGTTATATGTTGTGTATATGTGTGAATGTTGAAGTAGATTAGGTATATGTGTGAATATTGTGTTAAATGACTGGTGTATTATTGTGTTTCCAAATGGATAAATGTATGATGACCACATTATATTAATGAATATGATTATGTTGTATGTTCACTATTTATTTACTTAAGTCACATAAAGAAGGGTTGGATCACAACTTAGTGTTGAAGTATTGTGCATACAAGTAATCCACCTCCCTAGTATTCCTTGGAAGCCTTAGCGTAGAGCCAAGGTACTAAAACACCCTCCCACACAACCGCGGAAATGTGGTTCTGGAAATTACCCACAAAACATAGATATCTCGAATGAGACAACATTTGTGTCGCAGGTGTTACCGGTTGAGCTTTGCTTCGTCGGGTCGATATCTCGAGCTTTGTTGTGCTCAACAGAAGGGACTGAACCTAGGTCTAGGGACAGAGAGAGGGAAAAAGGCAACAATAGTCCCAATTATTGTGTGGTTATAACTCAGTTTGAATGAGATAATAATGGGTTTATAACCAACCCAAATGATGACTAAAGAAGGACTATTTAAATAGATCAGATATGCCCATTTGATAAAAGATATTGAGCTACAACAATGATGTATTATGCAGCATAAAAGACATCAATCATATATGGCCTTAAACTGGGAAAGTGAGTAAGGACAAAAGCAAGAGCTTTCAACATATGGAAATCATATCCAAATAAAATTCCATGACCAGAATTTTGAGTCATTAATGAAAACACACGTGACTACAGAATGCCATTCCCAACCACATTTAAATTTCCTCAATCAGATTTATAAAACAGAGGTCATGTTAACAAATGGTATCAAGCCTTAGCTCTCAAATGCATTTTTTATTTTCACTTTAAGCACATGAAAACTACATAAGTTTGCAGCTTCCAAGTATGTAAATATGACATATAATGCCACGACTTATGCACTATAAATACTAAAAACATCCTGCAAATTTGGGCAACGAATAACATGCTGCAGCCATTGAGCCCATTTAATATTACCAACTGCAACCCAATACAGCTCCCAAATAGAGCATTAACTCTTCATTTGAATTCTATGTTACAAGAGTATACTTCTCAAACATTTAATTTGCAACTACAAGATTATCATTCATATTGTCCATTTAAAACATAAGCTACCAAAAAAATAATTCTAGACTTGTTTCTACAGCTACAAAACTCACATTCAATCAATAAAATATACACAAGACTACATAATTGTTTTCCTAGGTAGCAGGTACTTATGACAAAGATATGGCAAACAAATACTAGCATTGAATACTTAATTTCCTATTTATAATTCCAAAGATTAGTAGATTGTAACATCCATAGTTGGATGTTCTCAATTAACTCGGCATGAACCCGTAATTTCTAAAATAGCCCACTTATCACTTATATATAATCTGTATCCAGATTAAGTGAGCTTGTATCCAGGTCTAGGGAGGAAGATGTTCCATCTTCAAATAATTAAATGTATAAATGTATAATAATTGAATGGATCATCCTTATTATCAACGCTATTGGCTGACTTAATTCGAATACGGATTATCCATTACACAGGATACTGTGTAACATATACCATCCAGTTAAACGTTATGACCTTGAATTCGTCAAGTAATTTCTTCAAATGTATATCAATGAGGCTAAAGAGTAGAGATACCACAAACAACCACTAACCAGTCACAAAGAGGGCACAAAGGAAGTTTAGAAGGCCCAGGAAAAGCCATGTATAAGTAGCCTACAAAGAAGAGTCAATTCTTCCTTCCCTCTTAGCCTGATCTATCCCAACTTAGTGTTTCCACAACCAACAAGAAAATCAAGGGAGATAAAGGGTGCCCCTTTTTGAGGCCAATAAAGCTTTTAAAGAATTGAGAAGGCAACCAATTTATAAGGATAACAAAGTTGGATAATAAAACACATCCCATGATCCAATATGTCACTTCTATGCCTTGTCCAATTTGAAGGAGAATAAGCCAAAGAAGTGTCCAACCAACTTTATCATATGCCTTGACTAGGTCCATTTTTAGAATCAATGCTCCCAACTTCTTTACTTAATAGAATGGAGACTAACTGAGAGAAGTCTTCATCAACATTCCATACATGATTAAATTTGAATGGGTATTTGACCCTGTATGAATCAACCCAAGAATTATATCGATACACCACATCAATCAAACACTCTGCCACTAGAAATCTAAGCGCTTCGATACCCATGCATCACCAAATCTCATGTTCCTCCACATATGAGGCATAGGAAGAGGAACACACAAAAATAAGGTTGGATAGTTGAAAAATGTGGTTAAACCACCCTGATAGAGGATCTAGTCAAGGACAAAGCCCCCATATCTCCCTAGCTGAGGTAGTCAGATTATCCATGAGCTTTATTTAAATACAGGATTGAGATGTCAGGTTGACTCAATTTCAAAATATAATGCCCAATAGAGCCTTAGTTCTAAGTTATAGCAAACATAAAGAAAAATTTATTCACCATTGCATGCAAGATACATCTCATCTTTTCTGGAAAACAACTTAATTGTCCATGAGCTTCATTTATATGCCAGGTTCAAAATCTAAATCCCAACAAGACCCTGTAGCTTTAGTGGACAGTTAAAAAATAAATCATACACCATTACATGCAAGATGAGAGAAAATCCTTATTTTTTAAGAAATGTTAGGATCCCACAAGTAAAAGAAATGACATATATGTTTCAAGAGTGAATATGACATTATTGAAGTTTGCACAACATCGATTCAATGACAAACAAGGCTTATGCACTCAGCAACAGTGTAATGTAAAATCCTACACCTATATAATGCTAGATATGCAGTCGTTCATTTTATAGGACTAAGACTCACCACTGAAATAATTTTAACAAAAAACAGAAATAACCTGACCGTTGAGCATTTTTAAACAACGATAACCTAGAAGAAAGCTCTCCTACATTTCACCATCCCAAAACCTTAATCAAAATTAATTCTAATGATATGTTGCATCCCTGCTTTGAAAAGACATATGTTGTTTGTTTATGTTCTTCTCCCTACACGTGATGGAAGAAGATCTGTTGTTTGTTTGAGAAAACATGTGTTGCTTGTATATCATGTTTGTTTGCTGATTTTCTATTCTAATAAAATCCACGCAGATTCGTATCTCTACTTGCCATTGTTCCTTACACTAAGGAAATGACCAACCTTGAATAACCAACTACTTGTAACTCTCTTACCCACATTTCCAGTGAGGGAAAAAATAACCATGACCACCCCAATTTTTGCTTCATTATTTGTTTTTTTCCTAGGACATAATCAAAATGCATCCACCTACCTCTAAGCTCAAACTGGATCAATGGGTTCAGGCCTACCATCCAATGGCTTGGTCATACAGACCACTCCAAAAAAACTAGTGTTTATAGTACTCCATGATAATACTATGTGATCATGTGTTGGTGGAATTGTTGTAGCCCATGGCCCGTGGGGTTTATGCAGGATGCATATATAATATATATATATATATATATATGAAGAGAAGTGAAAAAACAAAGTACATGTTTTCTTTCTCTTCTTTGGGCTCTTTAAAACCAAAATCCTGCAAACCCAATGCAAACCCTGGTCTGTAAAAACACCGAACCCTATTCTTGCAAATCGGTTGAATGTAATTTGTCTATGCAAACCCAAATCCCACAAATCGTTTGAAGCCGCTCTGTCTCTGAAATCGTTGGAAGCTTCAGATCACCAAACTGAATGTGACCGCCAAACACAATTTATGCACGAGGGAGGGGCACTAGATTGACAAGATGTCCAGCGACCTCCATGAGTGGGTTATGTGAAAATTGACAAATCCATCTTGTCTGGTCGTGGAGTCCATCTACCTAAGGAAAGTATTGAATGACGATTAGATGGCCGAGGCATCAACATTTGTTACAAAAAACCTCAGTGCAGCCAACAAAAAACCTCAAAGCAAGCTATCTATCACCTACATGTCGGGTCTAATAAATTCAACATTAATGTCAGCACCAGGATGACCACTGGATAAAGAGAAGAACCAGTTGAATAGAGGATAGTAACACCCACTGTTCCAGATTATTTTTGGAAAAGCCCAGATTTTCCCATAGCTGCTCTTCCGTATTGAAGGGGGCGTTACAATCTAGCCCATCGAAGAAGCAATCCAAATAATCGACGATCGTCTCTCCTCTATATTTATTTCACTTCCATAGTGAAGGTTTCCTATGCTACCCATTACCACTATGTTTCCCACTCGGTTCCTTCACTGTACCATTTGTTTTGTTGGCTGTTTGCCTTAACTGAGATGCAAGTGGAGCTCTAACATATATCCATGTTTGACTTCAATGCAACAGAACCCTAAGGGCACACATCAACAAAGAAGGAGGACTCGAGAAGCAGTCCAAATAATCGACGATTGTCTCTCCTTCGTCTTCCACAGTGAGGGTTTCCTGCGCTACCCATTACCACTTTGGTTTCCACTCGGTTCCTTCACTATACCATTTGTTTAGATGGATGCATGCATTGAATGAGACGCAAGTGGAGCCCTAATAGATGTCCATGTCTGGCTTGAATGCAGGAGAACCTAAGGGCATGCATCAACAAACAAGGAGCAATGCAGGAGGATATGCGCAGGAGGTCGATTGATGGAAGGGACGACGATTGCTATAGTGGAATCAAGATAGAACTCAGGGAAAAAACGCCTGTCGGTGTAAATATATATTTTAAAAAGCAATATATATAATTTCTACATAATATTAAATGATATATTTTTTAATATAAATAATGTTAAAACTTAAAACTCAATTCATCATTAATAAAATTATAATACTAACAAGTATTTTTATTTTAAATAAACTAATTTTTTTAAACAATTTTAGAATTATAAAAAATTGTTCATTAACATTTACAAATAAACATTATTTACATTATATAATATATATTATTTACGATATCTTAAAACAAGAGCCACGAGGTGACAATGTCCCCGCCATTGTTAATAGCTATTGCTATAAGACAAATCAATCTAAATATGAGAGTTAACGATAACAAAAGATGTATTTTCTATTGTAAGGTTCATTATCTCATCTCATGTGATCAACAAGAAGAGGTAAACACGAGTAATTCTTATTTAATTTTGTCATCAATATTGAATTGGACAAGTTCTTACAAGAAGTAGCACTCTCCTTAAACCTCATAATCCTAATCTTTTTTGGAGAATTGCTTCCTTGAAAATTCAAATATTTAAAAAACCTCATAATATACCCAAAAAAAAGAACTACAATGTCTCTAAGATATAACTCTAGTAACATATAAATAATTTGGTTAAAAATATGACAACATAATTTATAACATTGGATGCAATATCCATCTTCTTATATAGGTCCGCCAAAGTGTTTGTCAAAAATCAAGCTATTCGATGTATGTCATCTTCCTAAATAGAACAACATTCATCATATGAAGAACAATGCACATCTTTTCAAACCTAAAACTTTATTCAAAAAGTTCCTATCAAGAATATATCCATGCCTATTGTTATAGTAAGTTAACCGGCTACACCAATTTCCTCTTTAAATCTTCAAACCGTAAATTCTCTATAATTAAACTAAGATACTCAAATATTAACTTAATAGGTATAATTCATTTTTATCTTGATAATATTCAAGATAGTAAAAATGGCTAGTCTTTAAAGTACTTCTAGATTTGTGTAAAATTTATATAAAAATGTGAAATTAAAAGAATCAATTGAAATAAGGATGAGCTAGTCCTCTTGAGCTTTTCATCAATTGAAATAAGGATGAACCGATTGCATATAAATAATTTGTCCGCACCCGCCATTCCCCAGTCCTTCAAATAAAACCAACAACTTTCATAACACACTTCCAAATTACACGTGAAAGCTTCCTTTCTCATACTTTCTCATTTCCATATTCATCTGTTATTAATTAAAAAATTTCGGTATATATTTGCATGGTTATACCACAGTTAAGCTTCATAAAAAATCAGAGGAGCTGTCTAACGAGGGGACGATTTGACTTTTAGGTTGTTTTTCTGTCGTAAATCGATGAATTTAATCCACACAATTTGTAATTTCTATTGTTTGTTGGGCGATTTTAAGCTCAGAAATGAAATCATGTGACAGGAAAACCCCCAACACCCACATTCTGTAAGATCTACCAGTGTTTTTGGACGTTTTGAAAATTTCGTGAAGATTCATGGCAAAAAACTGATAAAAACCAGCCAAAAATAGCGGTAAAAAAGTCTCGTGTTTAGACAAATCGTTAAAAATCAAGTTATATTGTGAGATTTTTAAAATTAAACCTAGCTTTAAAATAAATGAAAATGAAAAAATATATACAACTTTTTTTTAAAATTTTAAAAAATATATATGATTTACTGAATAAAAAATGTAAATAAAATAAAAATTCTATTTTACAAAAAAAATAATAATTTAAAAACGAAAAAATGTTAAACATTCATTAAAAATAAAAAATCCTTACTCTCATTTAAATATTACCTAATCATGATGTCATTAAAAAAATCAGATTCCTTGCTTTTTCAATCCATCATATTTGATTGACTTTTTTGTTTGCTTTCTTAGTAAAAAGGTTCAAGCACATATTAAAAAAATCAAATAACAAATCCGGTGTATTTATACAATAAATTAGACTAGTTCCCTGCTTCAAACAAATACTTAATTCTTTTCTTGACTATATAATTTCATATTTTATTTCTGAATAATGAAAATCCTATTTTCTTAATAAATATTTCCTACTTTGTTGCGACTTCTTCACATTGCCAAAAGCCTGATTCTCTCTCTCTCTCTCTCTCTATCTCTCTCTCTCTCTCTATATATATATATAACTGCAACTATAATTGCGCCAACCCCTTTATTCTTCTCAGCTTAAGCCCACTACACAAGGGTAAGATTCTATACAACGTTTTGTCATAAAGCATCATAAGATTCAAATATACAGAGTTCTAAAGCACATTTATTCGTTGTTACTTTGTGTCCTATACCATGGCATGTTCATAATCAAGCAAGATGAGTGTCTTCCTGGGTGCCATAATTTTCTTCTCTTTAAATGCCAAATTCAGGTCATTTGTGCACGCACTTATAGTTGGGCATGGAGGAAAATCCTTATAAAACATCACAAACATGTGACATTGTGCACATGCCCCTGCAATAATCTATCCGCTATTCTTATCAAAGAGATCAAATAAGTTCTTCTTTCCAGCTGCAGGTTCTTTCTTTGGTTGTTGCTTTTATATCTGACCATTTTTTGGAAGATTCATTTGGAGGTCCAATTGCATAGGCTGATAGGAAAAAACTAGACTTGTTCTCTTGGATCATGCCAAGTCTTCATTTTTTTGGTTGTATTGTAATGCTTTAATGCTTTTGTGGCTGAATTATAATCATATAGTTTCATTGTTTGCAATCAATCATTAATAAATTCAACAACCTACCAAAAAAACCATTATGAAAAGAGAAACAAAATTTTTAATGAAGAAAAAACTAGAAAGAAAGCATGGGATTGTTGGCAACCCTACCCACATTAAATGAAAAGAGCCTAGCGAGGTTTTAGGTAAGCTGAGTCTACTCAATAAACAATAGAAACTGCCACTATTGGGGGTGTTACCAAAAAAGGTTCTGGCACAGGGTTTCAATCCCAAATTGTAAGAATGTATAATAAGCTCTCCTCTAAATAGCAGAGATATTTACTCTCTAATTGTAAGGCATGCTATTGGATTTGGATCAAAGGTTTCAACAACTACATATGGATATGCACGAACTCCAACTTGCTTTGAATTCAATTTTGAAAGAATTCAATGACAACAACAACCAAAAGAACCATGAATAAAAGAGAAACACAATATATAATAAAAAAAAGAAATTTTGCGTACTACAAGCAGAGGAGAGTACGAGAAGGCCATTAGGTCATTAGAAATTAGTTACTTTTTCATACATTAATATTAAGATAAGTTCTGCAATGCATATATATATACTCTGCCCGATCGTATAAATACATGAGGACACAATTGTGACTTAACACAATTTTAATACTGTTTGTACCTCCATCAATACGTTCAAAATAGTTGTGACGGTTGTCATAGCAATCCGAAGAATTCTTGAATACATTCCCTCGTTCAAGCCATGTAATGATGAACAACATAATCAACCAAGATGATTAACCTGTCGCGGTGAAAAGGGTTAAACTCATTTTCTTTAATGAAAATACCCCAGGAAAGGACCGAGATAAAAAACATTTCTGGCTTTAACCGATTTTTGTAATGAAACATTATAGCTTAAATTGGTTTTTATTTAGTATATATCTACCATTACCAAGTGGACCGCCAAACCTTAAAACACTATACTTGGATTGAAGGACCCAACTATTTTCACTAGGATCATTGAAAGAGAAAATACATAAAAGAAAACATGGCTCTTCTAGAGAAGCTAATAGATCTAGAATCCAGTCGATGGGAGAACTCCAACACTTCATGTGTGATTGACAATTCATGTGTGAATGTCGATGTCCCTTGACGCTATTAAAACACGGAGTCGGAAAACATAATGCATTTATCTATATCATAGAAGAAACACGTTTAAAAATAAATTTCTTTTACCTTTCAAAAAGTTTCAAAATTAAAATTGAAGGGAGCAAGACGCTTTATACCTAGTTTGGTTTACAAAACTAATTAGGTATATTTACACAAATTGATAAAATGATAAAATAAAGGGATGATCTATCAACCCTTGTAAAGTGAAGCTCACCTTGTTGTACTAGCATGATGGTCCCCCATGAGTCTTGAGGATTTTACCAACTTTTCTTGATTTTATTTGAGCACGTTGGAATTAAAAGTCGGAAGGAATTAATATAGCACTCATACTCTCTTTACCCTTGTAGTGAGACTTGTTCACTACAACGTATCATGGGAGATTTTTCAGAGTTGGAAGAAACTCCTCAAAGTGCACGCCTATTAACTATGGATCACATTTCAAAGTGATTTTTCAGAGTTGGAAGAAACTCCTCAAAGTGCACGCCTATTAACTATGGATCACATTTCAAAGTTTGAATATTAAAAGAAGAACTCACATAATTGCTGACATCACTTTGTTATCCGTTCTTGGGAACGGAAATCTAAACCAACGTCACATTGACAAACCAATAGCAATTTAAAAAAATTAATAAAAAAAATGTAAATAAAGTTGCCATAGACTATTAAAAAAAAAAAGCTTAGTTTAAACTATTTTTTTCAAATGACTCAAAATTAATATAGCTGAGGGATTCATGGAATTCCCTCATGTATATATATATAATATCTCCTAACTATTTTTTTTTTAAATTGCTCAAAATTAATTAATAGAGCTGAGGGACATAAGACATAATAAGAGGTCACGTATGCCAAAACAGTTAATGATAGCTGGAGCAGGTTTCTGTATTTATTTAAATGAGTTCCACTGCCTGGAGTTCTCGCTGGGGGTTGGACATGGCACCAACACAAAAGTTGAACTGCTCGGCTTATGGGCTCTTCTTCACACTTCCCATATGATGGAGATCCCCCTCGCTCATGTATACGGTGATTCTCAAATAATCATCAACTGGGCGATGGGATCGAATGTACTCTCCCCACGTGATCTCTTTCATTGGTGTAGGGAGACAAAAACACTCATTGACAGCTTTAAAGACTTGTCTTTCTCCCACATCTACCGAGAGCACAATCGGACAGCTGTCTCTCCAAAACCGCACTCACTCATCCTCAGGGTAAAGGCAGGTTTTTGGAATATTTCGAGAACCATTTGGTTTCTAAGTAGGGCTTAGGGATGTTCCTTATCCCTTATTATTGATTTGATTCTTAGAGTGTCCTCTTTTGGACTGGTGCTCAGCTCTTTTTGACGCTCGGTAGATGTAGATGTATGGAGAGTCTCTTCTTTATGATGAGTCAGTTTTCTGATGGGATCACATTTGAATGTAAATCGCATATGGGGAGTATGTAATGATGACCTTTGATTCTCTTGAGAATAACAAGGACAGGCTTTTTTCTTCCTAAAAAAAAGTCAATGTCGAAGCGGTGTAAATCGAATTTAAATCACAGTGGGCTCAGGAATTGTATTGAAAAGAGAATTTAAATCGAATTTAAATCACAGTGGGCTCAGGAATTGTATTGAAAAGAGAATTTAAATCATTTCACACTCAGTTCATGAACTGTATTGAAAGGAACCTGGCAGGCCACGATCGTTTAATGAACAAATATACGACAAATATGGCTGTTAACTGAAATGAAGTACACCTAATGAAATCTCTAATAGCTTCAGTCATTAGAATTAACGTTCAAAAGTGCAACCAAAACATAAATTTCTCTCGCAAAGGTTCCAATTTAAAGATCGACGTGAATCAAAAGATATGTTTTCAAGGTTAAGTTATTCTTAACTTTTCTAATTAAACTGCCGTCGATAGACGAAAATCGTAAGCGAAAACATTGTTCAGCGGTGATTCATGAGCGAGACGATCACATGGCAGTGGCACGGGGTCAGATTTGAAGCATATGGATTTATTAAATGGTAACCATCACTTCAACGAAAAGGCCTGCTTCAAAAATATGCCGCACCTGCCGTCAACATTTATTCATAAAATATCCCTTTCACATTACGAATCTACAATGCAGTAAAGAGAATTAAATGCCAACAAGACATCCATGATCACGATTCACCATGATCCCATAAGCCATGAGCCTTCCAGTTTGAAATTTAATTGAGTGAATACGCGGGGTCATTTTGAAATTTTAATTGACTCGATGTTCCGGGGGGCGCTTTCAGTATTGAGTTCGCCTGTTCAATGTTCCATATCTCGCCTGTTCCATGTTTTGTTTTCATCTTTTTGGAGTGCTCCTACCTAAAGGTCAGTTGTGTTTAACTTAACGTGAAATCAGCGCAAAGTAACGATTCAAGTTATTGGTCGGGTGAAAAGAATGAAAGCTTGATGATAAACGGCTTAAGAAAGTAGTTGTTAATTATAGCTAGTGATGACAGGCCAACATTTATCAGTAACCAGCCCCTGTTTCTGTAAAATGAAAGTGCTAGCTGACGGCCTATTCCAAGAGGTTACATTGATTTAAATATTTCTGATATGTATATGAATGCTTGTAATATGTTATATATAAAAATGTTTGTAATATGACATTAGATTTATATCTTTATTGATTTCGTATCTCAACCCATTTCAAAGCGTTATAGTATATCAGCAGGGAAGTTTCTAATAATCATGGTTATAATAATAATAAATCATAGAAAATTAGAAATAACGCTTATTATACTGGGGCTTCATAATCAGATCAACGATCTCCGCTAGCCAGTCATCACGAGGTTGTTGCTGTGCCGTGATGGTATGGTGCAGCTAGTAGGAATCTGATTTAAAATATCCTTACGTTGCACCTTGGCCTTGGCGCGCATGGGATCTGCCAAACTTCAGAGACTTCACCCAATTTTGAACAGCGATGGAACTGCTGTTGGCAACTTCAAAGGTTCCTTCTACGCTCCCTTTGGTACCTTTAATACTCAATTTCACCTGCTCACCTGAAAACTAAATTGGCGCTACATATGTTTCTTTGTTGAATTGCAGTATCGTGGCCTTCAAGGGCTCCTTTGGATGTGAATATTTCAAAATTAGTTCTCTTCCATATCTAACAGGCCGACTTTCAGTCTGGGTCCTTCAATATTGTAAATAACATGACCAGCATGATAACCCCCAGTAAATTTGACCTCAGACCCGAAAAAGATGAGCTTCTTATCACAATCTCTGCCTGCTAAGATCTTACTCAACTCTTTTTTGCAGTTGATCAAACCTATCAATAGAACCAGAGCCATATAATTATGACGAATTCCCATGGGAAAGCAATTTTTAATTGCGGGAAGCAATTTATTTAAATGATTTTGGTGCGTGTTTCCGCAAATTGTCGGACGCGGAAACCATTGAATAAATTTTGGATGGTTTTGTGATCCCACATCTCGCAATTGCGGAATACCTATTGCAAGCAAGATAGATAGATAAACTTTTGATGGTTTTGTGATTCTGTATCCGGTAATTGCAGAATGCTGGTTGCAGGATGATAAATAAATCTTAAAATCCACTTGTGACTCGACATCAGCAATTTAATCCTGACTCTTCATATATTATAATCCTAAATTGCTTGGAGAAATTTGTCTTTTTCTCTATGCAAGTTTTCGTATAACAGTCTCACGATATCTTTATAAATCTGAATGTACCTTATTTCACTGTTTCACGTTTTTTTCTCTATGCAATAGGCAATGAGACCCATATAAATCTGAATGTAGGCTATTTCACAGTAATGGAGTAAGCTAATGGTTAAAAGATTTGCATTTTTTACGAGTAAGCTTATGGTTAAAATATTTGCATTTTTTCAACAGCTTTTGTAGAATTGGATTTTCATTGTCAAAATTTTGATTGGAGATATAACTTCAATATCTTTTAATCACCTTTTCAGATATCATATTTTTTACACATCTTAATTATACAATTTTAACTATCTAAAACCACAATTCCAACAATCTAGGTATGTGTTTTATCAAAATACATATTTATATAAAGAAAATCATTTTTATTAAATAAATACTTGTATTTATAGGGAAAATGGTTTTCATCATACAAAACACTTGTATATAGACGAAAACATGGTATAAGAAATAAGGTTTATGGAGAATGTCCTTTTATTAAAATAAATAATTGTATCCAGATGGAAAAATGGCATAAAAATAGGGTTTATCAAAATAAGAATTTTAGAGCACGATATTTATTTAATATAAGAAATGAAAATAAAAATCCAAACTAAACAGTTGCAGAAATCTTGCAATACTAACTTAGTGTTCTTCACTGGAGCAGCTGGAATTTAATAAATTTAGATTATAAAAAAAACATTTTTAATAAAATTAAAAAAAATTAGAACAAGATAATCATTTAGTGTAATTCTTTTTCCCAAACCCTGTAAAATAGTTACAGAATTATTGCAATGCTAACTTAATGTCCTTCACGGGAGGATCTCGAATTTGAAAATTTTCGTTCATATAATAAACCTTCTTTAGCCATTTTAAAGACTTATTTAGGCTCACAATGTATCTAAGATCCTTCAGACTCAATGGGTGTGCGAAACGTTGTTCAGAGTGGTCTAAGAACACTGACCTTGAACTAGTAGTGGCAGAATGATTGCTTGCAATTGTTCAGGGTTCTCGCAGTATGACTATGGAATCATCATTGGTGAAAATTACTTGATTTTTTTATATTTATCTTGTTTGTGAAGTTGTTGTATATTTTTCTGATTAAGTGTTTTATAGTTTAGTTAATTTAGTATGGCCTAGATGTCATCTATAATTGGTATTTTAATTTAAAAAATGTAAATAATATTAGTTTAAATAAAAAGAATAAAATTATATTTATTTTATTTTAATTTTTCATATAAGTACATAACCTAACATGTGTAAATTTTTTTATTATTAATCTGTAAATATCATTAAGTGTAAATTTTTTTATTGATGTGTAAAAAATTTAAGATAAAAATTTATATTTCAATAAATTGAATCTTTCTAGATACTTTATAAATCTGAACTTTATAAATCAATCCAAGTTCAAAATAAATCTATATTGATTCATATAACAATAAACTATGATTTCAAAATAAATTCTTTTGAAATATGAAAATTTGAATTTCGTTTCTCTATAATACCAATTGAAACTACAACTCACATACACCAAGCTATACTTTGAAGCTGTATCCTTTAGCAGTATGAGAATTTGAGTTTTGTTTCTTTGTAATGCTAATTGAAACTACGATTCATATAACACTGAGTTATACTTCGAAGCTGAATTCTTTTGCAGTATGAAAAATTGAGAACAATTTTATATCTCGGATGGCCAAGACCATTGTTTTAACCGAGAGGATAAAATATATATAGTGAAATGCTCATCATTTGAGCAGATTTGGTTATCTTTTCATGCTTGCCCATTCATTTATCACTTCTAAAAGAATTTCTGAAGTGCTAAGAGGCCCTCCCTTTTACGATTCTCGAGGGTCTCTAATTTTGCTGTTTCAGTATGAAATTAGTTATTTATTCAAACCAAACTTTTAATGTTATATATATATATGGAACAATCATGTTTTTCATTGAAAATTGAGGTTTACACTTTTGTATAAACTTTTAGATTGTATAAAATGTTTTTAAGCAAGACAATACACACTACAGGAACTAGATGATTGCTTTAAAATGTTGGAGTTACAATCTAATAACTTGCATATAAACTAATAATATGCTAGTTATGTTTAAAAATTAAATTTGCAGTGTGCCAGTAACACCTTTGGAGATGGCCATCCATTACTACTTTTAAGATTTCAAAATTGTAGGTTTCTAAGTATTCGATTTTGACATTGTCGAAGCTCAATTAGCATAGATTTATATTCACATATTTCTTGTTTTTGTATTTTACAAATAAATGGCATGCTAATTAAACTACTAATTATTATGATTGAAATAGCAAATATAAGTGATTTCATTTGAATGTCCACAACCTCCACGAATGACGAGCTTAAAGAATGTTCTACCCAATCCAACTTTAAATAAATGGCCTGCTAATTAAACTACTCATTATTATGATTGAAATAGCAAATATAAGTGATTTAATTTTAATGTTCACAACCTCCACGAGCGACGAGCTTAAAGAATGTTCTACCCAATCCAACTTTTGATGAATTTGGTGAAGATGAATACTTCGTGGGCGACAATCTAAGATACCAACATATTGTTCATAAAATAACCAAAGCCAAGAAAAATCAAAGTTTCTGCAAAAACACAAAATTTATAAAAGTAAAAATCAAAGTTTATAAAAATAACACAAAATTTATAAAAGTAAAAATCAAAGTTTATAAAAATAAGGCACCTCCTACAAAAAAATCTGCAACACTTTTCCTCTCTAGGCATTTAAATCAAAGTTTCTAATCCTGCATCCTGCATCTCGTAGGTTGTGTGAGCTTGAAATTTATAATTTGCAAGTTTTCCATCCCGCAACCCGCATCCCCAAATTTTGGATGCTTTAGGGATGCGGGATGACACACATTACTTACAAAACTGTTTCCTCATTCAACATTCCGAAATTTCGGGATGCGAGTTGTGAGATAGATTAAAAACTTTGATTTCAATGCCCAAGAGGAAAGATGTTGAAGATTTCTTAAAAAAAAGGGCCCTATTTTTATAGACTTTTGATTTTGATTTTTATAAATTTTAAGTTATTTTTATAAACTTTGATTTGTATTTTTATAAATTTTGATTTTTGCAAAAACTTTGATTTTTCTTGCAAAAGAAAAATTCATATTTATAAAATACAATTCACAATCTTAATTTTTTCATTTTCTAGTTGGGTTCTAAGACAAATTCACAATGTTAATGTTTTCATTTTCTAGTTGGGTTCTACGACAAATTTACAATGTTAATTTTTTCATTTTCCAGTTAGGTTCTAAGACAAAGATTGTTGACTATATTTTGGGTTGTAGGCTTATTATGAATGGACACAAAGTGGAGAAAATGGTTTTTGGAAATATGTAGGTCCATGAGAAAGATCGGTGATCCAAATTCAACAAGTGTGTTAACATGAGAAAGATCGGTGGTCCAATAACAAGAAGCGTTCTGCCAAATAATAAGAAGCAACAAGTTGAGAGATTCCAAATTCTATTTGTTAAGACACTTATATTTCAAGTTGAGTGCCAATAATTCAGATGCGACTCTTTTATGGATTTGATTTTCGTTTTGTCTGCATTCTGTTTTGTCTACTTGTAGAATAAATTAATGTGAAACTTTAGGCCTGAACATGTTGAAGAGAGTAATCTCACCCATAGTTAGGTTAGAGTTAGGTAACCTACTATGGTATTTACCTACCTGTGGTATTCACCCACAGTATTCTTGTTTTGTATTTCCTATTTAAACACCTCTGAATAATTGCTCCATTCTTTACTTTCACATGGTATCAGAGCCCAAGGCCTGATCCTTCCATTATTGAGGTAAGCCTTTTCATAGAGTGGAAAGCACTCTACAGAGCTCAAAAGCCTCTGGCCTATGCATTCTCCAGGCGGCAGGACACAGCAGATTCGCTCCATGGCATAGTCGTAGATCTATTTCCATTTCTCCCAGATCTACACAATTTGAACACAGATCTATTTGGCAATTTTACTGATTCTCCTAGATCTATTAGGCAAGAAGACTCAACAGATCCTCCTGGCAGCGGTTTTTTGAAAAGAGCAGATTCGCTCCTACAGTTACAAATGGCATTCGGAATGCTTCATGAGATTGAGAAGGAGATCACGTATCTAATATAATTTGGAAAGATTTCAATTCTTTGGCATGAACAAGCGCGTTGAGGCGAGTCTCAACAATGATGAAAGACTTCGTTTCCAGTTTCGCTTCCAAGACCATCGAATCCTTTGCCTAGCGAGCAGCGAACCCATCAAAATACAGGTTGTCGCCTCCCGCTTGGAAGAACTGACCGACCATGGATTCTAGATCGGGCATCGCGATCGACAAAGCTCATTAGATCTGTGTATCTTCATCAGCGAATTGCTAATCAATTCGTCTCAACTCTTCATATCATGATTGACAAAGCTCTTCAGATCTTTGTTTATATCTATCACTGGTGTTGAAGATCTATTTTATTTATTTATTATTATTTTCCAGATCTCTACCTTGTTGAAGGAGATTTCAGTATTTTTGGAAGTTTGGTTGGCTAATTCGTTAGTCATTATTATTTAAGTCACTGGTAGTTTTTGGTCTTTTTTTTTTAAAATTTGATCCATTCTTGAAGCTAATTGCGAGAGAGATTCAGAACTCGAAGAGAATGGATTTTGCTCAAAGCTGCTGGAATGTTGCCCGATAGATTCTTGCAGACAGATCCAGCTCTATAGGAATGCTGCCACTAAGAGAATTTCTCTCCAGACAAAGCTTTCTCAGATCTCCATTGCCAACTCACCAGATCTGCGTTGTTCAGATTTGCTTACAAGAAGCACAGTGTTGGAGCGCCCACCAAATCAGCCTTTCATTCTAGATCTGCTACCTTCTCTCCATTTCTCGCAATTGCTCGAAGCTGGCACGATTGTGATCTAGATCTATTCTTGAAGATGGTGCTACCAGAAGCAGTACCAGAAGAATATGAAGAGGTAAGACAAATCTTGACACCACAAGGTTTATGGCAGAGTTTTAATCGAGATCAGTATGATGTATGGGCAATTAAAGTCATTAATATATTAAAATTGCAAGATTTGTGGCACTTCATAACTGAACAGGATCCCATTGATCCAGAAAAATTTAATTATTTGACAGAATTCGAAAAAGAAAGAAGGCAAGTTGTGGCCTTATGTCTCATACAAGACAATATAGACTATTCTCTTTTTCATTACATTGTAGACGCTGATACTCCAAAGAAAGCATGGGATACACTAAAAGAAGTCTTCAGTGAGGAACCAACGGTAGAGGAGGATGACTTTGTAAGTCAGGCAAAGCACCAGGAATCCCACACTGAAGTGGAAGACAGTCAAAATAACTATGTCTATGAGGATCATGTAATCCCAGCAAAGGATGTTGATCCAGTTATGTTTGATGATGACAGTGAAAGCCAACCTGTCACTGCAGTGGTACTCATTAATGCGAGTAATAGTCTCTTTGAGCAAGAGATAGTTTATGGCAGCATAGAAGCTGCAATAGTTGCTGAGAATGAGCAACAACCAGCTGACAGCACCAAAAAAACAACATTTAGTCCACCGCAAAATCAGAAAACCAGAAGTTTGAAGGAGATCTATGAGCAGGCTCCTGATGAGCATCTACAGTATGCTCTGTTTTCTTCTCAGCGCTAACTTTTTGAAGAAGCATTGAATGATGCACAATGGAATCAAGCAAATGAGGTTGTCATTGATGAGCAACACCAAGATGTGAATGCTCTCCAAGAAAAGTTGAAATATATTCATATTTTTTCTAACAAAAATGTTAAGTGTTCAGGTAAAGATGACAATCAGAAGAATCATAATGAAACTGAAGATGAGGACTTTCACTATGTTCTAGAAGATGAAGAGGATCAACTACTCAGCATCAAGATCCAAAAGACAAAGAAAAAGAATTCCAAGTACACTTCAAAGAAGAAAGTCAAGCTGAAGTTTTTTGAAAGAAATGTAAGCCTAGCTGAGACATAGACCAGCAGGCATCTTTAGGCATAGACAATACTGATGATGTACTACCAGTTGAGATTAAGGGGGTGTGTTGAAGAGAGTAATTTCACCCGTAGTTAGGTTAGAGTTACGTAACCCACCGCCCGTATTTACCTACTTGTGGTATTCACCTACATTATTCTTGTTTTGTATTTCCTATTTAAACACCTCTGAATAATGAGAAGGTAGAATCATCTGCCCGGTGTGCCTTCAAGCAATAATTTACATGGTCAGAAACCAGTTTGATAAGATTTGTAGGGTCCAGGCTGTTGTCTGATTTTTAAGCAGATATGGACGTGATGCTTACTCAGAGAATGTTGTATTTCAACACCTATAATAATATTAAAATTGGATATCATTATATAAATCAAGGTTCACCCATGGCTTCCCATCAGATTGTGTCGAACAATGTTGGGTTTTCAGGATACCCAGCATTGTTACTGTATCATAGAATTATTAACCTTCTCTGGTTCATAAGTTCATTTTTTTTTTAAGATCAGTTGTAAAGCTAAGTGTTAATAGCAGCAATGACGATCATAATCGATTTAGAGGATGGAGAACTGAGCGAGCAAGCAGATATCAGCAAGCCACTGATTCTATCCGAGGAGAAGACTGATAAAAAAAAGAGTTCCACTGAGCACCGAGAGGAGAGGCATTGAAGGCTCTATTGCAACTGTGCTGTTGACATTTGCTGTTGTGTTGGGCTCTCTAGAGTTTGGATATTGTGTAAGTAGAAGTTGATATTGAAGAAACCTATTTGTCATAAATATAGAAATAAGGTTGATCTGGTTTGAGGATTTAACGTTGAACATAATTTTATAAATTTAATGTTGGGAGTGCACAGCTGAGGAGAAAAATACATGTAATTGGTGGATGAAATTTTTAATGACTTGGTCGATATAGTACATAGCGAGTAAAAAAGGGTCGGTTAAATAATGTGAGGTGTGATTCTTCGTGCGGACGGAGGGAACAAAAGATGAGTTCGTTGTCTCGCTGTTGGGGTGAGGGTGAGCCATAAAAACATGGAGGATAGTATACACCAAGTTTTCGGGTAAGCAATGATTCTAATCCATAAAATTTTAGATAAAGGGGGTTCCTGATATCCATTTATAAAGCCAACGATAACAAACTATAAGCCATCGAGCCAGCTACACATTCCATCGTAGCCAGCCAACCATCTTTGTTTTAAAAGACCCAACTGACCCTGGAGAAGAAGTATTCATCCACGAGCTTAGTTTTTATTGGAAATTTGCCGAATACTTTAGTTGCCTCAGAGATGTAAGCGTTAAGGGCAACATTTTTTGAAAGGGGATAGAATGGTGGGATCCCCTAGTGATGTAATGGGGGACTAATGGCTCATTAGAGTTATTGCTTCTTTCGTTGCTTTTTAAATCCAGTTAACTTAAATTGCCTCTTCCTCTCCTGCTACTGCTTATGTTTACACTTACAGACGAAGAAAGAAAGAAGACCCAGATCTACTGCCGAATTGATGCTCATGGGAATGAATAAAAGGGGACACCCAACCCTTGACCCTGCTCTTTACCTCTGATGAGCTAACCAAAGATAAGCATGATAGAGGTCCCTTTCACTGATAATCCATTAAGGCCCCTAAAGTGCGGCACATGAGTAAGCCTGAAGGGGAATCATGAGAGGAAGGTTGATGATCGTATCCGCTCGTTACCTCTTTGTGAGAAGAGAGATCATATCCATTAAGGCCATTGCATTGATGATCCGGGGAGCTAGACTACCAACAAAGAAATCGAGAGATTACACTTTGACTAACAACCAATATCTAGAGCTAACCCCATTAAACTACTAACAAACGGGTTTAGCTAACAACAAAGAGGGGGATCTCATGACCTCTTGAACAACTGATATTTACTACCTCTCATTGTTGCTCCCTAGTGTATTGCTTGTGAGCCCTACATATATATAATGGCAGTAGTGTGCACATCGTATGGAATTGAATATGAGGAGTAGTATGTATGTCAAGCCTATAACAGTGTAGGTTAGTATGGCTGCGTTTGTATATACTATATAGGAAACCCTATTATTATTCTCTGTCAATTTTTTTATATAATAAATAGCAAAATTATCCTCATTGACCGCAGTTGCTACAGGTCATTCTTTATAAGTAATTATGCTTTTGTCTTTTTATTCTTTTTCTAGATACTGAAAGACAATCTTCGAAGCAGTGTCCAGTCAATTCAATCTAGCCCTTCCAGTCATGCACACCACAACTCGTTCAAATACGTCCCGTTTCTCTTTACACGAGCATATATAAATGGCACCCATGACATGGGAGATTAATGTATTAACTCCTATTGAGCACTTATGGTTGTGTGTGCAGTGTGATCTGCCAATGATGATATGGGTTTACGCTAATATTTCTCCGTACATTGCAGGTGGGCTTCTCTTCTCCCACTCAGTCTGCAACCTATTTATCAGCATTGATAACCTGGCTAACTCTCACCCACATTCAGACTCCATTTTTTCATCCCATTTAACAGGTGAACTGCTAAAACAGAGTCTGTTTCCAAGTCGAATCTGATCGTTTCATTGATTTGAATCAGTTTTGGGACCAAATTTAACAGCTTGGATATACTTTTACATGTGGGTAGTCTTCTCTAGGGCGAACTTGGTTACAAATCGATTGGTTACAGGTAATTCTTTGCATTTTAGGGCAGCACCCAAAAGACAAAATGAACAATGCGATAATGATGGAATTTATATAATGAAGGGGGCAACTTCCTTGACTACTAGTTGCGCCGAGAGGCGCTCTACAGCCCAGTATGGGGAGATCTTGTCACGTGATGTAACGTGATGTAACGTTACTAACATGTCGGCAAAAAATAATAGTGAAAGTGAATATTATGGGGGAGATCTTGTCACGTGATGTAACGTTACTAACATGTCGGCAAAAAATAATAGTGAAAGTGAATATTATGGGGGAGATCTTGTCACATGATGTAACGTTACTAACATGTCGGCAAAAAATAATAGTGAAAGTGAATATTATGGGGGAGATCTTGTCACGTGATGTAACGTTACTAACATGTCGACAAAAAATAATAGTGAAAGTGAATATTATGAGAGAGATCTTGTAACGTGATGTAACGTTACTAACATGTCCGCAAAAAATAATAGTGAAAGTAACTATTATTTTTTTTACAAGAAACTATTTTTTTTGCCGCAGCCTTTGAAGCAATGAATAGGAATTGATATTTGCTTATTTAATTATAAAAATGGAGCTATACAAGCATCTGGGTTTTGTAATAGTTGTCCATCTTGATAAAAATTCTGATGTCTGATGGTTGAGAAAAATATCATGGCTGTACAAATATGTAATTTTTCTTGTTGATGAACAGAGAGGAGATAGAATAAACATGTGAGTTCTTGTGTATTTGATGGAAACAAATGTCAATATCTTGCGAACGGATTAGATGAAATTCGTGCTTGGAAGATCAATCAACGCTTTCTTTGAAATTTTTCTCATAATATAGGAAATTCCGTTGTGTGAAAGTATGCATTGAGCTTTAAATGGAACCAGACAGAGTGGAGAATAATAGAGAATAAAGTTGAAAAAAATAATTTCGTTGTGTGGAAGTACGCATTGAGCTTTAAATGGTAGAGAACCAGACAGACTGGAGAATAATAAAGATTAAAGTGGAGAAAAATAGTATTGTTATCTAAATACTAATGCGGTGAGGAGAAAGTCGAGGAAAATAAAAGAGAAAATCTCGAAAATAGTTTTTGATATCTGAAGAATAATCTATTATTATAATTTGGTCCTTAATAGCTTATTAATAATCAATTATAACTTCTTCAGTTCTTCATTCTGTATCAGTGAAACATAAAGAGATCTTGAAAGAGCGTCAAAGCATAGGATGAAATCTGTTGATTTCATTAATTATCAACATGGGATATTCTTTCACTGATAGTTATCGTCTTATCCGTGATGAATTTGAGCATGGAGAAACCTCTCAAAAGAAGAGACCGGTTGTATCTTCAGGCAGGCACAGAAGGCCTCTCCATGGTGGGGTCGTTGCCAAATTAAAGGCTCACGTCTACAGAGGTGTTTTAATCGATGACGGTGATTGCTTCAAGTTCTTGCATAAAAATAAGTAGCTGTAGCAGGCATCATCTTTTGTGCAAGTTCAAGGCAGTGTTCATAAGAATCAAAATGCCAAGGCTATCATCATCATCCATCAGATCCGAATATGATACTCTAAACCATGCTCTCATCTTTGATGACGCTAGCTCTCAAGTTGATCCACGTGAGCCAGACCATGGTTGTTCTTAATCTCGAGTTTGTTAACTATGAACTCCCTTCTATGGTTTAATTTGTGATCAGTGGCATATTGGCGTTTACCTTTCTGTATGCTCTTCAGTTTCATTGGGTCCAAGTTGACTGGCTTTGGTGTTATTTATAAACTTTGTTATATTTTTTATTATATATCTATAATTGACAGTGGAGCATTGTCAATAATTAAATAAAATTGTGGGAATTGTGAAATTTGTTGGTTACTAAGATTGTATTTTTATTTTTATATATTTTAGAATTCTAGGTGGATTAGTATTTATATTTGTTCTCTATTATAGGAATAAAATGAAAGAATTTGGGGTGGATTAGTATTTATATTTGTTCTCTATTATAGGAATAAAATGAGAGAATTTGGGGTGGATTAGTATTTATGTTTATTCTTTTATTAGAGGAAAATAGACAAGTTTATTCTCCAAATTGATCTAGGATTTTAATTATAGGCCAAAATAAAAGTCGGCCAAAAGAACAACCTAATATGGGGGAGATGTTGTAATCTTCCTACCTAACAAAACAATAAAAAAATTAAAAATTTAATTATCTGTAAAAAAAATGTGGGTCACCAAAAAACGCAATATGGTGGCGATGCTGTAATGTTCCTATCTAACAAAATAATAAAAAATAAAAAATTGAATTATCCTCAAAAAAATGTTGGACTTGCACATAAACCATGTGCAAGGTCTTCTAAACAACCCATGGTTTTATTGTACATGATTTATAAACCATCTGCAATGCCTCCTAAACAACCCATGGTTTTATTGTACATGGTTTAGGAGGGCCTTGCAAATGGTTTTAAGACAATGTGCAAGGCCTTCTAAACAACCCATGGTTGTAGGAGGGCCTTGCATGTGGTTTAAAACCATGTATGGGAAAATGTTGTAATGTTCGTTCCTAATAAAATAAAAAATAATAAAAAATATTATATGTCGGTTGTAAATAATATTAAATATTAATAATAAAAATATTATATGTGAACCTTAAAGAAAAAGATGTGTCTTTTGGTTTGAATCAAATGGATGGATACCTAAAAAGAGATTCGATCCCTCTCGGCGCTTGATAGAGCCTAGGATTTGGATCTACGCTGGTAGAATAGTGAAATGAACTTTGAGATTTTGCCGAAAAATAATACTGAACCATGACTGCCTGATAAAACCAAAATGGTTGTTTAACATGCTAGACAACAGTAAAATCGTGATTCGTGATTCGTGGATGAAAAAAAAGCGCGTGTCAACATGCCATTGACTAGGGAGATGAGGAATCTTTTGACACTACGTCTCCATAAAGAAAATGCCTAAAATCGTAATTCGTGAATGAAAAAAAACATGTGTCAACATGTGATTGACCAAGGAGACTAAGAATCTTCTAAGACTACGTCTCCATAACGAAAATGCCTTCGGCTTAATTACTTTATTTTCTTTATTAAAACTTGAAACAATAAAATATATGTGTAAGTTAAGTATTTAAAGTCTTAAATTTATTTTAACATTTTAAAAGAAAATAAATTTTATATTAATTTTTTCAAAATCATTATACTAATGTAAGCTTAAATAAAAATTAAATTATTAAAAAAAACCATAAAATTAGAAAGAATTTGATAAATGTAGGATCCGGCGCGCACTTTAAGTTGAGTATTTAAAATCTTAATTTCTCTTTTTTAATATTTTGTAAATAAATTAAAATTTTATTAATAAATTAAAATTTGTAAAATAATAATATTAATATAATGTTAAATAAACAAATTTAATATTTTGTAAATAAATTAAATTTTTCAAAATAATTATACTAATATAATGTTAAATAATTAAAAGAAACGTAAAATTAGAATTTTTTTTAATGAAATGTGGAATTTGGCCCACACACTTGAAATCTGGTAACAATTAAGTTAAAATTTTCAAAATAATTATATTAATATAATGTTAAATAAAAATTAAATTATTAAAAAAACATAAAATTATAGTTTTTTTTAATGAAATGTGGAATTTGGCCTCCACACACTTGAAACCTCATAAACAATTGACTTAAGCAAATCTACATTTTGAGAAAAATTCCTTAAATAGTGATAAGATATTATTTTTCTTAATGATTTTTTTAAGAGCATATTCAAAACTAGATTAAGAATAAAAAGACAAATAATTATAAATTGGTTTCACAACAAGGAATATTAAACTCACATGTTTTTATAAAAAACCTAAAAGTGTAAACTTAGTTATGAAGAAGTTAAAAGCATCTTTATGCGTTTAATATAGTTTTTTTTTAAATTGCAATAAATAATTTTATTTTAATAAGAAAATAAATTATCTATCAAAGGAAGGTTTACATTTAGCTCTGGATATAGGGCCATGGAGGGAAGTTGAGAATCATAATATCTTATAGAAATAATATTTTTCCAATTCATCTAATGACTTCATTGACCACCAAACTTCATATGAAAATAATTATTGAAGTTTTGACATATTATATGATCTTGTTTTATGTTTTAAATAGACACACAATTATCAAAATCATAATATAATGATGATATAGACCTTATTCACTTCAAGGAAATTACCTTCTACTAGAAGTTTTTATAGAATCTCTTACATAAAATCATTTTTATCCATTTATAGAGGAGGTGGATAGAAGATGCACATGATCAAAGGTTTTTGTGGATGTTTTTTCTTTGGTCCGCTTTAACATACATTGGAGCATTGGAGAGTTAAATTGTCCTGCCATTTAAATTTTGATTTCAAGATTAAAAAACATAAAGAAAATTGTCGATGCCTCTAACACAGAGATAGGGACCTATGCATTTTAAACAAAGTGCAGTGACAAACTTACAATTAAAAATAGTTCAACAATTTACAGTGTACTCATAAAAAAATAACCATATTTATGCAATTTTATTTAACAATATGTGTTGATGATATAGCTACGTGAGGCATCCTTCATGCATCCTCACCAAGTTGTACCCAAAAGAAATATTAAATTAACACTTGTTATGCCGATTAGAAAGAAGTTGGCCTAGGATAACATACAAGTCGACTCCACTTGTAACAATAAAATGCCAGCATGAAAAATTTTAAATAAGAAGGTGCCCTCTTCATTTCTTCATCAAGCAAGTTTGCTCCTCTAAGTGAAAAGTTTGAAGCAACAAGAGTAAGACTATTTTATGCGGTTCTCTATCATTGAAAAAGTCTCTCTTATATTCCTGAGGTTTATTTCTATGCTAACTGTGATCTATGTATCTAGATGTACATTGTTCTTTGAACTGATTATCTCTATTAGAAGGTTGCTAATTTTTCTCTTGTTATGGTTTCCTAAGTCAATCTTTGTGTCTATTCTTTATGTGCTTGGTTGTTCTTTTAGTGATCATGTCTATTGCAATGCAAATAAAATTATACTACTATCTATACAAACTAATAATATGCACTGGTGCATTTTGTCCAAATGCACTGAACTAATTGAAATTATTTTAAAATTTAAAAACTAATCTATCCATTACTTGGTGTGCAATGTGCCTAATAATACACCAATGCGGATATGTTTCATAC
Source organism: Pseudotsuga menziesii (assembly GCA_001517045.1). NCBI lineage: Eukaryota > Viridiplantae > Streptophyta > Pinopsida > Pinales > Pinaceae > Pseudotsuga > Pseudotsuga menziesii. Next base: position 98,912 of record LPNX011137345.1, read on the forward strand.
TGTGCAATGGTGCTTTACCTAGAAGTGCACTAGATAATTAGATTTTAAAATAGAAAAACAACACACAATTAACAATGCACCTAATGAATATAGACACATCAATGCATTTTAGAAAGGTGCATCGTCTTAAACAATATATTACATTGACCAACCAATTCTTTTCTTGAGCAATGATGAGAACTAATTCACAAGATGCTCCATCTCAATTTTCTTTTTCCTTTGTATGTGTTACTCATTATTAAAAATTTCCTCTCAATGTTACATCTAAAGTAAGGTGTGTAATTAAATTAAACATTATTCATCACGCCATACTTAATAGATAATAAAGAAGTTGAATATATCACTTATTCATTGTTTGAATTTATTGTGTAAATCCAAACAAAGTACCCTAAATTAATTATTAATGAATAGGTTTAAAATTCCACTTATTCATTGTTTGATTATACTCATGTAATTTCCCATGGTGGATAATGTGTACATTTACATTTAACTCATAGTGTTAAAGGTATTGACCCAAATGTTTGTTGTAAAGAGATATGTTGAGTATGATCATTTTTAAAGAATTGATTTAGCATAAAAAAATATATCTTACATTTTGATCTATCAAGAAGTAGTATCAAGAAGTAGGATTTGAAAGAAGGTTTAGATTGTATACTCATAAAGAAGTTCTTAAACTTGAAGGCATAGTTCTTAGTATTTGGATCAAGATTTGGTTTATAAACTTAAAAACAATAAAGAAAAAGTAGTAGTAGTGATTAAAAAATAAATCTTAATGTTATGATATCATAATTATTATAGAATGTAAAATGTGTTGTAGTATATAATATTAATCATCCAAAAGAAGAAAATACCCAAAAAATAGCATTAATTCACTTACTATTTATTTTTTCAGAAGAAAAAATACCAGTCTTTGTTATTCAATTGAATCAAAAGACATCTTTTACATAGCACCAATTGATTGGGCACTCAGTAATCAGCAGTCAGCAAAGATATGTGTCAGAAGACTGAGCAAACAGCAGTCAGAACAGACAGCATTCAGAATATCACAGCAATAACAGAAATGTTCAAATAATATACTGCATCCACCAAGATAGAAGAACTAAAGTCTGATCATGACAGACTTTACTCATCATTCCTGTATAAAACAGGTCATAAAAACTGATAGAGTCGAAGGTGATCATCAACCAAAAATTCCGGAGCAAAACTTTCTAGCAAAGAGGACTCTGACCAAGACAGAAACATATAGCAAGCACCAATAAATATTGATGGCAATTGAAGGCTGAAAAACCTCAGCATTAAAATAGGACAAATTGTCCTTCATTGATGACCTTGCCATCCAAAAATTCTGAGAAAGAACCATGACCCAAATCCAAATTTAAAGCCTTCTTTGAGAGTCCATCTGCCAGGGAGTTATGCTCCTGGAAAATGTGCTTGAAAATCACCTGAGGAGCCAAAAGAAGCAATTTTCTTATATCTTTTCCCCAGTGCATCAGAGTGGGAACATCAAGTGCTGACGATCGGTTAAGCCAAGAAATAATAATCAAAGAGTCACCAAATATCAACTGAATTGGTATACCCATCATCTGACTTATTCTGAGAACAGCCCAAGCAGCCAAAAGTTCAGCTCTTGTATTTGTACCAAGACCACAGCCAATGGAAAAACAGAAATAATGCTGATCATTCAGATAAAGAACACATCCTGAACCACATAAATTTGCTGCAGAGGCCCCATCAAAAAAGCCACAGGGAAAGGTCAGAGTAGGTTTGGAGCCAACATTCCGGATCTTCAATGATTTAGTAGGAGTAGGATAAGTGTTTAACAGGCCTTCTATTCTGATGAATAAGGCTGGAAGAGCAGGTTTCCAATTTTCAAAGATACACTTGTTTCGAAGGTTCCAAATAATCCATAAGATGAAAAAAGGTAGATATCTATAGGCATCCTTGCTAAAGGGGGAGTTAAACCAATGGATCAAGAGAGAGTAGACCGAGTCATGGGTGGGAAATACAACACCAAATTTATCAGCAAAGTAAGAGAAAGTTCTCAAACTGAAAGGGCACGATAAAAAGAGATGGGGTATATCTTCCGAATTATTTCCACGAAGGATGCATTTGCTTGGCCCCTGAAATCCTTTTCTCTGCAGTTGATCCCAGGTTAAAATACGCCCTTTAATGACGAGCCATGTAAAACAGATAATTTTCAAAGGGATACGTTGATGCCAAAGGAATTCCAGCGAAGGGTCTGGAGTCTCAAAACAACTAAAATAGATGCTGTCATATCCTTTAGCAGCAGATAAGGAGCCTACAAAATTTGAATGAGACCAGAGAAGAGAATCATCTTGTTCTGATAAAAATATTCTGTCATATTCCAATCCCCGAACATAGCTTTCCCAATGTAATTTCCAATTATTACAAAGGTCTAAATCAGCAGCTGAAAACCAGTAAGAGGAAGCTGAAAAGGTAAGATTTCTTGCCTGATTTAATGTAACAATACCAAAATATTTTAAATACTCCCGTAAACCAGCTGGCAGAATGTAATTTGATCCAAAACCTACCATGGGATCAACCCCAACCCGAACAGAAGATCCATTTCCAACATTCCAGATCAGACCTTTGCCCATCCACGACAAAGTTTCAACAAACCCTCTCCATAAAATAGAGACATTTTGAACAACAAATCTTTTTTCTCTTAACCAGATATGGACAGGTCGATTCTTCAAGTATTTTACTGAGATGATCTTATTCCAGATGCCAGAACTATTTAGCACCAGCCAGAAACTTTTCAATCTTAAAGAAAGGCTGAAACTGGGCAAGTGTTTGATCCCCCAACCTCCCTGAGAAATCGGTCGGGCCAACTCTTTCCAATTCATGAGATGAAATTTAGATTTCTTTGTTGTGGAACCCCAGAGGAATGGGAAGATAAGCTTCCTCAGTCTGTCAAGAATGCTGACCGGAATAGGAAAGAGGGATAACCAGTAAATTGGGATACTCGTGAGGACTAAGCGAATGAGAACAAGTTGGCCTCCTAAAGACAGCATTCGATTGGTCCAATGGGAAATCCTTTTTTCAATTTTATCAACAAGCCAGAGCCAATCTCTTATTAAGTAACCAGAAGGCTTCAGATAGCAACCAAGATAAACAAAGCCTTTAGATAGCAAATCAATTCTGTAGGGAAAAATGCCAGCTAAATTTTGAAGGAAATCCGCATCCAGGTCATTATGAAGGAAACTGGATTTATTAATATTTATACTCATGCCAGAAGCTTCACAAAATATATCCAGAATTTCCTTGAAAGCCTTCCATTCCTCAACAGAGCCAAAACCAAATAAAATCACGTCATCCACAAATAATAAGTGTGTGAGAGAGAGACGAGCCGAGATTTTTATACCTTTTATCTTCCCCTGTTTTTTTGCCTCTTCAATCAAGAGACTAAGTCCTTCTATGACCAAGATAAACAGTAAAGGGGATAAAGGACATCCTTGTCTTATTCCCCTAGAGGCTGGGAAAAAAGAGGACGGGGAGCCATTTACAAGAACAACAAATTGAACTGATGAGAGGCACCCTAAAATCCAATTCACCCCCACCAAAGGCACTCCAATTTGTAAGAGAATGAGTCTAACAAAGGACCAATTAACCCTATCGAAGGCTTTTGACAAATCCAATTTTAAGATTAGGGCATGTTCCTTTTTCGGGCTTTAACAGTATGTAATACTTCTTAAGTAATTCCTATGGGGTCCAGAATCTGTCTATTTTTAAGAAAACCAAACTGCTGAGGAGAAATAGCTTTATCTAAGAAGGGCTTGAGTCTCATAGCAGCAATTTTCGAGATCAATTTATAGCAGAGGTTGTAAAGAGAAATGGGACGAAAGTCTGCAAAGGTGACAAGTCTATCAATCTTAGGGATAAGAATGATAAAAGTAGAGTTTAGAGCAGGAGATACCCTTCCAAGAACCCTGGAGAGAGTTTTAGAGCAAGATTTATAGATTATATATATAATTATTTAACCACTTATCAAATTTGACCATTTTTTTTAAATAGAATTGATTTCATATTAAATTCTATTTAAACTAAATATGATCACAATAATAATAAAAATTGCAAATATGTTTACAATAATAATAAAAATAACAATCTCAAAGGTGTAGTGTAAGTAGTTCCTTCTTTCAAATTATACTTATATATTTGGTTTTACTTATACAAAAATTAAGATTTTAAGTTATTTTGAAAGTGTAATAATTATTTTTCTAAAATTTAACACGCATAATAGTAATTAAAGCTAAGTGTCATAATCATTAATGATAAAGAGTTTACCATGTCATATGCCAATATATATTTAACAAGAGCCACGACGTGGCAATGTCCCCGAGGACAACATTTGTTTTTGGAGGGGAGAAAAATTGCAATTGTAAGAAGCTTTTATATGAGTTCAAGTCGGTAAGTTGAGATTTACTATTGTGAAACCAATTTTTGGGCTTTGATGAAAAGACTTCCAAGGCTCAGACCATAGAAACAATAACACATGGCTTTTGATAATTAAATTTATCATTGAAATAATATATAGTGATTTTAGATAATGGTATTTTTTACACCAATATCATTGATGAAGAAATTAACCCAAGTCTAAATAATTAAAGTAAATTAATGGAAAGAAAGCAAATATAAAATTGCAAAGTGAAACACTTAAATTAGGATCTTAGTTATTTAATAATGGAAATAAAATTTCTCACACTTCAAAATATATTAATTACATTAATTGATATCCTTATTTTAAGGTAAAGAATTTGAAATTTATAATTAGTCTTTTAATTTATAAACTAATTTGATTATATTAACTTATAAAGTATAGTGATATCTAAAATTTCAAATTGTCACAATATCAATATAGAGATTGTAAATACATAGAAAATACATTAATTGATATCATTTTTTCATTAAAATGTAATTAAACAAGCCACAATTATCATTTTTTCATTAAAATGTAATTAAACAAGCGACAATTATCATTATTTCATTGAAATGTAATTAAACAAGCCACAACTTCCATGCCTTCCAGTTTGTTAACTATACTCCCACATAACATACACAATTTCTCCTACTGGTGTCAAATTCAGTGAAATGCTATCAAATCTGACCCTACTCTTTTTCTAAGTACCTTTTTTATTTATTTATTCTGCAAACTCAAATAATCTCAAATGGATGACTACCTAAATAATCTCAAATGTTTTTATAACTGGAGAGGAGACACAAGCCAAGAAGCATGTCTCAAGCCAAGAAACATTTCATGCTAAGAGTGGGATGGGAGAACATGTAACCAACAACATGGAATAATAAATACAATATGAATTGGGGTTGTACATAGTTGGTTTTTAAATGTTTTAATTTCCTAGTCAATAATGGGTGAATAGTGCAAGTTTTATCTTAAAGCAATACAATACATTTTGGTGAATGCATATTGTTATTAATGAATGCCAAAAACCAGAGTTTAATATCTTTAAAATTCAACAATGTAGGTTTAAGTATATATAACACTTTTTACCAACAAAACATCTAAATATTGTTTGTGAATGTATTTTGTCATTAATGAATATATAAAAATTGAGTTTAGTATGTTTATCAAAATTTTGAGTTTAATAGGTTTCAAATTCAACCATGTATATCAATTTCTATAGTATGATAGAGGGTTGGAATGTGATAACTACTAGAAAAATGTTCTTGGTGGACTCTTTTATTGGTAAAATATGGTTTATGTTTCAAACTTGTCTTCACGAAAAACAAAAAGAAACAATGAAAACATCCTTGTATACAATGTTGTCAAATTCAGTATACAATGTTGTTAGTAAATGGAAACTAAATTTTACCTGCATTAAAGAAAATGAATTTATCTAATTATTAATTAATTCATATTATTAAATCAAACAAATCAACATTCCAAACTATTTGAAAGAAAAACTAATCCACTATGTTGGTTGCAAGTTATTAGTAAGACTATAAATGTATTTGATACTTAATTTAAAAAATTATTTTGTAAAACTAACAATTGCATCATTATTGACTCTAACTATTACCTTTATCCCAAAGCCCGAGAAAACTTTGAGTGCATCTTGGTTTGCTTAGAAAATTGTATTAAACTAATTAAATTTTATTAAATTGTATTAAATTTGCAATAAATTATATGTGCAACCTTGCTTAGTGTGGTTGTGTATCAAAAACCCAAAACAAAACAAACTAATAAAATAACAATAAATAGTATATTTTAAATAAAATTTAATATTAAAACAAAATTACTATGTTTAACATTAGGTTTTTGGCAACTATTTTTATATAGATCAAATTAATAGACATAATCATTTCTAATAGGAGATGTAATAACGTTATATTTAATATGTAATAAAATGGAATGTACAACATTATCTTATCTTATATGTAGTTCTATATTATAGAAAAATAATTATTTATAACTTAATAAAAAAACAATTATTCAATTGTGTATTTTTCTTAAAGAATGGCATTCATAATAAAATGCAAGTGTAATTATAATATATTTGTAACTTCTTTTATATATATATATATATATATACATATATTTACATAACCAATGAAATTAATAGCAAAGCTATTTAATATTTATCTTTTAAAAAAAAGTTTAATAAAAATAATAATTTGGTTTTATAAGTTTTTTTTAACTAAAACAAAACTTTTGCAATCAAAGATTTTAGTTTTCAATAAAAACTACTATTATTGTAATAATAATTTATTTAGTTTTTTTAATGTTTAGAAATATTATTTCTTGTTATCTTTTGGAAATGATTAAATATACTCAACATGTTTTTATTTTCAAAAGTGCATAAGACATAAATTTAGATTTTCTTTATTTATATATATCTTTTTATTTTCAAAATTTAAAAGAAAATATAGTTTTACATAAAATTTAATATTAAATATAACAAAAATGAAATACCATTAATATTATAAATAATTTTCATTTTTAATATAGACTTTGTTTATCTATTTTTTCTAAGAAGTTATAATTTCTAGAAAATGTGTAATTCCACTTCATTTCTTAAACATAAAACAAAACATGTAAAAATAGTACTAAACATACTTAGAAAATGAATATTAAATCATTAAGTAAAAAATATTGATATCTAAAACTTTAAATAAGTGTAAATAATTGACATCTAAAATATGAGTCAACTATCATGAAAATATATGAAATAGAAATATATTAAATATAAAATATTAAAATTAATGAATAAACACATAATATTAATAGAGAAATTATTATTTAATAAAGCGTTGATTATCTAGAAAATAACATTAAAAAATAAAAAACACACACGTATATATATATAACAAGAAAAAATTCTAAAAATAAAATAAATACCTCATTATAACTAGGTTATTTTGAACTAAAATATGTGATTTTCATGTTATTAAAATGTGATGGACTTTTTATTTTCCAAAGTATGAGAAAGTATGAAAATTGTGTAAATTTTGAATTAATAAGTTATTTAAAAATACCATAACTACATGTAAAATGAAATTGAGTTAGGGTAGAATGAAATTGAGCTAGGGAAGGGCTTGACTGCTATAAAGATCCTAGTGGGAAAGAAGATTGCATCACATATTATGATTCCTTCAAGAAACTTGACACGAAGGATATTGGAGCTAATTTGCATATTGTAAAACTGGCTTCCATATGGGATAATATTATTGAAATGTGTGAAAAGCATGATTTGCTTAGTGAATTCCAAACCCATAATAAGTGGATAAATAGATTTGTAGAGCATCTAGATATTGCATATTATTATTTGATTAACCTCAAGAGCAATTATATTTCACATGGAAGAGACCACTAAGGCTAGTTGGTAGTTAGTAGTTGTTGTTTTCAATATTTGGTGTCAAGTTCTTCAACTAATAACATTATTGAAAGAAACATTAACAATGATTTTTTATGAAAGTAGAACATTTATTTCCAAACAATCATTACAATAATATTGTAAGTAATATGTTTTAATTATGTAATTGTATTTGGTCTAAGTGCACTTAACTTTGTATAAATAGCTAGAAACAACTATTAGCTACTCAATATGCATTATGAACTATTGACTATTGAAAGAAGACATTCTTTTGCAAAGATAATAGAACTATTTGACTCAAAACCTAGAATCTAGACTATGTTATTGGTGGCTTAATCAAATGTAAAGAATTATTCGAGATAAAAATCCAAAGGAAAGGCAAGGGAAAAGCTTAAGGCACTTGAAATGTATCTGTGCTAAGCCCTTTTAATTCATGGTGTTTTTTCCCTTGATCTGATATCCATTGGGATTTTGGCAAGAATACCATACTTGTACTAACAAGAGTTTGCTTCATTTTATAGGGTCAGTGCAAGAAGATGAGGGACCTTTGTGATGCAATCCTAGTTTTCAAAAACAAGATCATGTTACCAAAAAATACTTCAACCCGAGCCTGACATAGCACTTGGTATGGTTCAACCCGAGCCTGACATGTCATGGAACATGTAGGATAGGAAGCCATATCGCGTACGCGTTATATAACTACAAAACGCGCTCGCGATATGTAGTTATAAAACGCGTACGCGATTTGCAAATCATAAAAAATAAATTAAATACACAGTCCCGAACCTGCGGCCCATTTTCACAATCAAGAACGCGAATTTGAAGGGCCATTGGAGCGTTTTGGAGCGAGACCATTACTTGGGATTGTTGCAGGAGCTAATTCAGGTTGAGGGGAGGAGATTTCACTCGTGCATTATCATCCAACAAGGTAATTCAATCACCCAATGCATTTTTTTTTGGTCAATTTTTACCCTATAATTGTGTGACTTTAGATGTGTGATATTCAAATGCACTTCCCTCC
>LPNX011137345.1:124134-142169 GCA_001517045.1 Pseudotsuga menziesii
TGACGATGACGATGATGAAGGTGATGATGATGATGATGAGGATGAGGATGAGGATGATGATGTTCATGATGTTGACGGTGATGATGATGATGATGATGACGACGATGATGAAGGTGATGATGATGATGAGGATGATGATGATGATGTTCATGATGATGATGGTGATGATGATGATGATGATGATGATGATGTTCATGATGTTGATGATGAGGATGATGATGATGATGGTGATGTTGATGGTGATGATGATGAGGATGATGATGATGATGTTCACGATGTTGATGGTGATGATGAATGATGATGATGTTCATGATGTTGATGGCGATGATGATGAAGATGATGATGATGATGATGATGTTGATGGTGATGATTATGATAAGGACGATGATGATGGTGATGATTATGATAAGGATGATGATGATGATGATGTTCATGATGTTGATGATGATGAACATGGCGTTGTTGATGATGATGATTGATGATCAATGATCATGGTGATGGTGATGATGATGATGAAGATGAATATGAAGATAATGACAATGATGATCATGTTGATGATGATGATGACAATGGTGATGATGATGAAGATGATGAGGAAGGTGATGATGATGATGATGTTGATGACGACGATGGTGATGATGATGTTCATGATGTTGATGGTGATGATGATGATCATGTTGATGATGATGATGATGATGATGATCATGTTGATGATGATGATGATAATGATGATGATGAAGGTGATGATGATGATGATAATGATGATGATGATGTTCATGATGTTGACGGTGATTATGATGATGAGGATGATGATGAGGATGAGGATGTTCATGATGTTGTTGGAGATGATGATGACGAGGATGATGATGATGATGATGATGAAGGTGATGATGATGAGGATGATGATGATGATGTTCATTATGTTGATGGTGATGGTGATTATGAGGATGATGATGATGAATGATGATGATGTTGATGATGATGATGATGGTGATGATGACGAGGATGATGATGACGATGTTCATGATGTTGATGGTGATGATGACGATGATGATGATGATGGCAATGATGTCAATGGTGATGATGATGATGATGACGATGGTGATGTTGATGATGTTGATGATGATGATGATGATGAGGATGAGGATGACGATGTTCATGATGTTGATGGTGATGATGACGATGATGATGATGATGGCAATGATGGCAATGGTGATGATGATGATGATGACGATGGTGGTGATGATGATGATGATGATGTTCATGATGTTGATGGTGATGATTATGATAAGGATGATGAATGTGATGATGATGGTGATGATGATGACAATGACAACGATGGTGATAATGTTGTTGATGATGATGATGATGATGGAAATGATGGCAATGGTGATGATGATGATGATGATGATGACGATGGTGATGATGAAGGTGATGATGGTGAAGATGATGATGATGAAGATGGACATGATGAAGATGATAATGATGATCACGGCGATGTTGATGATGATAATGATGGTGATGGTGATGATGAAGGTGATGATGGTGAAGATGGACATGATGAAGATGATAATGATGATCACGGCGATGTTGATGATGATAATGATGGTGATGGTGATGTTGATGATGAGGAGGATGATGATGGTGATGACAACGATGGTGATGACGACGATGTTCATGATGATGATGACGACGATGGTGATGATGATGTTCATGATGTTGATGGTGATGATGATGATCATGTTGATGATGATGATTATGGTGATGATGAACCTGATGATGACGATGAGGATGAGGATGATGATAATGATGATGAGGATAATGATGATGGCGATGGTGATGATGATGATGATGATGAAGATGAATATGAAGGTAATGAAGATGATGATCATGTTGATGATGATGATGAAGATGATGAGGAAGGTGATGATGATGATGTTGATGAAGACGATGGTGATGATGATGTTCATGATGTTGATGGTGATGATGATGTTATGAAGTTGAAGATGATGATCATGTTAATGATGATGATGATGATGAAGTTGAAGATGATGAAGAAGATGAAAATGATGATGAATGCTATTTTTGGTTTTACATAACGCGCACGTGATTGGTGTGCACATAACGCGCTCGCATTTTTGTTTCTATATAACGTGCACGCATTTTGTTTAGTTAAATCGTGCTCGCGTATTGTTTAAATTCAAAAATTTATTCCCTCCAAATGATAAGACCGAGCCTCCACCCATGCTTTCATGGAATTCCTATGCCTATGTGTCTGCTTTGTACTTTGCTTCGGATTCAACATGCTTGTGCCTTGGAGTATGATAAACCATGGCAAATTCAGCATTATATCCATATTTTCAATATGCTCGTGTTTAGCGGTTCGTCTGATTATGCTGCACACCTCCATTTTTTATAAGATTTTAGAAACAGATATGGTTTTTTTTGCAGATTCTAAATATGTAAATTTTAACAAGAATACATAATTTTTTCTATTTTTTTCTTATTTATCTTCTGTCATCACTCCTCAACTCAAAAAACACAATGGTATGGTGTTTCGTCCATATCTCTTTCGTTTCTCAACTATTTTATAAAAAAATTATATGGTGCACTAAAGAACACCAACCTCTACATGCTATAAAAAACCCATTTCCAAATAATTGCATTAAGACATTCAAATGCTGCACCCACAATTGACGTACCGTTTTCGAGGTTTGATCTCTCAGATAATTTTAAAAAAAAAAATTTATTTTTATTATTGGAAAAATAGTCGTGCACTAGTCCTATATGTTCTCTATACGTATACCGGTTTTCGTAAGTTTATTCCATCATTTAGACACTCAGACGCTGCACCCACAAAAACATATACCTTATAATTTGTCCAAAAAATAAAAAGTGCCCGTTAAAATTTATCTAACTTTAGATAGTTAACAACATTTTCAATAGAAAAAAAATATATATTTGGAAGGTCATTCAATTTCCTACATTTCTTGTTTTTTTTACTGATCGCAAGATTCATTGTGTAAGTGCCTCAAAATATCCATGCAAATTGATAGATGCCTGTTTTTTCAGTTTTGTATTGCATCTAACAATAGTGTGGAGATTTTGAATTTTCGGTTTTGCATTGTTGTTCTACTACCTTAGCGAGTACTTGAATTGGACCATTGTGTGTACAAGCATCTAGCTTATTGGAAAAGAATGATATTAGACTGTTATTCTATCTTCATTATCTTAAATCTGTTGTCTGGACTATGGGCTTCATTGCGTAGTTTTCAAATATATTCAAATCCTCACTTGATAAGAGTTTTTTTTATTGTGGTACATTTTATAAGTTCAAAATTCTTTGTATATTCCAATAGACAGAGTATTTTGTCTACACGTCTTAATTTTGCATGTCTGGTATTCATGAGGTGATTTTCAATTGAGGCATTTCCCAAATTCACCATGAAGTTTACTTAAAGCTAACTTTATTTTGCTAAATTTCATTTAGTTTTCCATATGAAGTTTCCAAATATAATTGTTTATTTTGCTAAATTTCATTTTTTTCCCAAGTTGATATGAAGTTTCCAAATATAATTATGGCTCTAGGTTTGAAATAACGAAATTCTGGTATTAGCCATCGATCTTTAGTTAATCCCAGTTTTCTTTTGACATGGTTTCCTTTGTTTCCTTTGGACCATATTAATTGTGCAGGCTAAGCAATCTGAAAAGTTTAAAAGTTGCGGTCGAAATAACAACATAATTCTTAAATGCAGTACCAATGCAATTACTTCAACATAGCAAGCACACAACACATTCAACGTATCAACAATTAGGGTTTCAATAGTATACATTAACACGTAGCTCCTTTACAAGTCTAATCCTCCATGACATGGAGGAAATAGAAGAGTGGATAATCATATACCAGTCTCTGCGTGGATACTAGAGCCACTCCTTGGCGACTCGTGAAGTCGCAAATGGGGTCGAGGGAAAACTCAGCTCGTAGATGGAGAGTACTCAACTCCGTGAGGGAGTGAGACTGACTTAATTCTTCAATGGCGTCACGAACTACTGAACAACTTTACACTACCAAAACAAACATCAAATCTGTAATTCGCAGCCAATAGATAATAAAAGCAAAATCTTACTATTTTTTGTTTATGTTATTCAGTAAACTTGGTTTCTGTCAAAACCAAAACAAACATCAAATCTGTAATTCCCAGCCAATAGATAATAAAAGCAAAATCTTACTATTTTTGTTTATGTTGTTCAGTAAAATAGGTTTGGTGAAATTTTCTGTTGACAATTGATGACTCTCAAGAATCTCAGAGATACTTCTTTACGTGCATGTTTGGCTTAACTAATCGTTCTTACTTTATAAACCAACGTCCATCTCTTGACTAACTTGAAAAGAATTTTAAAGTTTCACAGCCCATGTGAACTATTCAGTAATCAGGAATATGTGACAATTGGACAAAATTGAAGATTTGACGTCTAATCTCTGCTTAGTTGACGGTAAATCGGGCAGCTGGTTACGTTCTTCCTCTTCTTCACGATTGAGTAAACACACTTCATCCAACTCGATTAGAATTAAAGGTGGTGTTGTCATCTCGTATTCATGGGTTCGTTATTTTTCCAAAATGATAATTGCCCAATATATAGATGAAAAAATAGTTAAGAAATTATATAAAAATTCAGCTTTTGATAATATATTTATTTCTTAGTCAATATTATTAATATAATATTATTAATATTATAATGGTTGATTAATCTTATAATGGTTGGAGTATGTAAATATAAAATTAATCTTATAATGGTTTGGAGTATGTACAGTTTTTAAAATCTAACATCATTAGAGCTTACTCAAGAAAGGAAATCAACATGCAATCCAATCCAATACCAATATAACATCACATTCTACGGAGACTTGAGCGCATGTGACCGTCTAGCAGCGATACTCCTGGCTAAAGTCGACATTCCTATGGTATGATGCAGAATGCGATTGGTGGCATAGTCATTAGAAGGCCCCGGATGGCAGATTTTGGTTGTAAGCAATGTTGTCTAGATTTTTCTTTGAAAAGACATTAGTTGTTTCTTTTGGAAATCACTTGAAGCCTAGCTTCGTGATATTTAATGTATTGGAAGAAAATAGTAATAAATACACATAATTAGATCTGTGCTAAATTTTCAGTATTTTTTGTTCCCTAATATTATTTTAGATGGTTTTAAAGTTATTTTTCAATAAAATAAAAAATTAACCTCTCAGCAATTCTTAATATAAACCAATAGAAATTTTTATTTCACTTTTGATTTCATTTATTTTGCACTCAACGAGTTCCAAAGTTGTTTTTCTCAGTGCCTAGAACAAGAAACCTTGTGACTGGGCACTATACATTAGATTACTCTAAATCCAGTCAACAGGTTTATGACCGAGAGTAAACAGATTTGCAATGAAACAATTCAACACAAAGAAAAAATAAAAATATCTTGGCATTGACTCCCACGCTTATGAACTGTGAGATAAACATGCAACCTTTATTTCAACACATTAAAATATAAACACCATCCTCCTGGGTGAAATTTGAAACGTCCCCGTGCTTGAAAATTGAAACGCTTCAGACTCGTGAAAACTGAAGAAGCAGGCCAAATACCATATTATTGAATCTGCTTTTACTGGGATGAATCAAACTCCATTTACCAATTACTAACAGTAGATTATTAAAATTTGAAACTCTGGGAGAATATAACTTTGGGGTATCGTAGATTTTCCAGGTGGATAATTTGATTTCTACATGGCCTTAGTTTTTAGTATCCACTATGTGGAGTACCTTAAACAATTCAAAGCTTCTTCTTCTGCATGAACGAGCCAGCCAACTTGTTTCTTGGTTGCTTTTGAATGCTTGTTACGTAGTATATAACAGGAGGGTGGAATGAGATGAATAGCAGGGTGAATGTTTAATGTTAATGGTGGCGATAATGAAACAACCCAACAAGTGTTAGCCGAGGTGTGTTCGGCGTCTGTCTGATGAGGAGTTAGTGTTCTTCTGCATCTGATGAGGCGTGTTCGGCTTGCTTTGACCCCACACTTTCCTAGACCCTGACCATTACTACTCATTGGACTTGGTTTATGCTTCATTGGATAGAGAGTGTTTCATGTTTTCACTCATTACATGCTATTTTGGGAAGAGCATTCCTTTGGAGAAGGCATATAACAGCTATATTAACCATTTTTTGAGGAGTGCTTAGCCTATCATTGTGACATGTGGCATAGCATTTCATTATCACTTTCACTAAGAATGAACGAATTTTCAGGGATCCATTATGGACTCTCATGGCATTCATGTTTAATGCCCATAAATCAGCTTAAAAAGTTTGGTTTGACAGTTGGAATGCTAGGCACAAATACCTGCACTGAAAGGTGTGAAACTAATGGAGAATGCGCTTTAAAATCTTTCTTTGTATTTTTGTTAGATTTTATGATCAAATAAGACGATTAAACAACTCAAAACTGTGGGCAGCTGGGCTTGGCCTCGGCTCAGCAGACTTAACTTCATTCTACGTGCCATATATAAGTGGGTTTCTCTCTTTCTCTGTAATGGCTATTGTAAACAAAGTAGCAATTAGTAGAGTAATTAAGTTGGTAATCGACAATAAATTTTGATAGTGGTTTAGTATCAAATTATCTGTCACAACAGTGTACACAGTATTCTCGTCCACACACTTTACGATGTGTGATATAATGATTATTTATTTGCTTACATTAGTTTGCCGCCGGGTCTTGGGGTACAAAATTCTAGACCTATGTCACCTATATAGACGAATAAGAAGAAAGATAAATCAAAATTAAAATAATCTCCTAAAAAGCTTTTATACAAACTATAGCAAAAACATTTGAAATGTGAAAAATTTGAACCTGTATCCTAAATTAATTCACCTAAGCGATTCATACATATCCCCTATCGTAGACATAATAAATATACGTGATTAAGTATGAGATGATTTAGCATTTTCTTAGTATCATTCTCACTTCATCACTCATGTGATCATATAAGTAAGCTATGCAACTATACTCATTGAATATGTGTTATAAAGTAATTACTTACACTGTGAAACCCCTCATACTTGAACAAAAGAGGCACCGGAGCTTTAATAATTATAGTTCTTCAAGAACAATAATTGCTAAAGTTTTGCAATTGTGATAGCAAACTAAATGGGCTTTAGCTTGTGGAAAAATTCACATGATGGGTGACTCTTGGAAAGTCCAAAGTATTTTGTTTTAAAAAGCATGTATTAAATCCAAGTTTAAACTTAATTATAAAAACCATCCAATTTTAATAATACACAATTAATGTATGTTAAAAAAATAAATTATTAGAGTAAAAAATCACACATATCTCCTAAAAATATGAATATTTAAAACATGTTTTAAATAATCATTTAGATATTTTTTTGGATCTTAATCTTAAAAGTAATATTTATATCATAAATATAAATTCAAATCCTATATTTAATATTTAATTCATAATGTCTTTTAGATTTGAGTGGCTTGTTTTTTAAGTGGACAAGAGATTTAAGTTTAAAGTGGCTAATAAACCCTAGAGATTGTGAATGTCGATGTATTACAATCATATATTGGAGTGTAATTTATAGTTGGTTTGCTATATGTGTTTTTTTTTTTTAATTTTGTTTATAGTTTTGGTAAATACTATTTGTTCTCTATTACAAACTTATCTCTTCAAATCCTCAATAAATCTACTTTTCTCTCAAGTCATCTCTTCAAATATTCCATGATATTTTGGATAAGATATTTCATCTTCATGATATTCTCCTTGAAATTAGCTTACATTTTGAAGATGAAATTCGAATTTGAGGCTAGGTGGTGACTTTTAAGTTTGTTAAAGTCTCTGTAATCATCACCAAACTCATCCAACTTTAAGGTATAATGAAAATATATTAATTTTCTTAATATTTAACCACAAATTCACTCAAATTACTCAAATATATGTGATTAAGTATGAGGTTATTTAGCATTTTCTTAGTCTCATTCTCACTTCATCACTCATGTGATCATATAAGTAAGCTATGCACCTATACTCATTGAATATGTGTGATAAAGTAATTACTTACACTGTGAAACCCCTCATACTTGAACAAAAGAGGCAAGGGAGCTTTAATATAATAGTTCTTCAAGAACAATAATTGCTAAAGTTTTGCAATTGTGATAGCAAGCTAAATGGGCTTTAGCTTGTGGAAAAATTCACATGATGGGTGACTCTGTGAAAGTCCAAAGTATTTTGTTTTACAAAACATGTATTAAATCCAAGTTTAAACTTAATTATCGAAACCATCCAATTTTAATAATACACCATTAATGTATATTTAAAAAATAAATTATTAGGGTAAAAAATCACACATATCTCCTAAAAATATGAATATTTAAAATATGTTCTAAATAATCATTTAGATATTTTTTGGATCTTAATCTTAAAAGTATTATTTATATCATAAATATAAATGCAAATCCTATATTTAATATATAATTCATAATGTTGATCTCTTTTAGATTTGAGTGGCTTGTTTTTTAAGTGGAGAAGAGATTTAAGTTTAAAGTGGCTAATAAACCCTAGAGATTGTGAATGTCGATGTACTACAACCATATATTGTAGTGTAATGTACTGCAACCATATATTGTAGTGTAGTGTAATGTTGGTTTGCTATGTGTTTTTTTTAATTTTTTTTATAGTTTTGGTAAACACTATTTGTTCTCTATTCTTGTTGGTTATTTAGTTTATAACAGAATTTGCAATTACATATAATAATTAAAATTACATAATCTTAAAAATAAGTTTTGATACTTTGCCATTTTACATAAAGAATAAAATTACTTAAATATATATAAATTATAAATACAACAAGTAATTTATTTATAATATTTTTAATTTTTAAGAAATACATTTTAAAGCCTTATGATTTGATTTGCAACATATATATTAAGCACTAATTCCGTATTCATATAATTTTGACTCTATTCTGGAATTTGACTCGATGGCAAGAGTGAGGCGATCTTGCTTATAATGTATAAAGTATTTCAAAAAATAATGCCCTCGAGAGTTTGAATATAGCCTCATTACAACTTATGTAGTTGAAAGAGATGATGTTTGAGTATAGCCTCATTACAATTTATGGGAGTTGTCTACATGTGCTACGATTTCGCTTGGAAGGCGAAATCGTCAGGCCTCCTCGGGCCATCCCTCCTGCACAGTGTTGGAATTTCATTTCATATATGTTTTTTCAACTAAATTTTTTTGACGTTTTGAACTTTTGTCTTGCCCATTACACAATGTTTAATTGAGAAAATAACCCTTCAACAATGAAGTTTAAAAAAACCATTACCCTTCAATAATAATGTATTTATTAAAGAATTTGATATTCTATTAAAAGATATGTTTTTATTGAGGAATTAATTTCCAATTAAAGATAATAATAGAATCATTTACCTGTGTTTTTAGTTGATCATGCTTTTTGACAAACGAGAGTAGTAACACATACAACTCAAAAGTAACATATGCCAACATTATGCATTCGAAGTACATTAACCTATAATCTTAAAAACAAACAAAATGTGAAACCTATAATCCTTTCTGAAGGTTAATGTTAGGCCACATGTAATGCAACATAGAAAATTTTGCAAGGTTAACTTGTTGTGTCAATGGTGTAATTGAAATTACATGACATCTTAATTTTCAATTAAAGGATGTGTTTTTTTTATCAACGAGATTATTTTCCAATTAAACGATGGCAATTAACTTATTTAATGATGTTTTTGGTTGATCATGTACTCTAAAAATGGAGGGTGAAACAAAACAACCTACTAATAGTGATAAACACAACTTAATAGTAACATGTGCTAGCATTATGTATCTGAAATTCATTAAGTGATAAACTTAGGAAACAAACAAAAATGTGGAATTTAGAATCATTTCGAGAGGTTAATGTTAAGCCACATGTAATGCAACATACCAAAATTTTCGAGGTTAACATGTTGCATCAATAGTATAATTGAAATAAAAGGTCAAATAAAAAAATCAGATTGAAATCGAGATTGTGCAATGATTTTCCCCAAAAAGGAAAATTTCTCACTTTTAATGGTTGTCTAGCTTATGAATGGAGTGATTCACCCATTGGATCATGAAATGAGTGATTGGTAAGCTTTTCTAATTTATTTTTCAAGTCTAACTCCTAAATTCTCTTGGAAGACCATGTTGGGGATTTTTAAGATCATATGTTGTTTTCTCTTTAGTTCTCTTTCCTTACATACTATCAACCCACTTATTTAGTATCTCACTATACCTTTTTCATGTCCATAATGTTTTGAAGGGTTCAACTTGTTTAGAGACATCCCAATAAGCAAGCAACCATTTGTTCCATTGTTGGAGTGATGTATATTGACCAAACACACAAGAGAAACATTCCACCTTTAAGAAATGGACAGATAATATGTTTGGGGTTTCTAGCTATGTTTTCATGTTTTAATGGTATTCTTTAACCCTCCATTTATGTTTTTTTACCATTGAAGTAAATAAATTTTCCAATTTTTTCCATCACCCAAGAAAAATGATTTTCCATTGCCACATTGTATGGAGGGTTTCCAAACAACACTGGAATCAAGTTATAAGCAAAGACATTACATATTAGGTTTCCAAAAATCACTAGGAGAAAGAAGAAGTAAGATTTGGTAGCTAAGAGTAGGAGAAGCATGGATTGAACATTATCACAAATATCAATGACTTTCTCTTGCAAATAAGGGAAATTGGTATGTATACTATCTTCAATGGCTGCATACAATGGCTTAACAGTGCTTGTTCAACCTTTACACAAGAAGCACCAAGATTTGAACAGTGTCAAATATCCAAAGGGAGGTCACTATTATTGCCACATTCTTTATCTATCCCTTCACATAGTTTTAGCCTTGACTCTTCATAGGCCTTCTTTGACTCCATAGCCCAAGTTGGATTAAGGCACTTTTTTTCCATCCATCTTAAAACCCTAATTAATTGTAAACACTTATTAATAAAACATGTGGAAAAAATCATATTTTATCAAAACAAAAAATCATTTAAAGGTAAAATATCATCACTAGGGACACCTAGGCATTCTCATCTTCGTCCTCTCGTATTTATATAGAAGGTGAGACATGCATTAATTTTCAGTTTCAGGCTATACAGGCTAGCTCCATCAATGTCTATTGGTTCCAAAACGAACAAAATGCCTCAAGTGCTAAAACAAATTCTATGTAAAACAACCATTGTCTTAGCTCCAAGTTTAATTTCCGTTTAAAAACATCGGATTATATAGCGTAGGATGTGTAGTTGTTCTTTCATTTCCTATTGTTTCTTGCTTGGAATCATGAAGAAATGAATCTCCATCTAGAATATGAGTCTTTCACTAAATGGTGCCGACTTAATAAAGCATTATTGAGACCTCCTAGGCACTTGTTTCAAGCATGTAATAGGCAAATGTAGAGAATGAGAGGGAATCTTCGATTACAAGCAAGGTTGAACATGCTCCTCCTCACAAGGTATTGGAATGAAACTCATCTCCACACTTGAAACGATGAATTTTTATTCCTAAAGAGCACTAGCCATCAGAGACAGGATTAAAGGAGCATTATGTAATACTGAACATTCAGAGATGATTATTGTTAGACATGCTCATGATTTGCTTCTGATAATTTTATAAGAAACAATCTTTGGCTTTTATCTGTATATGACTAGTAGCTTGTTTGACTCTTCAAATTATGTTCTGTGTCTATTCCAAATTAACCCTTTGCATAGGACCAGTCGCCCAACTATTCACACAATTATAGGTTCCTTTACCACTTATGTGTTCAATCTCTTCACACACAATTCTATGCTCAATCTTTCCCATAGTTCTAGGTTCAATATTTCACTCACAGTTCTAGGATCTATCCTTCACATAGTTTCAAATTTTTAATATAGCCTATAGAAATGAGTTCTCACTTTGATAGGTTAATACACAGGAAGTTAGGAACTACCATGATACTATCCCTCTCTAATGCAATTATGAAAGGACAAAACCAAAATAGGTTTTTGACTGCTTCTTCCTTATTACAGAAAGGGAATTTATTCAAACGGATCCTCACTTATTCATTCAACCATTATCCTATTCTAAAACAAGGACGATGGTAGCATAATGCATTACTTAACTCTATGAGTCCTAGCCTCCATGCTCCCAAATTGTAGACTGGAACTAGCAACATTGTACCCTATTGCAGGTTGCAACCTTAAAACCTGGGGCATTCACATGATAGAAATGGTGAGCCAAAAATGATCTTAGTAAAGAATAAAAACCTTAGCTCTTCGAAAACACAATAAAATCACTACTAATACATTGTGAGAAATGGGGTAATCTTACAAAGAAGAGAAATGTATTAATCCACTTCTTTCTCCACTCCAGCGGCAACAACCTGCAAATCCCTATAGCCGAAGATGAAATTCGATTATCCATGGGATCATTAAGATTCAAGAATTCAATCCGTTGTGACTTGTTCAACCAAAACTCACATAAATGGCTCTCACGACAAAACTCTCAAACCATTGGGAAGAATCATGGGAAATTGGACGTGAAACCAATTGAGCAATATATAACGAATCAACGATAATTGAAAAAGCTTACTGCTCCTTAAACCATGAAACGCCGATTTTGACTTCTTTTCTAATAAAAATTTCCAAGGAGATTTCTTTGTGCATAACTTGGTTAAAGCCCCAGTTTCTCTGATCTACTTTCTCTATGCAAGCACACGTTTAGCCTTTAAAAGAACCAACCGCGGTAGAGGTATTGCCAAAGCTTTGAATGTCTATAAGACGGCTTGTCCTTTTGAGGGCAAGGATTAGTTATTGCACATGGCTTCGGAGAGTCGCTTGTACGCATCAGGCAAGGTGTTCTATTTTGATGTTAAAGACTGCTTTCTTTGGGCCAACTTGCAGGGGATTCAGGGCTTTCATCACATTAATTGGGATCTTTGCTGCAGCTGAGATAGAAGGCTTCCACTTATGCAACCACTCATAAGGAGTCCATCTGGGTGGCTGCAGATTACCCTTGATAAATTGATAAAACAACACCTCACCTTTTGCCTTTTGTTGCATTCCAAATTATGGTAACCTTCTACAGCTTTCTATTTGGAGTAAACCAGGTCTGTCGCTTTAATGCTACTTTATTCCTCTCCTTTCCCTAATGTTCACGCATACAAACATAATTCTATGCTTATTCGGAATAAGTAGTCACCTAGGCCCTGTCGGTAGGAAGGAAAGCGAGAGAAATTACACAACCCATTATCAATGGTGAAATGACTCTACCAGGATCTTGGGATCTATTGGGTGAGATGATGCTTTCTTATCCACTGAAGTCTCTACAGATGAAGTCACTTTCCAAGAAGAACCTGTGATTGGTGAAAAGAAAGGTGGGATACATATTTCCATTCTTCTCCATCTTGAATATCGGTGTTTACAGGAAAATCTCTGTGAACTTTCCTAAGAACCCAGTGTCATTGGCTGTGAATATGCAATTGTGAACCCCCACGACCAGTATACTTGCAATTTTTCAAAATGAAGGTCTGTGGGTGTGGGCGATGACTTACCAATCTCTAAAGTCTAGACTCTGTAATTGTGCGGTGTGCAACTTGCAAGTGCCACTGCCATCCGCACCACAGCTCGACACATCTCATCGATAATATAATCCCTATAATTTTTCATTAAATGGCATTATATCATTCACTGATCACATTTATGCGTTCACGTGGATGATTCCAGGTGGACACTGGGCAATGTAGTTTGGAGTCTCAGCCGAGCAACCCTCACTCAAATAGTCAAATTATGGATAATCCTAGAGTCCTAGCCTCCTGCCTATTCTTATATTACAAATATAATGACGTTTTGAAAAAAATCTTATAATGTTTTGAAAAAAATCTTTAAAATAAAAACAACTCTTTATAAAATTATTCATCCACCAAACGTTTTTTCCCAAATTTGAAGGCTTATTTTACGGGGAAAATGTCCAAAAACTTCCAAATACCCGTCAAATTCCAACTCTGGACCTGCATGTCGACTAGGCCCATTCCCGTCCTATCATCTTCAAACTCGACAAACTCCATCAATATCGTTCAATTTCGTACAGTTACGCTCCAAGACGTGACAGTCTCATTGATGCATACCCATTCGATCACGATTCACCATGCATCTAACCATCCCGATGATCCCATACGCGTTAGAGTTTGTAATTTAATAGAGTTAATGCGCGGGGTAATTTTGAAATTTGAATTTTGACTCGATGTTCCTGAACCTATGTTAATATTCGGGCGCACCTTCAGTTTCCATTTCTGTTGGGTGGAATGGTTTTTATGATTGCACTCATAGCTTTCTGCTGAAATCTTTCTAGCGTGCTCTTACCTGAAGATCTGTTGTGGCTCTAATTCAGAAGGAAGTAACGTGAGATCATGGCAGAGTAACAATTCAAGCGATGAGTCAGGTGAAATGTGATGAAACGCCAATATTTATCTTTAACCCAATCTCCGTTTCTGCAAAATGAAAGTGCGGAGCTCACGCCGTTTTCCAACCGGTTACATTGATTAAAATATGAGAAAAGATAAATAATTTTTTCCAATATGTATATGAATGTTTGCTAGATTTATTCATTTCCTATGTCCACTGGGGCATCTTCTGATAATCATTGTTTAATGTTATCAAACTGATAAAAAGTAAAAACTACAATCCAACGTTTTTTTACAAAAAGCAGTTTGGGTGGCAAGGCAAATTCCACCAAAGACAGCAAATTAACCCCCAGCCTCGGTAGAAGCCTTCTATTCCCACCCAACCACGCGGAGGCACCGGCCATCACCAATCGAAATAGGACCTTACCCGAATGTAACACGATAGCTTCCCAAAATGTTGAGCGTTAAACCTTTTTTAATTTTATTGTCTTCCAAGCCTGGTCTCCGCCGTATAAGAATCGTGATAGATGAAGTTCAGTTCCTTACTCTCCTTCTTAGTATTTCTTTGGCGAATAATAAAAGACGTTGCTGGTCTACCTAAAAAGTTTTAAAAACAAACTCTGTATGTTATACAGAAATCGCCTCTTTCAACTACATAAGTTGAGAGTTGTCTACAGAAGCGACGATTTCGCCCGGAAATTGTCGGGCTCCCGCATCCTTCCATTAGCTCCGGGCTGGGTTCATCCCTGACAGCCTCACTTCACTTCGTACTCTCGCCGAGTCTCCATATCATGCCCATGCATATGGTATGCCATCGGCTTCCGCTCCTCCTTAGTACAACCATCATTTTAAAATTTAAATTTTATATAAGCGCAAATTTAATTTTGATTTTGAATGACTGCAATTTTACCATTCCATGCCTTAACGGAGGTGAAGCCAGATGAGACGTCATGGCAAGCGTTCTGGCAGATTTCCTCTGCAATTTCTGGAAATTGAGGTCTGGGTTAAAGAGCAAAAACAGGTGAAATGCAGATAGACAACTCCAAACTTCCTGCAAAGATAGATCTGTTTCTAAATTAACTGGAGTTCAGATGATTGAAAGTTTGAAATTCTCAACATTTTGGACATCAAACAGTGTCCATCTACAAGAAATTCGAACATCTATCACAGAACTCCAATTTATGTAAAACTACAGGCTGTTACAGATTCAGTTGTCCGTCTTATAAACCTCGAAACACTGGATTTGAGTGGCAACGTTTTGTTCTCTTTGCCAGATTCTCTAGAATTTCTGAAAAGACTAAAATTATTAAATCTTTAAGGAAACAAACTAAAGAGTTTACCAGATAGCATTTCAATGTGCAGGTAATGTATATTTATACTCTGAAGTTAAAGTTTCATGATTTAGCTTTGGCTTCTCTTACTTCCTTTTTGGTGTATCTGTTTCTGTATATTTTGTGTTAACAAATCCTTGAGCAGAACTTCGCAAAAATTAGTAAAATTTGAGTAGAAGTCTCACCAATAGTTTTAAAAGGCTAAGAATAATTTTGTGTTAACAAATCCTTGAGCAGAACTTGCAAAAATTAGTAAAATTTGAGTAGAAGTCTCACCAATAGTTTTAAAAGGCTAAGAATAAAGGGGATTAAGGGATGTACATCAAGCAATTTCTCTCTATACTTGAAAGTTTTGAACCAATGAACATTGGTTTTTAATTTGTAGCATGGGTAGAGAGGGAGAGACATTGAAAATATCACATGTGATTGGGAGGAATATGATACAAATACCCCCTACCTCTCTATCTATATGTTTTTAACATATAATGAATACTCCTCGAGACATATAGTTTGGGAATTATATATTGTTTTCATCTTTTATAAGTCTAAAACCCTCAATTTGAACTTGCATGGTATACTAGTGTCGTACTAGTTAATTCCATGTGGGTTAGTCACGGGTCAATGGTTATGGATTAAAGGTTATCAACACCTTGTGTATGGGTTATCTTGTGTTCTTGGAAACCGATGGAATCAAGAGGCCAAGAAGAGCATCACGAAGAAGATGTCAATGTCAGAATTGTGGGCCTTCTAAAAAAGAAAAAAAATATAAAGAAATAGTGTAATAGAGATTAAACATTTAGTATGATATAAGATTTTTTTTATATGCTAGTGTACTTTTTATATTACTTTATGTACCATACAACATTGTTATATATGTTTTTTTTAACTATTATTTTCCCTCTTTTACACAATGATGTGTTTGTACATTGTTTAGTAATCAAAATCACGGGTATGGGAAGATGACAGTGATGCAGGGGGCGGTTGTGGGGAAAAGGAAAGATGCCATATGAACCATAATTTATTCAATTAAATTGTATTTGTTTGATTTGAAATCCTTTAATAGATATTACCGTTACTAGTCCCTAATCTTTGAGTATATAGGTATCCAAAAGGTTGATCACAAGGGGAAACCTTCTTACGTTGTTGATTGGCTACTTATAAACAAGCATTTCCCTCTCATGAAGGGTTTTATAGAATATTTGAACACATTCATGTATACTAATTTCTATGTCATATTGGACTACCTACCACCAAGGATGGCATCAAGGTATAGAACCTTACTATTAGATACGAAATTTTTTAGGAGAAGATATTGGTATATGAATTCATTGCTAATTTTTCCTCTTATGTATAGCCTAGGAAGGATTATTAGGAGAGATGGAACAACTCTTTTAGGTAATCTTTCTCATTCCCATGCCATCCAAATTTTTGGCAACGCATTAAATCTTTTGGTCCTTTCCATAATAGATTAAATTTTTTAAGCTGGTAGTGAGACAAACACACCCTAAGAACTAAAATTGATCTACAACTATTCTATAAATAGGATTTGTTTCATGACATGCATTGGAGTTGTGACTTTAGGAGGCCTATGACTACAAGAGAATGAACCACTTATACTATGAAACGAGAACTATATACTATGAACGAGAACTCTACCCATAAAAATGATAATTTTTGCAAAAAAAACACCAAAAACACCCCCCAAATAGAAAAGTGTTGATACCAGTATACACGTTTTTTTTTTTTAGGGTAAAAAATAGAGCCATGGACTAAACATCCCCTATTGTTGTTTAACAAAACTTTAAAATCAACCTTAAATTGAAAAAAAAGAAAATTTCTTTAAGAGATAAATTACAACTTTCTGGAAAATTGCATATTAAAGAAAAAACAAATTTCTCTAATAATTTCACCATTATAACCATATAGAAACAAAGAACTTATGATGCGATTCATAATAAGATAATATATTAGACCATACAAGAACAAATGGTTCATATAAATATTCAAAAACTCCTCTAGAGTTTCAATTACAAAAATCATACTAGTAAAAAGCATCTAACTAGTTTCCACATCTTTATTGTTTTCATGTTAATATATTGACTTTAAAAGAGTTTAACCAATCTTTATTGTGTTCAATATACTTTATTGTTTTCATGTTAATATATTGATTTTGAAAGATTAATTTAACCAAAAGTACCCTCTGGTCATCTCCCACTTTG
>LPNX011137345.1:163291-197089 GCA_001517045.1 Pseudotsuga menziesii
CTGTTAGAATAATCCGTCGGGATTATTGTAAATAAATAATAAATAGGAATATGAATAGATAGGAAGGTGAAAAGGCTGGTTCTCAACCGCCACAATTGTAATGTATAAATAAATGTTTCAGCCATGAATAGAATTGAATCGGGAGTTATTACCAACAATATGCATATAATGTATATTGTTTTTCACCATTGTTTCACTAATAGACATTGATTTTTAGTCTATATATCTCTATTTAGTTTTAATTTTTGTGTTGATGTTATTAGTCCCAGGACTCTTAATAATCGATTTTTATTTATTTGCGTGTTTTTAAAATTAATTTATATTAGACTTTGAAAATAGTGTTGATTTTTAGTACGTGGCATCCTGGGATGATTTGAGATCATATTGGTGGCCTTTGACAATTAGTTTTGGCCATATTTTTCTTAAGCGGTTTATTTACATAGTTGTTTATATTAATTTTCAAGCTCAAGTACTAAAGGCTTGGTTGTTTAATGAAAGAAATTGACATTTTTTCTAACACTACTTAGATGGTTTATTGCTAGCATTTACATCGAGAGGTGCAAAGGAATGCTGAGAGGATAAAAATATTGAGTCTTTTTGCAACTGAACCTTTCTAACTTACCTTGGGAGACTAAAAATTACATTTTAATAATACTTTTGTGGGTACTACTGACCCAACTTACAATTGAGGTTTTACCTCAAGACATTCATGACTAAATACATCATCGAAGGATCAATGTATCTTTCTCCCCCTGCCTCTCTCCTCCCCGCTTCCTCTCTCTCTCTCTCTCTCTCTCTCTCTCTCTCTCTCTCTCCTACCCGTTTCTCTCTCCCTCCTCTCTCTCCCTCTTTCTCCTTCTCTCTCTCTCTCTCTCAATTTTAAATAATAATAAAAATACCTTTAAAAAATCTTAGAATTATAGTAACAATTACCTAAATCGCTTAACACAAATCCATGGGCTTTGTATCCAAAGGTTTTTATGATATTCTTGATTTCTAGATCGTGAAAGTTGGCAAGATCACTTTTTACACTTATGATTTGTCAGTTTTCCAATTTCCTCCCTTTCTCATTCTGAGATCGAAAACCAGAACATTCACATGTTCATGCGTCGAATATTTACTTCCCAATTTTCGACTTTTGAAGTTCGGAACGCGGAAATCGAAAACTACATTTTTTTGTATTTTATCACTTACTCGTTCTATTTATGTCGCCTTGGTCTCCATCATCCATGTATTCGTGACTAAATACATCAACAGAGGATCAACATATCTCTCCCCCTGCCTCTCTCCTCCCCACTTCCACGCTCCATATTTTGCTCCCTCTCTCTCTCTCTCTCCCCCCTACCCGTTTCTCTCTTCCCTCTTCTCTCTTTCTCCTCTCTCTCCCTCTTTTTCCCTCACTCTCTCTCTCTCTCTCTTAAATAATAATAAAAATACCTTTAATAAAACTTAGAATTATAGTAGCAATTACCTAGATCGCTTCACACAAATCCACGGGCTTTGTATCCAAAGGTTTTTATGATATTCCCAATTTTTGACTTCTGATTTTCGGATCACGGAAGTTAGCAAGATCACTTTTTACACTTATGATTTGTCAGTTTTCTGATTTCCGCCCTTTCCTGTTCCGAGTTCGGAAACCGGAACAGTCACATGTTTGTTCATCGAATATTTACTTCCCCATTTCCGACTTCCAGAGTTCGGAACGCGGAAATTGGAAACTACATTTTTTTTGTATTTTATCACTTACTCGTTCTATTTTCATCGCCTTGGTCTCTGCCATCCATGTATTGATGACTAAATACATCAACAGAGGATCAACGTATCTCTCCCTGCTTGCCTCTCCCACGGGCTTTGTATCCAAAGGATTTTATGATATTATCGATTTTCGGATTGGGGAAGTCAACAAGATCACTTTTTACACTTCTGATTTGTCAGTGCTTTCCACCCTTTCCCGTTCTGAGTCCGGAAACTAGAACGGTCACATGTTTGTGCATCAAATTTTTACTTCCCCATTTCCGACTTCCGAAGTTCGGAACGCGAAAATAAAAAATAACAATTTTTTGTATGTTATTACTTGTTTTATTTTTGTCGCCTTGGTCTTCGTCATCCATGTATTCATGATTAAATACATCAATGGAGGATCAATGTATCTCTCCCCCCTGCCTCTCTCCTCCCCGCTTCCTTGCTCCATATATTCCTCCCTGTCTCTCTCTCTCTCTACCCTGCTCATTTCTCTCTCTACCCAGCTCGTTTCTCTCTCTCCCCTTATCTCTCCCTCATATCTCTCCCTCTTTTTCCCTCGCTCTTTGTCTCTTTCTAAATAATAATAAAAATACCTTTAAAAAAAACTTAGAATTATAGTAATAATTACATAGATCGCTTCACACAAATCCACGGGGTTTGTATCCAAAGGTTTTTATAATATTCCTGATTTTCGACGTCCAATTTTTGGATCGCGGAAGTTGACAAGATCACTTTTTACACTTATGATTTGTTAGTTTTTCGATTTCCGCCCTTTCTTGTTCCGAGTTCAGAAACTGGAATAGTCACATGTTTGCGCATCGAATCTTCACTTTCCAATTTCCGACTTCCAAAGTTCGGAATGCAGAAATCGGAAACTACATTTTTTTGTATTTTATCACTTACTTGTTATATTTATGTCGCCTTGGTCTCCATCGTCCATGTATCCTAGATCTATGGTCTCGATCATTTTGGTCAGAAATATAGAAAGTTTTATTTCCGCATTCTGCACTGTGGAAAGCAGAGGTTGGAAATACAGAAAGTTTTATTACAAACTTGTAACTTCCAATTTCTATGTTCCGCACTTGAAGCGGGTTTTATTAAGTGAAATGTTCATGTTTCTACAGATGCTTCATTCAGTTGTGGAAAGACTCAGTAATTTTACCCTCAAGTCATTGGGGGATTCCATTCTTTCGACCTCTACTTTCCACAATGCGGAATGGGGAAATCAGAATAGTATTTGTCTCATTTTTTTTTTATCTTATTTCCCGATTTTTGCTTTCTGCTTTACGGAATGCGTTTGATTTTTATTTTTATTTGCGTGCCTTCATCTCAACCGTGTGTTTTTCGCTAGATCCACGGTCTAGATTTGTTTAAATTTTTGAGGTTTTTACCATTTCTTTTACCGTTTCTGGAGATTTTTACTGCGCTTTCTTTTCACTCCATCTTACATCAATCGTGTTATTTTTAAACTGTAGTAAGTTTTGACGAGGTTTGCCAAATTTCAAGCAAAAATGGCATTTCACCTAATAAAATCCGCTTTGCGTAGTGCGGAAAGAGGAGATCCATTTTTTTCAAGTCATGGGAGGAATCCATTCCCAACTTCTGCTTTCCGCAGTGTGGAACACAGAAATCAGAAGTTACAAGTTCGTAATAAAACTTTCTGTATTTTCGATCTCCACTTTCCGTAGTGTGGAATGCAGAAATTAGAACTTTGACTTTTTATTTTGACAATTTTTGTTTTGATCTGGTTTCTGCTTTCCGTAGTGCGAAATGCAGAAACACTAAATCGAAAGTTTCCCAATATTTTTTTCTGAAGTTTTTATTTACGCTCCTTCATCTCAACCGTTGTTTTTCTTTAGATCCACAGTCTAGATTTTATTTTGTCGTTGAGGTTTTGGCTTTATAATCTGTTTGAATTTTTGAGTGTAACACCTCGGTTTTGACCCCGTGGTATTGAATTGCATATAATGTAAATATTGTATTTAATCATGGTGTGGAGCTAAAGGTAAATGCCCCACCATGGATTTAGTGTTTTGTGTTCGGTGATTAAAAATCAATGTTGAAGGTTTATGTGCTAGCTAGGCACAATACGTTTTCAGACATCATGTAAAATGCAAATTAATAAAAATACCACAGCTAGCTATGCGCCGCAACGTGAAAGAGATGGGGGCATGATTTCACAAGGAATAGGGGGGATTATTCAAACCCTTGAGCCAATGGGGAAAATCCAAATGCCAAGGGGAAAACCCATAAAATTGTCAACTACCCTTTTTGTCTTTTATGCCCAGTCATCTAAAGTTGGTGAAGAAAATTATTACCTTAGGATGGGAAAGGTATGGAGGTCAA
Source organism: Pseudotsuga menziesii (assembly GCA_001517045.1). Lineage (NCBI taxonomy): Eukaryota > Viridiplantae > Streptophyta > Pinopsida > Pinales > Pinaceae > Pseudotsuga > Pseudotsuga menziesii. Next base: position 167,381 of record LPNX011137345.1, read on the forward strand.
ATTCAAATTTGGGAAGTCACCCATTTTTGGAAACCGTGTTTTTGGCTTCTTGGGCAAGTAAATGCTTGGAAATGCATTCTCAATCCATTATTCACCCATGTGTTTGCTTCTTCACGTAGTTGGAGATAGATGGGGCATTCTCCCTCATGATTTGGGTTGTCCTCTTCATTCCTCCATGGTTGGGGATTTCATTTTTTTGGTATGGCTGAGTGAATGTGCAACAGTGATGCCCGATTTTGGGGTTTTGAGAGGTCATTTTTCCTCCCTCATGGAGCTAGAGCATGTTGTGCATTCTCCCCCGTGTTTTTATGTTGTCTCCTCATTCCTTCATGCCTAGAAATTCATTTTTGTTATTGTTCAATGAATGGGAAGAAGAGAACCACGATTTTGGGGTTTAAGGTAGTTTTTTTTGCCCACTTGAAGCAATAGACGTCTTTGAAATCGAGTTTGCTATCAGAGGGTTGTTTTCCCTTGTTTCCATTTTTTATTTTGGATTCCCAGGACGTTTTTGTCCATACCCAGCAATGGGATTTTGTTGTGAAGTGCATCCTTGTGTTGGCTTGGTTGGACAGTCTGTGAAACCCAATGATGTGTTGGTTTGATTGTGGATGTACGATTTTGGCTATGTGTGAGCCTGTTGTTGTTCCCTAGTTCCTTATGGAATCATGCCAAGCTCGGGGGTGGCAGTGTTGCTGAGAGATTGATGAGCACATTGCCCTATGGTTGGGTGGAACGTTGAAGTGACATAGCTAGTTGCAGGGAAAGCTTCTTCTCAAGATAAGTATTCTTGTGTATTTAATCCCTGCAATGAATTTGTTTATGAATTAATATGAACATGATGAATTCTTGAATGTGTTGAATTAAATGTATTTGCTTTCGTTGTATTTACATGTATTATGCATCTATATAAGTTTTTATTCCAATGCATTTTTATGTTTATGTTCATGGGGCTAGATTGCCCAGATTTGATAGCCGTGAAGCCGCGTTCTCTCTGGTAGAGGGGTGGGGACATGACATTGAGTTTTTTACCATTTGTTTTACCTTCATTTTTACTATTTCTGGAGATTTTATTGCGCTTTCTTTTCACTCGAGCTTACATCTGTTAGTTGTTTTCAAAGCTTTCCACCAGTAAGTTAACTCGTAACGACCATTTATCCTGTTATTTTTACACTGTAGTAAGTTTTGACCAAGTTTGCCAAATTTCAAGCATAAATGGGATCTCTGGGTCACATAAACACAAGATCAAAAATGACTCTGCAAGAAGAAAGGTCCAAGGACCCAAACGTCGGAGTCTTCACAGACACTAGTGGGCATATTTCTAAAAACCAATATTTGGACTGGTCAAGAATCTATTATGTTTTCGATAATGATTATTTCTCGAGAATTCCTCATGACCAGTTGGCTTCCATTGAAATTCAAACCTCACAAATCCATCCAATTGCCGCCAGACCACCATTTATTCTCTACATAGACACGATGAAGTGGGCATTCAACCACGCTAAGCCTGAGGAGCAAGTTTCAATGACCATATTGGCGTATTTTTGGCATCGTTCAAACCTGATAGTTTTGCCAAGGCTTACGTGCTTGGACCCCCGAAATAATTACTAAACCATAACCTCCTTGATGAAGCAATCTCCTGTTTCAATTATTAAAATGTGGTGAAATCATGGATGGAAAACCCTCCCGTGTTTAGTTCACAACCAGGTAATATCTACCCTACTTCATGGTTCACATAACCATTTTCACTACTTGCAACCATGTTCTGTCGGTTATATGGTGAGACAAATTGCACATTTTTCAAAGCAGAATGGGTTCTGGGATCCCAGCACATTATTTTTATAGGTGAATCCTTCAATTGGGCTCAAATATTATCTGTTAATTTGCAAGAGAAAATTGATAATTACCAGAAAACCAGGGAAAGCAAAAAACCCCAATTTTACATGTCGGTTTATGTCATGGACATTTTTTTTGCAACTTCGTTATTTCCTAACCTAGGTTGGAATTGGCAGAAGGATTGTCCACAGGTCCATATTTACTGCTCTAACATGTGGGAGGATAATTTTGTCCTTCGCATATATGAGATCTACGACCTTTTCTTAGGGTCCATGTATCATAAGATCTTCAAGGCCGGTGCTCCGACATTTTCAGTAAAATCCAGGGATTTAATTAGTCTGTATGGAGATTGGTACATCGGGGAATATTTCTCTTATTTTAGAATTTGGGGAAGCAACACCGTCCATTTGTTGCCCAGAATTGTTCCAAACCGGATGGTTTTACAGGAATTTGCCTTTCAAACCGTCATTGATGGTGCCCATGCAAAATTGGCTAAGCACAAGAGGAAGACTTGGCCTAAGTTCCCTTTGCATATAGATTCTTTGGTTGTACAGAATTCTATCCATGCAATTGTTCTAGGTAAGGGGATTACAACTATGAAGTTGGGAGAAGCTGGAAAAAGGATGCATGATTCTAAGGATTTCCTCGCTAGCCTTTTTTCTCAAGAAAAGGGTAAGTTCAATTATACACAAGAATATTTTCCAGATGATTCAATGTACAGGGCATTTGTTTGTTTTCGAGAAGCAGTGGAAAACATCATTGTTCCATAGCTAAAGTCCCATGTTTGCAAATATCAGAAAGAAATGAAGGAGTTTACCCTTAATTTTAGAAAATTGAAATTCGAAGAAGAGGACAAGGTTGTAAGGGAAAACATGGAAAGAGAAGCAAGTCAGCAAGTAGCAGCAGCTTCTGCTTCAACATCCCAGTCCAAAGACAAAGGAAAAGATGTCATAGAAACTCTTGGGAGTTCTCACTCTTCCCAAGAGATGGAAGCTCTTCAAAGAGGGGAAGAACTCAAACAAGGTTTAGCCAAGCTCAGTGCTCAGCTTTAGACACATGTCCAAGAGGTTGAACCTCCTCCAAAGAACAAGAAAACTCAGCTTGTTTCTCACCAACCAGAAGTGGTTGAAGCATTAGTGGCTCAAACAGAGCAAATACCTTAGTAGGTACTCAGGGATCAACAATGATTGCAGATAGCTGCAGTTTCCCTTCAAGATAAAGTGCCTCCTCAAGTTGATGTGATCCGATAGGTTGAGCCTCAATCCAAGCGTGAGATTGAGATCCATCAAATTTATAGTGATCTAGAGGAGGAGACTCGAAAGCTCACTTGCCCTGTGAATATGTATACCTCCAAGACATATTATGTCCTTGATTCACAATTTTCAAGAGATATTTTTCATGCTTTATTCCCTCAGCCCTCTTTTTCCCATGTGGATTTAAAGCCTATTCTTAAGGACACTTATAGAGATACATTAGTATAAGAAAAATTGGCCAATGATACTCCCCCTATTTCTCCATGTGTTTCATGAATTCCCCATACAACTCAGACTCCCACCACATCTTCTCGTATTCCTTTTTCCCAAGTGGAAACTTCTTTCATCTCTACTATCCCTTCTTCACAAATTAAAACCCCTATTCCCACTTCTTCAACTTCCCTCGTATTTATTTTCCCTACTTCTTCCTTGGACATTCCTCCCCTTAATGTAGAAATTCCAGTCTCACAATCAGAACCTCAGTCATCAACCTTAGCACAAAAAAAAGTTGTTTCAGTTGCAGAAGACATGGTAGATTTTAGAGAAGATGCAGTTGTTTCCTTAGGGAAATATTTTTGGAGCAAGAAGGACAAGGCCATTTTGAAGAAAGGTTTGAAGAGGACAAGAGAAGGCACATCGAAACATCTGCCTGGCTTTGATCAAATTGTTTGGAGAACTGATTCCCCTAATGAAATGGAAGGAGCATTAGATACAGCAGCTGCTATGGGAGTCTTTGCATGGGCTAACTATAACTTAGTGTCCCAGCTAACCAAAGATCTCCTCAGTAAGGAACAGGAACTACATAAAGCAAGAAAGGATATGGAAGCAGCTGAGGCACGTCACCTTAAGGATATTGAGCTCCTTAAACAAGAGCATTAAGATAAACAGAGAGATTCAGAGAATAAATCGACAGTCTCAAGCATCAGATTGAGAAATCAGAGGTCCTGAACAAAGAACAGGATAATCACAATACTACCCTAGAGAAACAACTCAAAGAATTATAGATATCTTCAACTGCCTCATCATTTTCAACATTAACAGTTGATGAATTGAAACAACTAGCTTGTAAAGTAAATGAGCAGTATCATTAATCCATGACTATCATGTATACAGGGTTGTGTGAAATACAAGAACTGTACAAATCATTTGGAGAACAGTCGGATGTCCTGCAGGATCATTATACTCGGAAAACTGCAGCAATTAAGGCATTGCAATATGTGAGTGGCTGGAAAACAAATATCAGAGACATACCAAAGGAAATGCCAATCATGGATAAAGTTTGGGCTAACAAAATCGGAGTGAAAATTGAAACTTGGGGAAGCCTCTGCGATGCAATAGGAAGCATCATCCAAGATGGCTAGGAAGCATGCAAGCTTAGGTGGTCAGCTTCAAAGGTTTTACTCAATTTCTTAGGGTTTCCTATGCTAGAACCAATCGAATAAGCACCTTCGCCCAAGCTAAAGTTAGATGAAGTTGATCGATCTTTTGCTGCAGCTAAGGATAAAATTGACAGTGTCATCCAGCTTAACCTGCAGGAGATCACGAGGTGGATCAGGACACCTAATTCTGCGATGGTTAGGATAGAGGTTTTTGTTGGTAAATGGAAAACGATGAAGAAGAGGGAGATCATGTCTGATATTTTGAAGGCATAAATAAATCTGGAACAAGCTAAATCTCAGGACATTGATTTCTTGATGGACTTAGATGCAAGGTGGCGTTCCACCCTTGGTTCAACTTAAACTGTTTGATGTTGTAATCCCACATGTTGGGAATTTTCTTTTTTTGTAATACTTTGCAATATAATTTAAAGGGAAATGTTTCCCAAGTAGTGAAGAGGAATTTTTTGGAGACTACATGTTGAACTGTTTCATATATGTGATTTATTATGTTGTTGACGATTAGTAACTGATCTCTAATACTAATTTGTTAATTAGTATTTTCTCTTGGATGTATTGAATATTTCTTAGCTTCTGGATATACCTTATAATATATTTGGTTTGAGATTTATTTGAAGTTGGTTGTGGAGACTGGCGTTAGCCTGCATAGTATGTTCAGAAATTAAACCCCCTTTACCTTTATCTTTTTGAATTATCCAAACTTGGTATCATGCTGTATATCGACCCGGTCAAGTGGGTAGTTGACCATGCAAGCCCTAAAGAACAGTTTTGCAATGACCAGTACTAGAGAAGGACAACAAAAGACATATCAGGAAAGCTCTGTAGTTTTGGAAACATTGTAATGTTTTGCAATTGAATAAAATAACATTATTTACTTATGTTATGTTCTATGGTTATTTATTAAATTTGTTTCATCAATTTTGAGTTATTCTTCTATATTTGTGGTATACTGATCATAGGTTGTTGATGTATTAAATGTGTTGATTTATGTACTAATTTTGCATTACAATTTTGACATATGAAATGGACGTTGGAAAAATGTATTTATTTAATTTACATACTCTTTTACTACAAGTGATGAATGGTTATTGATTCCTAATACTAATTTGTCAATTAGTATGGCTTCATAGGATAGTTTTGTATTCATATAATACTTTAGATAAAGCATTGCAATTGTTATTGTCGAGTTTTATTTAAAGTTCATTTAAGGAAATAAGAGTTGATATATATTTTGTATACATTGAGGAATTATTTCCTTGTTATCAATTATATATCATAATTGTCCTACTTAAAAACTTTCATAGTCAATGTCTCAATTTCATGAGACAGTTTAGTCTAGAACCCAATTATTTCAAAATTTCTTGGAACTTTTTTTAAACAAAAACATATCCGTTACATCAACAAGTGACCAAAGAAAAACAGTACATATATATAGAAACAATGAGAAGCTTCAACTATAATTTGGTTTTAAAGACTTTGAAGCAAGTAATATTTCCTCTTGTTTCCTACATTGGACATATGGATTGTCTTGCATTCGAGAGTATCTAGAAAAAGATAAAGGTGGAGAAATGCGAACGCCTGAAAGAGATGTAACTCTTGATAATGCAGTGAATGTAAACCCTTGTCTATCAATGTTTCCAATATCTATTCTTACATTTTTTAGGTTCATACCTTGGGCTTTATGAATTGTTAAACCCCATGCCATACGAAGTGGTAGTTGCCTATGGGATCCTCTTATTATGGGAGATATTGGAACATAAGTGGGATTAGAAGCATCCCATAAGGGTCCTTTGTAATAAAGGAATTCGACAACAACAAAGGATGGTAAGGTAGGAGGTTGTTCATTGGAGTTGTAGACAATGTCAATGACTTTTCAACATGAGTTGTTAAAAAGTCTTGCTTGAACCCATAAATTAGCAGTTAACATGACTTGTTGACCAATAACAAGAAGGACGTTTAATGGCAACTATTCGTCATTAATGGATTGGTGGGCATGTTTGTTCCTTTGTTCTGCAAATCAATGTGCAATTGGCATATTGAGTTGTTTCAATATGTGTTTGTTGTGCAGTGCAACAGACCTATTTGTGGGATACAAGTGGATAGATTGTTGAAATGAACAGGTTTCCACATGTGAAAGGCATGAGGTTGTTCTTGTCATTAGGAGTGACCAGTCTTCAATAGTTGGTGTTGCATTTCGAAGGTTTAGCAAGAGTTGGCGAAAGGCATTTTGAGAAGGGTTATTTCCTTGTTGTCGAAAAATCATTTTGATCGTGATAAAAGTATCAAATGTATGCCAGAGAGAAGTTCCAACGGATGAGCCTGCATACATGGGAATGTCCTTTACAGGAGGAAATTGTCTGAATTCACCAAGAAGGATTATGGAACAACCACCAAATGGAATTGTACAATTCGAGGGGAAATCCTGACATAAGCGTGCATCAATCTGAGTTAGCATTTTTGAGCAATAAAGCTCATTTCCTCTATGAGAATATAGTGAATATGGAAGAGTTCTTCTTGAAGTTTTGAAAGAGATTGGCCTTCAAGGGGTTGCATTTCACCAATGGGTATTCGAAGAGCAGAATGTATTGTAGATGCTTGTATGTTAAAAGCAACAACACCAATTGGAGCAAGGAGAAGAAGTGGGGAGGCAGTTTGTTCAGATGCAGTTTGGAGTGTAGATTTCAAGCAAGATATGAGATAAGATTTCCCAGTGCCTGCAGAACCTTGAATCACCATTTTGACTGGTTGAGTAGGTGTAGTGTTTCTAAAATGGGAAATGACAAGATCAAAGGCTATGCGTTGTGTGGGAGACAAGGAATTAGGCGAATTGAACAATGACAAGGTGTATTCATGTAGTTGGGTGGACAAGCGATTGAGGTCAATGAACGACGTTGTTGTCTCATGTAAATGGGTGGTTATATTGTTATGTGTCCAATCATGATTTTTGTCAAAATCACGATGTCCAAGCATTTCAAGGTCATCAATCTAGATGTTGTTTCTAGGTCGCATTTGAGAGAGAAATTCCCATTCATCCATGCTATGAGGTAAGGGAAAGGTAATAGCATCGGAGTTTGAATCATCAGAAAGAGGTGTAGAGGGTTCTTCTTGTGCACATTCAACATGCCACACAACATAGGTGCCTTTAATGTGATGCCAATGAGAAATAATTTCAGAATTTGTTGTTCCAATATCCTGGCGGATGGAACGAAAAGGTTTGTATAGAAGAATTTCGCTCCAACAAAATGATTCAAAAGATGAAGAATCAAAGGGAGGAATGGAAGTGAATTGTGGATAGACTTTAACAATCTTGTGACACAAGTTTTGTTTCCATGGATTTTTTTCCTATTAGGCGAGAAAGACCAAGAACGAGCAACTTCAAGCAGGGTTAGATGTTAAATAGCAAGGGGTCTTTACATGTATGCAAATATGAAGGGGGGGAGGGGGGTTGGAGGGATGTTATTAGTGTCATTACAAACACGACGAGAAGACACTTTGGCTCACATTTAGAGAAAATAAGTGATGGATACAAAGCACAAGAGGGATTTTTTGGAGCATGTGACACATCTCTCGTGCACTAATGTCTCATTCTACAACTATTTGTGCAAGCAATTGTTTGATTGGTTGAAGATTGGGGATGTCACTTGGTTCTGCATGTGCAAGGAGAGAGAAAATTGCATGGTAACTTTCTGATTTTGGCTCCACTTTTGATGCATACTTTGAAATGTATTTGAGGACAGCATGTCTAGAAAGAACAGTTTGGCAATCAACATTAGCCCTCCATATTGAAAGCATGGTAGGGTTGTGAATATTTAGAAGGGAATCATTTCTTGCAAGATTGTAGGTTTTACGTCCATTTGGATCAATGAATAATGAATAAGTAGCTTGTATGTCATACGTAAAACCATAGCGACATTGAACAGATGTTCCTTTTTTGCAAAATCAAGTTGATTCTGAACATTTGGTGTGCCTTTGAACAAAATTTACAAGTTCTTCATAGTCATTTGAGTAGTTTGATGCAAATATGGATAGTGATGCAATATTGCATGGATCATTTGTAGTTGAATGGTGTAACCCAGATGTGGACAAGTGGGAATTACGAGGATTCCAAGTTGTAACATATGTGTCAAAAAAAACTACAAGCACATCTTCCCATTCTAAGGTGTCCATATTTGGTTCATTTGCCAACCAAATAAAACCATGAATGTGTGTGGATCCTTTATACTACCATTCATACCTACATGGGAGGAAAAGCAATATATTATAAATAAATTGTATAAAGTGAGAAACATGAAGTGAAGAATAAGAAGGAAGAGATGGTAGAATACTTGCACCAAGAATCCGTTATATGAAAACCTTTTTAAAGCACCTCTTGAAGGAATGTTTTGAATCTATTGTGCATGTATTGTGATGTAATATGTGGATTTGATATGATGTTGTGAATCTTCCATTGATAGTCTTGACCTAAACTGGTAGGACGTCCAACAGGAACTAGAGCATGCAAATCTGGCCATTTTGTGTTGGTTGCACTAAGGGTGAAGAAGAACTTTGGTGTACCTTGTCGATTGATCATATTTGTGAGTTCAACTCTACTTTTGTTCCAATAAGAGCGTGTTCCACGTAATGAAGACCCAAACCTTGTGACCCAATCACCAATTTTTTCGTTAGGCATATCTTACAATTGGTTAACAAGCTCAAGCATTGTGGGAGATGGTGTATCTTAAAGATTAATTTTGAAAAAAACAGAGGCAATAGCATTACTATGATGACGCATAATTAGATTGTATATGTAGTATTGGAAGTGAGGATGTTGGCCAAATCTGTTGTCATGATAGTGAATGAGGCGAAGTGCATATTCGTGCATATCAACTTCATGAATGGGTGGTTGTTTAAGCATTGCTGCACCTGTGGGGAACAAGGTTGGAAAATCCATGGAAAGAAGGCCTTCTATGTTCTACTCATTGATAGGGGACATGCCTATAGGGGGCCAATCAATGGAAGGTGGTAGTGGGATATTTGGTATGTGTAACAACTATCTAATTTCTTCAACCTTAGTTCTAGCATTAGTTTGTGTTGAAATAAACGAGGAGGATTCTAATTCATAGGACATGACAAGATTTTCTAATGAGATAATGTATCATTGCTATTAGCATGCAGAATCAAAGGTGAAATGTCTGTTGAAATAAGAGGCAAAGAAGCAAATGCAATTGGGTTGACTTGTACATCCTTGTAGTATGCGTCATTTTCGATTTTGTATTAAAGGGCAACAAGAACACGTGTTCAACTAACAAATAGTTCATATGGAATGTTTGTAGAGTTGCATTTGCAAACAACAAGGATGTCAAGTTCTGATATTAAATGGGGTAGGTATGTGGCAATATTGGAAATGTCTTGGGGGAAGCAGATTCTATGGCCAGAATATTTATATTAACCACCATGAGCATGTGTGACTTGCAAGATTTTTTTAGCACGACTAATGATCATTTCTTCAACTTGTGTAAGTACTGCAAGGACAGCTGGTTGGATGCTTGGGCACATACTGTTTTCCAATAAAAAGCGATGGCCTTTTCATTCTAGAATACAATGAGAACAAGTGTATGCACCATGGAAATTTTTCATTACAATACCAGGGTAACATTCTTTGCAAATTGAATAGATATGCATATCATCCAGTTGGTCCATTTTTTTATGAAATCATTGATGTGCATCATCGAGATGGGTGTTCGGGCAAGAGAAATTGAAGAAGACATATCTTCAGGTAGACGAACAGCTCTGTAAAGAAGGCGTTGTTTTTTGTTGTGTTTATATATATTCTATGCATATACAACTCTTCTTCGTGCATTGGCTTGTTCATTGTCATGAGTCGACATAATGCCTACAAGAAAACCGTAAACTTGTTAAAGACTTAGAAGCTTTGATTGCTGGCAACGACCCATTTTCATGGATGATTTTAAGGAACCATATTTATTTAAAAGTGTATAGATGTTGGAGAATATTACCAATTCTTAAAATGCCAACTATAAAATTAATGGCGATATTTTTCAAAAAATATTTTAATTTCCAAGGATTTTATATTGTTTATATAATAATTTGGTGATTTTTAGAGTGAAAAATTTTTACCCCATCAAAATTAGGCGAAACAGGGCTTCAAAAAATGAAAAATGACGAATCTTTTTGGGGAGTAAAACATGAAAAAATAGCCCATTGGGCTAAAATTCGCCCCAAAAATTATCCCTTCCCATTTTCTATATGTATTAAGTGCAAAGTATATGGGTATAAAACAAATGTTAACCGATTGCATATTGGGAACTAAGAATGTACCTTAAAACAATATTTACGGAGTAAGTATTTTTTTCAAGTCCTAGCTTGATAATTGTAAGAAAGCAGCTATATAGAAGAACAAAGTGTAGTATGAGAAAGGATATATGAAAAAAAAGAAACATTAAATGTAATTATTGTTCTATACAAAAGAATGAAAAGTTGTGGTAAGAAACAAGAGAACAAGGTTGTTTATTTTATAAGTAAACACAATAGCAAATTAGTATTGTATTGTATTCAAAAGCTACCATATAGGTTGCATCAACCATTTGGGTAAAAAACGTTAAGCGATAGCTTGTATAGTTGAATTATGAGACTGCAAAATAGAAGTGCTATAAGGGAGTTAAAAAAAAGACCCTTCTATGTTGAACTATGAAAGGAGGACTTGAAATTGAGAATTGAAACCATTCATTACTGACAATAATGAAGGCTTAAGTATCATGTTGGAAAAACCTATATATTTAAATGTTCATATGAAATTGTCGATTATGTGTTTTCAACCACAGAAATTACAACTTTTAGGCATGAAATTCCGTAGAAGGTCTCTATTTTAACAGAAAGAGTAAGAAGTAATTGTTTGTTGCAGATCCTCTGGACTATTGTAATGATTGATGTTGCTTCAGGTGAGAGAAGACACAGGTATTTTGTAGAAATACCCATGAGTTGGTTTGCAGCATCATCAAATGCTAGGACACCATTAAGGTATCCAGTGACATCTTTCAAGTCAAACTTTAGTATGTATCGGTAGTCACATTCAAGAAACTCCCCATCACATTTACCACAACACCAAATGTCTCCAAATTTGTGGACAATATTTTTCATGCATTGTATACCCTCAACAAAAAGAGGGCATGCAAGGAAATGAAAATCATCCATGTTAACATTTGTGATGGTTGCTACAAGAGAGTACCAAACACGCTTTTCAGATGGTTGAAGAGTTTGTAGCTCATTGATGGTAATGATTTTACGAGGAGAAGAATGAAAGGCAATAAATTTTCGGCTCAAAGATGGCAATGCTGAATGAAATCCATTGTCATGAAACCATTTATGGAGAATTGAAGTTTCTTCAATCTTTGGGTTTATAAAAATAATAGTGTTGGAGATAGTTCCAATAGTTTTTCCATTAAAATCTGTAACACAACCGCCTTTAATTGCTGCAGCTTGAGGAGTAGGTAAGCCGCAAAGATTGGAAATTTGGGCTCCTTCAATTTGGAAATGCCCGCCCCAAATTTTTAGGTCAATACTAAAGCCTGACATGTCTTGAAGTCCAATGTTGTGCTTAACAGTCTCAACACCATCCTGTTTTCGTATAGTAGATGTAGGTGAAACTGAAATGACAAGTCCAGCAAGGTCAACCATGGAATTGGCAGGTATAGTTTGAATCTCCTAAATAGTTTTAAAGTTAAAGCAATATAAAGGTATTAAGGGGTATTCATCTAAGCATGGTTGGATGGTTGAGGAGGAACCTAGGAAAATCTCATTATGGCTTTTCAAATGGTTAAAATTGGATTGGATGCTTTCACTGTGCCATTTGATACTATGTACACTATTCCTATTTGTATTTGGTCATCCAAGGAGAGTGCCAATTCATTGAATGTTGATATATGTATTTCATCGTATGAAGCATTAACAAGGTCAAATCCAAACACTTTTCCAGACCCTCGTTGGTTTCCATATTGATGTATGTTTGTCTTGGCAGTAACTCGACCCTAAATGTTCCAAACTTTGCTAGAAGAGGAGAGTGATGTGAATGGGATAGTCGATGCAGGCAAGACAGGGTTTTTATTTATTGAGCTAGGGTTCACTACAACAGAGGAACTACTCTACGAGGTAGAAGATACTAGTAAGTGGTAAGGTGCAGGATCTCCAATAATTGTTGCATCCACTGTGACAACTTCGAGTGCAAGCAATGCGATAATCCTGTGAGAAGAAGTATGTTATAGTTCAACGGGAGATAAAAACATTGGATGCATGAACAGTTTGAAATTGATTAAGTGGTAAAAAATAACGAGGAAATTAAACATACATTACATTATGTACAATGTTTCATGTACATTGGGTAACTTCGATTATCGTTCCTTCTTTTAATTGTCCATTTTCTACAAGACTACTATATATAATTGGAAGCAGTAGATCATGCTTGTGAAGGTTGTCTGAGATAGAAATTTGGAACCAAATAGATGATGAGTTGAGTGAGTTCACTTGGTTTAATGAGCAGACTTGTACCAACAGGAAAAGGTTGATAACACCATGTAGAAAAAGTAAAATAGAATCTTCAGCCAGCATAGTCACCATAATGTGATGGTTATTTTTCCTGTGGAATGAAACAGGGCGTAAAAAACAAAAAAAATTGTAATGTAACATATTCATGTGAGCTAACTAAAAGCATATATATTATAAAAAAAACGGATGAACATATGTCATGAGTCTAGTTATTGTTTTTCATTATCTGTTATAAATATTAAATGTGGATTGTGACAAACATAGAACCAGTTCTTATGATTTTTAGAGCTTACAGAAGATATTTTATAAATCATAAAACAGTTGAAAGAATAGTGTAGGCCTTCTGGGTCAAGGCTTTAATCTATTTTCTCTGTGTTTTGTTGGGTGAAAGTCGAAAAACGGAAAGACAACCAAAACATGAGATTTAAGCGCGCAGCTGAAACCTCAGAAATAGAAACTTTGGGAAAGTTCGGATTTGGTGTTTCCGGATTCCACATTCAGCAAAACGGAAAGTAGAAGTTGGAAAGAAATTTATTTAAACAAAAAACGTATCGAAGTTCTGCATTCTGCATTTCGTACTTCAAAAAGCGGAAGAAAAACATCAAAGACCCGAATTCCGAATTCTGCACTACGGAAACCGAGACTCTGAAAAATGAAAAAAATTTAAAAAGTGAAAAATTTATGAATTCGACTTCCACATTCCGCACGGTGGAAAGTTGAAGTTGGAAACCATGGAAAGTTAATTGCCAACATGTAACTTCCGATTTCCACATTCCGCACAACGGAAAGCGGAAGTCGGCAAGAAAGAAATAAAAATTCTGGAATCCATATAGGAGGAAGGCGAAAATCAGGAATAGATTTCCCTGATGAGTTGAAAAAAATGGATTTTCGCATTCCGCACTGCGGAAAGCGGAATGTGAATGTAAAAGCGTTGCCCAAGTTCTACTTACATAAAGACTTGTTATTATACTTTCTTACTCCAGTTTTTATAATTTATTTTATAGACTCATTTAACTTGTTTTTTTAGTTGAATCAACTTCGTTTTCTTAAAAAAAAATCATGCAACAAAAATTGAATAATATAAAAATTACATAATTGGAAATTTCAAAAGTTTTATATCGTTGAAGATTTAAATCCATCAAATTTTCCTAATTGTAAATTTCAAAAGTTTTATATTGTTGAAAATTTAAATTCGTCAAATTATCGTGGACAAAGTTTCTTTTATTTATGAAATCCACATAGCGGAAACCGGAACTCAGAAAAATTAAAAAAATTAAAAAAAACGTCAAAGCCTTTTCCGGCTTCCGCACGGCAGAAAGCAAAAGTCGAAAACCGAGGAAAGTTAATTGCCAACATGTAACTTTTGATTTCCGTATTCCACGCAGTGGAAAGTAGAAGTTGCCAATAAAGAAATGAAAATTCTAAAATTCGCATATGCGGAAGGCGAAAACCGGAAATAGATTTCCCTGATGAGTTGGAAAAAATGGATTCCCGCATTTGGCATTACGGAAAGCGAAATGCGGAATACCGAACCACTACCCAATCTCTACTTACATAAAGACTACGGAAAGTTACTTGCGAACATAGTAAGTTCAGATTTCTGAATTCCGCAAAGCAGAAACCGGAAGTCATTGATGGCAAATGAAAATTCTGGAATCCGCATAGGCGGAAGTCAGAAGCTAGGAATAGATTTCCTCGATGAGATAAAAAAAAAACACATCGTCACATTCCGCACTGCGGAAAGTTGAATGCGGAAGGCGGAAGCACCCACTGTTTATAGTGGCCTCACAGCTTTAGGTTGTGTTTCTTACCTAAAACAAGTGGATCATAAAAACAGATGTCTATCATTTTATTGACATAACATGAATATTACACCATTATGAAGCCAAATAACCAATACAAGTCACAGTCCTTTTACAACAGAGCAGGAGTCACGGTCAATTAAAATAAAGCAAGGGTGTTTCAGCATCTCATAAGCAACATCTTCATTTATCCTAAAAACTTATACTTTTCATTTAATTGACATAGCATGAGTATTCTAACATTATGAAGCCACATAACCAATTCAAGTCACTGTCCTTTTGCAACAAAGCAGGAGCCACAGTCAATTAAAATAGAGAAAATGTGTTTCACCATCTCATAAGTAACATCTTCATTTAGGCTAAAAACTGATACCTTTCATTTTATTGACATTTAAAACACCTCTTTAGACATATACATATATACAATTAGTTAAATAGATTTGCAGAAACTTAAAGGCAGTCACAGAACCTATTTGTAAAGTCAAATACAAGGCTAAAAATTTTCTACCACAATGAATCTTCAAAACATTTAAGCAGACTTAAGGAATACCTGCAAATTTAACAAGGTGCAAAAACCTATGTTGGGAACTCTCTAGTGTAAACGAAGCGCAACAAAATCAATATAAGAATGTTGGATTTTTATCATTCAAGCTAGCATTATGATCTTAGGATCTTTAACTGGGAGAATAACATGCACAGCAATAAACACAAGAGACAAAAGACACAAAGCATTTTCCTCGGGGAAACCATAAAGGAGAAAACCCCGCAACTTCCTCAGAGATAGAATCAGCACCAAAAGCAAAACCCGAAAACATAAAGATGATCTCCCGACAGCAGTAGTCTTTCTCTTGTCCCAGCAACTTCTCTCTCACTCATGTGCCCCAGTGAGTGAGTGTGTGTGTGATAAATAGAGAGGCTCACTCTATAATTATATTCTTTCATTCACTTAATGTCCACTCCAACATGTCGGCCTCACTTAACAATTACTTACTACAGCCGACATCTCTAGGAGAGTCTAATAACCCTAGTGCCCCACAACTTGTGGGGACTTTGCCCCTCCAACCGACAAGGAGGGTTATCCTTAACACAATGGTGTGGACTATTTCCCCGACTTACACTAACTCACCTAGGGTCGACTTCTCTAGGATAGTCTAATAACCCTAGGGCCCCACAATTGTGGGGACTTTAACCCTTGAACAATAGAAGGGTTACCCACAATGACTTTACATGACTTGTTTACATTATTGAATCTCCCGATAGGAACATCGGGGCATGAAATGACTCAATTACATTACAAACACTTCCTGGAATAAACATCGGGATACAATACATAAGATATACAAATGAATACATTCCGAAGTTACAAATACATCAACACTCCCTCTTAAGTAGGAAGGTATTCTCTTGACACAATTTAGCAACACAAGTCTTATTCTCTATATCATCTGGATCATCATCAAGTCCTCATCATCTTCAAGTCATCTTTATCTTCAAGCTATCTTCATCTTCAAGTCATCTTCATCATCGGATATGGATCATCACTGGATTTGGATCATCATCACTGGATCTGGATCATCACTGGATCTAGATCATCATCACTAGATCTGGATCATCACTCGATCTGGATCATCATTGATGGATCATCATCACAGGTGCTATCTCATGATTCTTCTCGTCACAGGAAGTTCTACAGAGCCAGCCATTTTTCATGCCGGTTGTAGGCCTAGCCTCCATGTAGGTCTTCTTCAGCGCTTATATCTGACCCTAAGTCAAAATGGCTCGCCTAGCACTTACATCTGACAATGAGAGGAACACATCCAACACCATGTCAGAGAGGCACTCCCAGCACTCACATCTGACCATGCGGGAATACATCCAACAACCCTGTCAGAAAGGCCCAGCACTTACATTCACCAGCATGAAATGATACACATACTATCATCTGTGAAAATGAACAGCACTCACAACCACCACCATGGTAGGACACACCTACTACCATCTGTGGAAAGGCACAGCACTCACATCCACCAGCATGGTAGGACACACCTACTACCATCTGTGGAAAGGCACATCATTTACAATCACCAGCATGGTAGGACACACCTACTACCATCTATGAAAAGGCACAACACTCACATCCACTAGCATGATAGGACACACCTAATATCATCTGTGGAAAGGCTCTGCACTTACATCTGATCATGTGGGAACCAATCCCACAGTCACATCAGAATGGCTCCTAGCCTTAGGCTAAGGATTCCTGGTAATTAACCAAGTGCCTCCATTCTCCTAGAGATTGGCATCAGCCCTTATATCTGATCAAGTGGGAACACATCCCTCAATCACATCAGAATGGCCCTGCACTTATATCTAATCATGTGAGAACACATCCCACAGTCATATCAAAATGGCCATCAGCCCCAGACTGAGTATTCTTGGTAACCGACCAAGTGCCTCCATTCAGAAAATGGCAATAGCCCTTATATTTGATCATGTAGGAACCAATCCTACAGTCACATCAGAATGGCTCAGCATTCATATTTGAAAAGGAAGGAACCAATCCTCTCACCATGATAGAATGGCTCAGCCCTTACATCTGACCATGGAAGGAACCAATTCTCTCACCATGTCAAAATGGCTCACGGACTCATCACTTCCCTTTAGAGGGAACCTCGATCTGGAGAACACCAAGCTTCTCCCTGAAGTACTCAAACTTCACTCTGGCTAATGGTTTTGTCAACACATCAGCTATATGTTCGTCTGTCGCAACATATTGGAGCTTCACTGCTCCTCTCTACACCATATCCCTGATATAGTGATACTTGATCTCGATATGCTTCGACTTGTCATGGAACACCAGGTTCTTTGACAACTTCACACAACTCTGGTTATCGCAATGTATACAAGTAGCATCCCACTGGAGATCAAATAAATCAGACAGTAGATTTCTCAACCATACTGCCTCACAACTAGTTGAACAAGCTGCGACATACTCTGCTGCCTCACAACTAGTTGAACAAGCTGCGACATACTCTGCTTCAGCTGAACTCAGTGCCACACAGGATTTCTTCATGCTAAACCAAGAGATCACACATGATCCCATACCAAAGCAACACTCTGAAGTATTCTTCCTATCGATGGCACTGCCCAATCTGAATCAACATAACCTTCCACGTTAATATTCTGTTTAGCCTCATACTTGAGCCCATAATCAACTGTACCCTTTAGGTACCTCAAAATATGCTTTGCCGCAATCAAGTGAACATGTCTTGGATCTGTCAGGAACTGGCTCAATATGTTCACAGCAAAGCAAATATCTGGTCTCGTATTCGTCAGGTACATCAAGGACCCAATCATCTGACGATATATCGTAGCATCAACCGCTTTTGATGAAGCATCACTTAATAGCTTCATGTTTGATGCCATAGGTGTGGTCATGGCCTTGCAGTCCATCATCCTGAACCTCTTAAGGATCTCTACTGCATACTTCTCTTGTCCGAGGAAGATTCCATCCACATTCTGCCACACCTCCATGTCTAGAAAATAGTGCATCGACACATAACAAGAGCATCACTAGTCTTCCGCCTTCAACCTTGAAGCAAAGGTTGGAATCCACTTTACTCTGAGTAAATCCTAGAGTCATCAGTAATTTATCCATCCTGTCGTACCATGTCAAACCTCAGGATCTTCTGTAATCACTCCCTCTATCTTCCGCACTCTATGCACTGAAACATTCTGTACCGGAGTGACAAGTAAATTCCTTTGCTACTAATATTATATGTATCCATCTGGGGTCACTGGATACCAAGATCCTCTATCTTTGAAAGCGTTCTTGCACCCATCTGTGAGCTTTTCATCCTCTATAGACTTTCATCTTCAACAGTGTAGCAAAGGTTAAGATCTTCATCAAGCTCATCATGTATGTGTTATCCCATGGGTGTCTTCTGAACTCATACAAAGCCTTCTTTCATTTGCACACATGATTTTGCCTATCATGTGTCTCAACTCCCACTGGCTACAAATGTCTCTTCGTAGTCTATGCCTTCTTTTCGTGAGAAGCCTCGTACTACGAATCATGCCTTGTATCCCACGATGTTTCCATATACTGCATGATGGAACTACGAACTTCCCTTCATGTATCGATAATGCATCCTAGACATCATTCTTCTTGAACTGGTATTCCCTTTCTTCTTGGTTACTTCTTCATGGATGGAAGGTTCTGCATCAATGATGTCGCTGCATTCGTCATATTATTCTTCATCTTGAACTGTCGTCACTTGTTCTTCGGAAAAAGTCTCATCCTTCTTTGTTTGTAGGCGATTATGTATGCGATATTTCCTACAAGTCAAATGCATTTGTATGGTTAGAAACATTTCATAAGGAATATTCATAATGACAAATTCTTATGCATAAATATATGATCATGCAACTATTTTAGCCAATACAACATTCATCCATATCTCATGGAAACTTTTTAGATGCCTTCCATTTCTACCGGGACAACATTGAGATTGTGCACTAATCCAATATGTCAGCAAAGAGGTTTCATTCTAGATAAGTAGCAATGGAGAGTTGTATAGCACCATGAGCTACTTACCCATCACATGCATATTAGTAGTATATTGTCATTAATGCAAACATTTTATCATGCATATTACATCAACTGAATATAAACAAATGCATAACAAAACAATATCATAAAATGAGAATTGAATACTTATATTTATTTGTTTCGTGGGTAGACTCCTTTTTGAGACTTCTGCTTCATCATCTTCTTCATTCATGACATCATCAGTTCTTATCCAAATTTTCAAGATGGATAAGAGGCTCTTCAAGAGTTGAGTTCTTGGTATTCCTCATTGCTTGAGGGATCTTCTTTGGATGGTGAGAGCTTGATCTTCAGTTTCTCCCATCTTCTCTTTTCTTATTAAGAGTCAAGCTTATTTTCTTGTGTGCACTCTTCCCAGAGTCTACTGAAAGTAATCACTTCCTTTCGGCACACATTCCTTGAATGAATGAATCCCATGATCCTGGGAGGCCATTCAAGGTGGTTATCACAACTTTTTCATTCTCCACTTCTTCTTCTACTGCTACAATTTGTTCTTTGATTTGAGAGACCCTCGTAAAGTATGACTGTATAGTCTCTGCATTCTAGATCTTCACATTCTTCCACTGTTTTCTCAAAGTCATATTCTGATTTATGTTCTTTCCTTCAAATAGCTTGGTCAAGGAATGAAACATCTCTTTAGATGTTTATAGGGAAGACACTTATGGTATAAGGTGATCTGTGATTAAATCAGCAATGATCTTCTTGACCTTGACCAAGTTCTTCTTGTATAAGGCTTTTAGCCTCATCTTCCTCTAGAGCTGGAACCTCTCTACTTATGTAGGTGTCCAATTCATTTTCTTCAGAGAGATCATATACTTCCATGCTTGGAAGTTGTCAACTTCACCAAGATTTTCATCAAACTGATGTGATAGATCACTTTGAAATGAGAATCTCAAATGAAAATAGCAATAGATTAGATCTTACCGATTTGAGGTGTCTATCCTGGTTCCGGAGCTGGCTGATCTACGGTTTGTCAAAGAAACCCTAATTTTCAAAACTTGGAATCTTTTAGATATGATTGGCTAGAAATATATACCTATTCAAGGTGATCTCTCCAATGTACTCATTTTCTGAAAACAATGGAGGGAAGCTTTCGGAACAAGAAGCCCCAGCTTACCAATTTCTTCTACAGAAATGTCTGCTACTGTTTCTACGGTATCTCTACAATTACTGCTCCTATGTGTCTAAAACTTCGCACTCAGATATCCTCTCCTATCCTTATTCTAACACCATAGGTTTCATCGGAATTGGTTTCACCAATTGGGACTTATGAGCGTTTTCCCAAGATAACATGTTTTAGGACTGTTCAACACAACGAAGTTGTATGGACTTCCACGTGTCACTGTTTCTTCTTCGGGGTTTGAAACTCATACCAAAGAAAGTAAAGTCCGTGCGATTTCTGGAACATCTTCAGAAATTTCATTTGAACCTTTGTAGCCCGAGATATAGTAATTCTTCCCAGGTGTCATGTTTAGAGATGAATCCTGGAAGAAGGTGGAACCCTAAATTGGAGGGATCATATATCCTAGGATATAGCAAATCGGAGACTGAATTTTGGAGACAGTGTAAATCAGGATTATATTTTCGTCCTCTAAAAGTTTCAGCTCCTTAGCCTTCTCCAATCTCGAGATATAGAGAATGTACTAAAACTTATCAGTTTTAGCATTTTAGGGTTTTTCCAGCTCAAGGTCAAACTAGGGTTTGAATTTCCCGGAGTTATACCCAACCAAAAATCTCGACCCAGGTATCTAAACTTCGATTTTGATGAAGAGAGCAATCCTATGCCAAGCTCACTAAAAAATTTCTCCTTTGTAAGAAGCCCTAATTTCTCGCACCAAAAACTGAATATGTCCAGAATCGAATTCCTCTTTGACAAAAAGATGTGCCCTTCAATGGAGAGTCAGCCTAGCATACTTTTGCTAATGGATTGTGGAGAGAGACGCAAAAAGTAAGAATCCCTAGCTTCTGTAGTTGCACAATGTCTTCTTCTCAGGTTAGATCTGATACCATGTTGGATTTTTATCATTCAAGCTAGCATTATGATCTTAGGATCTTTAACTGAGATAATAACATGCACAACAATAAACACAAGAGACAATAGACAAATAATTTTCTTCGGGAAAACCATAAAAGAGAAAACCCCGCAACTTCCTCAGAGATAGAATCAGCACCAAAAGCAAAACCCGAAAAGATAAAGATGATCTCCCGACAGCAGTAATCTTTCTCTTGTCCCAGCGACTTCTCTCACTCATGCACCCCAGTGAGTGAGTGTGTGTGATAAATAGAGAGGCTCACTCTCTATTTATATTTTTTCGTTCACTTAATGTCCACTCCAACATGTTGGTCTCACTTAACAATTACTTACTAGACCTGACATCTCTAGAAGAGTCTAATAACTCTAGTGCCCCACAACTTGTGGGGACTTTGCCCTTCCGACCAAGAAGGAGGGTTATTCTTAACACAATGGTGGGGACTATTGCCCCGACTTACAATAACTCACCTAGGGTCGGCTTCTCTATGATAGTCTAATAACCCTAGGGCCCCACAACTGTGGGGACTTTAATCCTTGAACAATAAGAGGGTTACCCACAATAACTTTACATTACATGTTTACATTATTGAATCTCCCGATAGGAACATCGGGGCATGACATGACTCAATTACATTACAAACACTTCCCAGAATAAACATCGAAGTACAATACATAAGATATACGGATGAATACATTCCGAAGTTACAAATACATCAACAAAGAAAATCAAAGGAAAACATTAACAAAATAGTGGTTACCTTAAGGCTTGTTTATATGTATAAAGCAAAGGCGATGTAACAACAAATGCCGTAAATCGAGTATTGTAACAAGATCTTGCATATCGTCATAAGGTGAGCCAAAATGAAGACATAGGCCCATGTCTGAATCAAATGACAAGGTTTCTTGCATTAATGGAGCAACAATACATTGATGACGCTGTCACGTCCCCGACCCTCCGACCGACGAAGAGGACGCTACCAAGCCATGAACTATTTCGGGCAACTATTCCCATGAACATGTACATACATAAAAACTGAAAATAAAATACTTGTAAGTAAAATCAAGCAGAGATGCATAATTATTTAACATACGACGGAAGCAATCCATATATTCAAGCATTAGACATGTTCATTGTAATCCATTAGACAGTAAATATAATTGTGAATATTATTGCAGAGATGAAATAGACAAGAATACTTATCTTGTGAGTAATTCGTCCCGCAACCAGCTACGTCGCTGCAGCGTTCCACCCAACCATAGGCTAGTGTGCTCCTTAGTCTCTCAGCAACACTGCCACCCCCAAGCAGGGCATGATTCCCCAAGCAATAAGGAACAAGCAAACTTACACATAGCCAAGGATACACAAATCAGTCAAGCCAACATAGTTGGATTTATCAGGCCATCAACAAATCAGCCAAGCCAAAACAGTTGGGTTTATCAGGCCATCAAGGAGTTGGGAAAGTTGAATGCTAAGCTGGTGAGCTCATTGAAGAGCTAAGGACACCTACACCAGAACTAGCCTAACTTCTAGGACACCCACACACACCCAACACAAGGAAATCAATCCCTTCTCTGCTACACCTTCCCTTACGGCCTAACCTCCCTTCCAGTGCTATTCAGGGGTTGTGGAGAAGAAAGTCAGCCCTCTAGGTCTGTCTGTGTGGCTCCCAAACACACCAAGTTTATCAAGCAAACCAAGCCATCATCCCCACTCCAACACAATGCGAAGACCAACCACTGCATACACGCAGCAAAACAAGCGATTCATAGCTTGGACGAGGAAATCCGATTCCTGAGTCGTTCTTGGCCCTATCGTGGCCAAAACAACTCAAAAATAGACACAACAAACCAAAATGAAAAAAAAACCCGCATCAAACCACAAATTGTGGAGAAAACAATAGCCCTGATCTCAACATTGAAGCAACGAAAAATGCATAAGCTCGAAATGGAAGAAAAAATCAGACTCTCAGCCTAGACAAGGAAAACATATATACGTACCACAAAATCGGTATGGAAAACACACCCCCACAGCAGAAATCGTAAATGGCTCATTCACAGGAAAATCTTGGATCACAGAAAACGACTCTCCAACCTATGCGTGAGGAAAACAACCCCAACTTGTGCATGAGGAGAAGAGAACGACTGTCCCTGCGTGAGAATGGGCAAGAGTGGAAGAATGGGAGAATGGAGTCGTTTTCCTCCCTGCCCATATGAAGTGAAAAGAATCCGCTGGTGGAGTGTGTGTGTGGGCAAAGATTGACAGACCTGCCACACACCACTGCTTAGCAATAACTGCCCCAACTAAGAGCAAAAGTTTTAATGTGGTAGCTGACTGATGAGACAAGCAAAGCTAAGTAAGTCAAAAGGATTTAACCGCTGACACATGACTTTCCCTCCATTGGCCCAAAGTTTATTAATTCCCCCTCCTTATCCTTTGGGAAATCATGCCCTTTTCATTATGGTTAGAATGACATAGTTGGTTGGGGTTTATTTTAATTAAAGTGCATATTTACATGAAGCCAAAACTTATATGTGCCGGATAGCACGATATAACATCGGCAACGATTTCAATCGTCGAAACATAAAATAACCAAATCGATGGTGGAGTTTTTCCCTTTAGCTCTACACCACAATTAATTACAATATATACGTCATATACATTTAATATAAATGAGATCAAAACCGGGGTGTTAAAGATGCATTACTTTAAGTTGTATACAATTATGATAACTCTACTCTCAAAAGACTTAGTTTAAGTTGCATATTTATGATAGAAAAAATTATTAATAAAAAAAAAAAATCATAACATATCTTCCAGGTTCCTGGTTTATATATTGTCGTACTGTTCCATTTTTTTTGTGATTCTATCCTTTCTAAATTTTTACATTTTCACACACTTAAATAGGTTTTAAAAATTCAAGTTTGCCAACTTTCTTATATTCACTTTTGAGGCATGATGTTGTGGTCTCTGAATTTTTTACAAGTTTTCGATGAATTCCTGTTTTTACATAGCATCCTATTGTATTTTTTGCTTGTTTCTGTGGATATGGTTATTTGGTTTTTTTTGGTGGGTTTCTCTGTTTGTTTGCTAATGGGCAATCTGCTTCGCAATGCAGTGAGGGTCTTGTTGTTTGTTGCAGTGCTAGTTTGCAGTGTGGGAAGGGTTCTCGCTATAGTCTTGGTAACCTTTTTTCTCTTTACTGTGTTGTTTATCCTTTAAATGATTTTTGATATACAACGATAAATAGGAGTTGTTTTACAAACTTATTTTTGCCACATCCGGCCGTACATTAATTAACAAAATAAATAACAAGTTGTTAATAACAAGGCATGACTCTAGCAGTACTGTAATTTTAGGAGTCTCACCGATAATGACAGCCAACTTCAGTTAAAGGCTTGAGTTTCATATAGATTCATTTAATTTAAAGTGCTTAAAAATTTAGTGGAGCAGTTGATCTCTTCACTGGCTGAAGTTTCTGAGATTAGCAAATTTTTCCTTTAAATTTAAAATCAAATCCGTGGAATTGTCTTCAACTTTTTGTAAAAGAAATTATGTAGAAGTTCAGGTAGAATGTTTGCATGAAACAGATTCCATTCAAATTTGACAAGAATTTTTTCGAGGCATTGCTTAATCTGTCAGCATCGGCCACCATGACTGTTTCGATTAGCTAAATCTTAATTCAACAAATTCATGTATATCAAAACCTTTGGGATTATCGTCACATTTAACAAGTGGATATCATAACTTTATTAAAACTCATTCTTATCATCTTGTACAGATTTATTATATTTATTTATTGATGTGTATAATTTTTAAATATTTATTTTTATTGTTAGCGTTGCATTGTTACTGGTCATAAAAGTAATATAAGGTACTTGTTATGGTTTTGTCAGCTTCTTTATCCTAACTTTTCTTCCCGTTTTAACGAAACTTCGCAGTTTTAACTGAACTTTGGATTCATTAAGAGCTTTAAAGTTATATAACGGGTCACTAACTAAGAGATTTAAAATTATACATCTGAAACGCTTACAATTGATGCTTTAAAGATGGAACAGAATATTTCAAGGAATGAAAAGGACCTGCGATTTCTAACTTTCATGGCAGCGTTCACATTAAACAAGAGTAAGATTGTTTGCACTTAACAAGTAAATATCATAAAATACTACGACAAATTCTTTGGACCCGTTGTTCCAATTTTTCAAGTATAGGGGTGTCGCAATTATCCCTTAAACCATCAACGATAAAATGGGACAATATAAAGTCTAATATATAGGAGCAGTAGCATAGTCTGTTCTCG
Source organism: Pseudotsuga menziesii (assembly GCA_001517045.1). Lineage (NCBI taxonomy): Eukaryota > Viridiplantae > Streptophyta > Pinopsida > Pinales > Pinaceae > Pseudotsuga > Pseudotsuga menziesii. The sequence continues at coordinate 193,143 of LPNX011137345.1, forward strand.
ATTGAACCAACAACATATACAAGAGGAGCATGACCAATTTCAGCATATGTGGGACAATAGCTTATTAATAACCAGTTGTCTCAGAATTATCAGACTAGTTACCATGGAGTTTACGGTGTGTTAGGTACTCGCTTTAGCTGGATTTCATAAGTTCTTATGCCTGGTGTCTAATACGGTGTTCGAATGATTGAGTTTCTGATCGTGTTGTTTGATGTATGGAAACACATGGTAAACATTGTGCACTGGATATTCCATGGTACTAGTACTTAACAAACCCAACCCCAAGATCGAGCCTTATCGGGCTCTGGTTATTCTCATGTTAGATGGAGACTTATCGGGCTCTATTGGTTATACTTGTGTTCGATGGCTCTGGGTTATTCTGCCATTAACATACTTCAGCAATTTAGGTTTTTTTTGTTTATTTATGTTCTTTTTATTATATATATTATAATTATTTTATTTATTTTTATCTTATAATAATAATAATAATAATAAAACATATGCTCTTAACCATTAGACCCACTAATGACACATTGACTTTTTTTAAATATTTAATAGATTTAATAATGTTATTTATTTATTTATGATAAATTAATGGTTTTAATATATATACTACATAAAATAATGTTTAATTTATAACATACAGTCTCTTTTTTTATTATGGTTATTATGTTTAATATATACTATTATGTTTATGATGATTTATAATTGACGTATATTCCACTTTTGACAATCTCAGACGTAATTAACATATTCCACCTTTAACAATCATAAAGATAATCAATACATATTTCATGTTTTACAATTCTTAAAAAATATGCAACATTGCTGCTACACCCTGCAGCTTTAAATAAACAATACTAATACAATCCTAAAGGCAGGAAATATGGTTTAAACTACCAATTGGGGTTATCATTTAATAGTTAGAGGTGAAACTAGAGATAATATGTTATAGGTTTTACAAACATTACAATATTACATCAATTTCTCTCAGTGCCCAGATATTACGTTGCAATAAGTTTTTTGAAGTTTTCTTAGATTATTACATCAATTTCTCCCAAAGCAGTGCCTAGATATTACTTTGCAATAAGTGTTTTGAAGTTTTCTTAGATTTTTTAAATTCTCATTCTCCATCCATCTCTTTTTGTGGAGCTTTGCCCATTTCTATCACTCCTGGAGTTGAAACCCAACTGGGTTAGGAAGTATGGTCCAACCTGGATACGTCTTCCTGGAGTTGAAACCCAAATGGGTTAGGAAGTATGGTCCAACCTGGATATGTCTTCTTTTTTTTCAACTCTAAATACACCATCTAAATTTAGACTTACAACCCTAAGACAAGGAATATGTAGCTTTGCTGCTAAGCCTTCTTTATGGATGTGCTTCCTCAAAAAATATAATGGCTACTTTCATCATTTTCTTGCATCTAAAATGCAGATTACTTAAGACCATCAACAAAACTAAAAAGATTTCACTGTAATTTGTGAGATATAATATAAATAATTTGTGAAATATATGATAAAGGGTAATATATCTAAAAAAACACTCGGTATCAACTTCTCTTTAACATATCATCATGAACAAGTATGCACTGTAAATATTCTAATTTAAATACCAAATGGATGGGAAAAAGGCGTGGTGGCTGTCACATCATGCCATCTCATAAGACCCGATTAAATGGAAGAATTCTAGTCTTTCTTACTGCCTTGAATTTATGAAATATGGAGATAGATAGTTGTTTAATAAGAAATAATTAAAGTATTCCTAGGTATTTGGCCTTTAGAATCAACAATATAATAGATCCCAGGGACGAAATGGATCCCAAAGGGCAAACAAATTTTGTTTAACAATCGTGTTGTTGTTACTTAAATCTCGCAAAGTTTTACAATACGATTTTTCAGCGCTCGAGCAAGCTGGGTATGCCAAAATCTTTAACGCATGGCTTATCTACACAAATTCCAATACCTAGAATCCCAAAAGAAATTGGGGAAGACCAAAATGTATCCTCTATAAATCAGGTGAGACGCCTATGAACCATAGTAAGTTTTTTTAATTTCTAGAATCTTACCTATGGACATCTAGCATATAACATGATAGAGACCATGCGAAGAACCGACAGTCTTTAAAATTAAATTTAAAACTAATAAAATGAGAATAATTTAAATCAAAACATACGAAATTAATGTTAAATATAAAAAATATTCATAAACAAATATGACAATAATGTTAACTAAGAAAATGATAAAAGTTAATTTAAAAACAAAAGAACACTTAAACACACAAAAAGACGTACTAAAAATATATAAACATTTAACCTGATAAAACCTTTAAAAACTTAATTCAAAACGTGATCATTTAACATGATTGAAACTTTGAAATGAAAAGGATGACATTTGGATTTTAACATGCTCAATATAAAATAATTTTCAATTCAATATTTAAATATAATTGAAACATAACCTATCTGTATTATGAAGTACCCTATTTCAAAATATATATGATTCAACACCTCAACAACCCAGATGAGAAAAGTTTTCTTATGGTAACAATCCTCTACTCACAATTTGGTTAACCGTGGAATGATGTAATGCACAAAAATACCAGAATCATCCACAGCCCTTCAATGTAAGGCAATTGCCATGCCGTTCGACAGCATAATTTGTTACCCAGGCCCAATTCAGATCATGACAAGATATACAGTGAACATATAAAACCATAGCCAAGCTCCGTAGGCTCTAAAAGAGCCAGCCAAAACCCGAGCTAATCTTTGTAGGCTTTGAAAGAGCCAGCTAACACCCACTCATTATCTCTAAATTCTTCAGGACAGACTCCTTTCACCTACGCTACCATTTCTCGAAAGCCTATCCCTCATTTGAAAGACTGTCCGCCTTTTCGCTTAACTGGCAAACATATGATGAAATGAGCTGGAAAGAAGAATAAAGCTCACTGCAGTTACTGCTTCTCCACTGGTTCCAGTAAAAGAACTCCGAGTTGGCTGTCGTCCTCAGCCCATTCCGCAATGAGTCGAATTCTCAAAAACCTGAAATTAAGACAACCACTTGTAAATGCCATATAATTTTAATATTAAATGCATCTTTATGTTATGAATTTTAATAAATAATGATTAAATCAAAGTTCTCAGAATTAAGATAATAAATAATGATTAAATCATAGTTATTTAACTCAGGTATCTTCATCCTAAATTTATCTTTAACCTAAATCTTACATAAATAATGATTAAATCAAAGTTATACAACTTAGGTACCTCTATCCTAAATTTTCAAAAAATAATAATTAAATCAAAATTCTGAAACTGAAACATAAGGATCTTCATTGTTAAAACTTCGAAACTTAAGTTTCTTCATCCTAAATTTTTAATAAATAATGATTAAATCAAAGTTACGAAACTGAAACTCAAAATATTTTAATATATAATGATTAAATCAAAGTTGTGAAACTAAAACTTAAGTATCTTCATCCTTGCTTTTTAAGGAATAATAAGTAATGATTAAATCAAAGTTAAGAAACTGAAACTCGATTATCTTCATCCTTAATTTTTAATAAATAAAAATTAAATCAAAGCTCTGAAACTTACGTATCTTCCTCCTAAACTCCAATACCTTCATCCTAAACCATTTGTACTCCACTTTCGAACTTCTGATACAAAACAACCACAAACACAACTCATTTCTCAAATTCGAAATACACAAATTTATAATAAACACAAAGATATCTCACATCAGGCTTATAATTATTGAAATAATCAAAAGCCAAGATATGAGACACACCTCCATCTCAGCAAATTTTTTAAATGATAAAATACACCTCCATAAATTACATATGGAGTAGTCTAACGGGTCGACGATTTCGCCCGGCCGTTAGGCTACTCCGTCGACCACCGTCACCGTTTTCCGGCACCTCAGCCAAATGAAGGCAGCTCCGATGTGGGT
>LPNX011137345.1:199741-247074 GCA_001517045.1 Pseudotsuga menziesii
GCCGGGCGAAATCGTCGACCCGTTAGACTACTCCTTTAGTTTATTCTAAAAGTAAGAACGAAATCAAAAGCGAAAGAGAAGAGTGCAGCATAGATATGAATAACAGTATCATAGGTTCGGTGGTACAATGTGAGAGACCGAGACTGGAAAAATAGACAACTTGTGATGTTAGCCATGTTAAGATCTCCTGGGCTTGATGACCAAGGGCAAGGGAGGCAACTGAGGCATTGGCTCGCTGTTGGATTCCTTGAACACCATGCTGTGATCGAAGTGTACGATCCTGGAGGGGACACAGGACCGAGTGAGCCCTTTTCTCCTACCATCCGAGGCCGAAGGATTTTAGGATGTCTTGTTGGCACAGGGTACTGCATTGCAAAATATGCACTACAGCCATATGTTTACGTTTTGATATTTTGAAGATGGAAGGTTAGTTACAGTCCTATCTTACAGGACCTAGTTAGCCCTTTTCTCCTAACATACAAGGCCGAAGGATTTCAGGATGCTTGTTCATAGGTTAGTGTAGTGCATTACAAAATATGCACTACAGCCATATGTTTAAGTTTTGATATTTTGAAGATGGAAAGTTAGTTATAGCATGGTTATATAGATTGATTTATTTTGTATGAGTTAAAGATATGGATATGGATTTCTTAACTGATTGTCTTTCACATAAATCAATATACAAGATAATAATATTAATGTCCAACAAATTGCAGCAAGAGTAGGTTAGTGTGGCTAGAAGATACATCTGTGAATACAATATAAGAGGGAAAAACAGCTCCTTGGTAACGCTGAATGTAAGATAAAAAATCGAAAGTGAAAGGAAAAAGTGCATAGATAAGTATCTAAGCTAATCACTATGTCTAACCAACAAATATATATATATATATATATATATAAAAGCAGCCACTTGAAGAAGACAACACCTCAGCAAAACACATGAATCAAAAATGAATGTCAGAAACCAAGCAGTTGTCAAACAAGAAATAATTCTCATGAGAAGGGTAACATCAGTTTTCTTGTGAAAGTTACTATTAGCGAACAGTTAGTTAGGCACAAATGGTTTCTTAAGGTTCTATCTGAGGTTGAAAAGAGTGGTAATATAGAAAATGGCCACATTATTCTCTGGGCACAAATGGTTCCTCAAGGTTCTATCTGATTTTGAAGAGAATCGTTATATAGAAAATGGCCACAATAATCTTTGTATCGAGCACATTACCAATCTGAGTAGGTTTAGTAGGACTATATTTTTTAATTTTTATTTTCGGCTCATTCTTACCAGGAAAAGCAAAGGGTAAATGCCAAAAGTTTACTGTCCATTCTGCTTTGATAATAATAATGATAAACATTGTGCAATGGGGAATTGGGGTTTCATAAATTTGATTGATAAACCATTAATGCATTAAAAAGTTTTTTTAGTCAAATTGTTTTATTTTCTGTTATTCCAAACCAAAACTTCAAGATATGTTCTTCAAAGACCAGACATACTAATATTTGTTCATGTTGTACAAATAATGTCTTAGTTCTGTATCTGAATATTTGACTGTAGCATTACATTCACATGTTTTTTTAATTGTGCCACTGTTTAGCCGAAAAAGGGTTATTTTTCTATATCATTAAATTTCACATGCACACCTCTAGTTTCCAACAAAATAAGTTCATGATTACTGGTCAGCTAAATCATATAGTTCTTGATTTTTGCTATGTAGAATGCAATCGTATTAATATTTGGTGTTTGCATTAAATGATCTCTGTATGATAGGATATTTTCTGATATAACATGTGTAACAGCCCTATTATAACACATATAACAGCCAGCCAAACGTTGCTCTTCATTTAGTGTTTTCTTTATACAAAACTGAACGGAATTTTTTTTTCCCACCATTGTGTATCCATCAAAGGTCGTATATTATATTTATCCTTCTTTCAGATTATAACTTGCATTGCTAAAACTTGTTTAAGGTATTACCCATAAGGAAATAATACCAATTCTGTTGGTATATTCCTTCAATTGACTAGAATATCAATAAAATCATATATAAAACTTTGTTCCATCTGCAAATTTTTGTTTTTGGTCTATGAGTATGTCATGATTGTTTTCTCTTTGGACAAGTCGTGATTGTAAGAGAATACAAACAACAGGACAATATTATCCTCCAATTTTTCCTAACCTACAAATAAAATCTACTCGAAAGTGACAAAGTCTGGGCATTTGTGAATTCCACAGCTTTTGGCAAAGGGTAAATGCCAAAAGTTTACTATCCATTCTGCATTGATAATAATAATGATAAACATTGTGCAATGGGGAATTGGGGCTTCATAATTTGATTGATAAACCATTAATGTAATAAAATGTTTTTTAGTCAAATTGTTTTATATTCTGTTATTCCAAACCAGAACTTAAAGATATATTATTCAAAGACCAGACATATTAATATTTGTTCATGTTGTACAAATAATGTCTTAGTTTTGTATCTGAATATTTGACTGTTGTATTGCATTCACATGTTTTTTTTAATTGTGTGACTGTTTAGTCAATATATGTTATTCAAAGACCAGACATACTAATATTTGTTCATGTTGTACAAATAATGTCTTAGTTCTGTATCTGAATATTTGAGTGTTGTATTGCATTCACATGTTTTTGTTAATTGTGTGACTGTTTAGTCGAAAAAGGGTTATCTTTCTATATCATAAAATTTGACATGCACACCTCTAGCTTCGAACAAAACAAGTTCATGGTTACTGGTCAGCTAAATCATATAGTTCTTGATTTTTGCTATGTCGAAAGCAAATCAATTGATATTTGGTGTTTGCATTAATTGATCTCTGTATGATAGGATATTTTCTGATATAACAAGTGTAACAGACGCATTATAACACATTTGACGGCCAGCCAAACGTTGCTCTTCGTTTAGTGTTTTCTTTATACAAAACTGATCATAATTTTTTTTTACCAGTGTGTATCCATCAAAAGTCACATATTATATTTTATTCTTCTTTTAGATTATAACTTGAATTGCAAAAATTTGTTTAAGGTATTACCTCATAAGGAAATATACCAATTTTGTTGGTAAATTCCTTCAATTGACTAGAATACCAATAAAGTCATATATGAAACTTTGTTCCATTTGCAAATTTTTTTTTTTGGTCCGAGTATGTCATGATTGTTTTCTCTTTGGACAAGTCGTGATTGTAAGAGAATACAAACAACACGACAATATTCTCATCCAATCCATCATAACCTACAAATCAAATCTACTCGAAAGTGAAAGTCTGGGCATTTGTGAGTTCCGCAGCTTTTGTCTTCTCATGGAGTAATCATCTAAATGTCATCTCTATAATTATTGGCAAGAAGTTTTGACTTGCAGGTTTCCCACAACAATTCCATTCCAACCAAAATTTGAAACGGAAAAGAATTCTGCAAGATTCAATTCCAACCAAAATTTGAAACGGAAAAGAATTCTGCAACATTCAATCAAAAGGAGACATGGAATGTTTGTGTTATTTGTGAGCTACTCCAAACAAGAATTTATTAATTTTTGCACATGATCTAGGAACTAAGAATCAATCTCATGAAAGAATAATCAACAAATACTCATGAAATGGTGTTAATCGAGACCATAATTGATTTCCTTTCTGTATATTCAATAAACAAATGAATAATTACAATAACAATGCCAAGCAATAGTTTAACTCTATGAAGAATTCGAATACCTAAGGAGACAATTCGAATTTAGTGAGTGAGTCTAGCTTAATTGACTCGCAACCATTGGTTCACACTCTGTTAACCACTTGACCAAAACCCTAATTGACTCACCAAACCTTTAACTGAAGTCGGAGTGCAATAAATGACTAAATCTCAACTGAAGGAGATCAAACACGTCATAGCAAGCCAACCATCAAGTGCTAGTGCTCCATGACTTCAATGAACCTCGATGAGGTTAACTGAAGCTGAACTGACCATCAGAAGTTGGTGGAGGCGCCTTATTGACTCCAGATCATTAAATAATATATTTAATGAGAAGAGGCGTCTTAACTGACTAATTGAACTCATTGTAACCATCAGTTAGCAATTAGGTGCATTAATATTACTCAGATCATCTTTGGAGTGCTTTAGTTAGCCTCCTTGGCCGTAGGAGAAGGCTAAGTTAGCCTCCTTGACTGTAGGTACGCGTGGGTGTGACTGGATGATGGTAATTAATGTTCCACTGATGTCAATTAATGTCAATTATACTTAGGATAGTGGTTTAACTAGGCCTATTTGACCAAAAAGAGTGTGTATGATGGTAAATGTCTCCAACACCCCCCCTTAAGCTATACTCAGGAAGAGTTAGAAAACATAGATGCATAAAAATGTTAGGGCCCCGGAAACAAAGGCCATAGGTCACCTTGTACAATAAAGTAATTGCTTAATATAACCAAGGAAACAGGGAAAACCTCATGGGAAAAATATCCCCCCTCAAACTAAGCAATAAATCAAGAATTGGTTCTTCTATGCAGCAGCATCCCGAGATTGTGCATGTGAACCTTTGAATCCAAACTAAATGAATGTTTGGAGGAATCTTCCACTTTGGAAGAACAACAATGCACTCAACTGAATCAGAAATATAAACAGCTACACGGTGAAAACTCGACTCATGTAGAGTAGCTGAAATTATCTAAAGAGAGAGCAAAGGTTCTTGAAGATTCGAACCATGTGTGGAACACTCAAGAAACTGATATGTTGCAGCCTTGAACAGAAAACCATGAGTGGTAAAATTAGCCCCAATTTTTAGGAGTGAGTGTCCAAGCGGATGCAGAATGTTTTCCTCTTTACTAGTTCTGTGAGGAGATGAGCATGTGACCAAAGGTAGAGAATCCTTGGGACTCTGGAGAGCGAATACTTGAGTTCCATAATTTGATATAGCTTCAGAAATATCTAATGATTCACAAAATAAAATATCAGCAACCTCATAAAAGGAAACTAACACTAAATCTCCGTAAGCAAATTTGAAGAAGGATTGCGGTACTTGATTTTTCACACCGGAATTGGTGAGAGCAGCTACAATCATGACTGAAAGCTCTTGGATTTTAAAATATGAACAAAATAATATCAAATCAGAATGTAAATAAGATCTAAATAAGTTCACAACAGATCCAAAACTATGAAATCAAATCAAATCCCCAGCAGCAGTTTTCAAAGGAGACTTGCGGTACTTGTTTCTTCACACCGTTGATGAGAACAACTACAAGTAGTACTGAAGGTTTATGAACCTGAAATTTTGAACCAAGCAATATCAGATCAGATTCAAATAAGATCATATCAGATCCAATAAGGTTCATATCAAATCCAAAATTATGGTCAACCGAGACGGTAGATGCACAGTTTTCTTCTTCTTCAAAATTCTGAATTTTGGTGCATGCAATCATGCAGAATTTTGCTGGAAGATCCAGATCATGGGGAGCGAATGTGTCACTCTTATAATCTGATATTTCTTTCAAAATATCCAAGTTTTTACATATTTGCACACCAGCGGCAACATTAGAGGGAGAAAAATCAAATTTCTCTTCACTTTCGGAAGCAATTACTTGTAAATTTTGCACAGAATTCAAAGGAAAATCACCGGTGAATGTTTGCATGGAAGTGTAGCAGCATTTTTCTTCAATATCAGAGATTCGAATGTCTTCTTCTATTTCAGCAATATGAGGAGATGAGATATCAAAGATTTCATAAACTTCCGTAGCATCAGGAGGAGTCACTGCATGGAGACTTTCTTCAAGTCGAATTGAATGTGTAGAAGATTTTGCTTCATCTTCATCTTGAACAACTTCATCAGAGAGAGTAGAGGCTGAGAATTTTGAGTGAAGAACTCTTGTGGCGCTGGCTGTGATCTCCAAAGTACTATTATGATCCTCATTGTGTTTGCCAAATGTTTTGTTCAATATTGTCCAGACTTCTTTTGGGTATTCAACAGAACCAATAATAAGGCAGTACAAGCTACGAGAAAGGGCCAGACATATTGCTCCAATAGCTCTATCACCGTCATTTAGCCAGTCATTCTCATTCTCATAAGACTCTTTTCCAAGTCCAATAGACACCTCATAGAGACCTCGTCTCTTTAGAGATGCAATCATCTTCAACTTCCATTCCGAATAGCTTGTGAGTGGGGTGAGAAGAGGGATTGATGAGTCCATTCGAAGTTGTACCTGTTAAGACCTGCAAATCAAAACAAAAAGGGCACCGTAAGGTCGAACAAATTGCACATTTTACGCGTTCATCACACCCAGCATAGTCAATCAAACAAGCTTGATCAACAAGTTCTTTACTTGGGGTATTAAGTGGTAAGCCTTGGCTTTTGGTGCAGTGTTGGATTTTTGAGCTATTGCTCAAATATCATGGAGAAATCTGTCAAAAAGCTTGTTTTTGAGAGATAGATCTTTGTCCCGCCGTATGCTCCGATACCATATTAATTCTTGCACATGATCTAGGAACTAAGAATCAATTTCATGAAAGAATAATCAACAAATACTCATGAAATGGTGTTAATCAGAACCATAATTGGTTTCCTCTCTGTATATTCAATAAACAAATGAATAGTTACACAATAACAATGTCAAGCAATAGCTTAACTCCATGAAGAATTTGAATACCTAAGGAGACGATTCGAATTCAGTGAGTGAGTCTAGCTTAATTGACTCTCAACCATTGGTTCACACTCTGTTAACCACTTGACCAAAACCTTAATTGACTCACCAAACCTTAAGTGAAGTCGGAGTGCAATAAATGATTAAATCTCAACTGAAGGAGATCAAACACATGTCATAGCAAGCCAACCATCAAGTGCTAGTGGTCCATGACTTCAATGAACCTCGATGAGGTTAATTGAAGCTGGACTGACCATCAGAAGTTGGTGGAGGCGCCCTCTTGACTCCAGATCATTAAATAATAATAAACAAGTGAAATAGTAGCAAGGCTGCTTATACCTGCCTCTTAGAAATATTTTATTGTGATATTGTATATAGTTTAAAGTTAAAAGTTAAAGAAATTATGAAACAATGTATTACTTGTTGCCATGGTACTTATATTTCTATGTGAGATTGCTTGTTGTTTATAGGTTGTTGCATTACTTGTTACTTCTTGTAACTGTCATTGTTTATATTTCTATGTGTATATCAATTAATAGTTATTAAGTAAGTCCTTGAAATTAAAGATCCAAAATGAGTTTACTTGTCTTTGTGAATAGGAGAGCTTTTGCCACTACCAATAGTTGAGATAAGCAACATAAATGCCTACTACTTGGCTCTTAAAAATAGTTTAATAAATATTACGTAAGAAATGGATGTTAAATAACATTAACAATGTTGAATACCTAATAAATACTTAGCAATATAGATATTAAAAATGTAACAACAATTGGAGATTTTGAAAAATCTGAATTCCAATGTAAGCACCAACTATTACAATGAAACTTTCAAAAAAATAATTCTTTAAAAACATAGAATGTGTGGCATTGTTGTATATAAATATATGTTAATCTAATAAGAAATAATAATAAAATGAAATATTTACAAGTGTTTATAAAAATAATGTTATAGACATTGAAAAAGAAAAGATATTTGATTATATAAAATTAAAACAATAATAAGAAAAATATGATGGATAGATTTATTATGTTTTATTATAAAAAAAATTAATATTTTAATTATTATTAAAATAAAATGGTATAATATTAATATTTGATATTTATTTAAAATAATTTTTATTAAAATTAGAATTTTAAATTTATAGATTTATTATGTTTTATTATAAAAATAAAATTAATATTTTAATTATTATTAAAATAAAATGGTATAATATTAATATTTGATATTTATTTAAAATGATTTATATCTAATAAAAAGTGTAGATATAAAAAGTGACATGAAATTGTTGTAAGTTGACTTATAAGATTAGGTTTGGATTTTTTAACTTATAAGTGAAAGCATGAGGCATGCCACCTCATATCTACAAAAATGTGTTTCACAAGGCATACCACCTCATAACCACAAAAAGATGTGTTTCATGAAGCATACAACTTTATGCAATAAAAGAAATATCACTTCATATCTATACACACAAAATATGTTTCATAAAACATACTACCTTGTATAATAGAAAACATGAGACATACCACTTCATATCTTCAAAAAGATGGTCTTTATGAGACAAGCCACCTTATGTAATAGAAAACATGCCTCATGAAATCACTCCTTATATAGCTAGAACATGCCTCATGAGACAAACTATAAAATTAAGAATAACATCAAAAACAACAACAAAACTATAGAAATGGAAACATCTAATATAATAAGGCTATCATTTGAAGAGAGAGAAAATTTGATATAAAAAAACCAAATATACAAAATTTTAACAAATTGCTTTATACCCATAGAAAATAATAATCTTAACAGAAAAATGGATTGTATATATTGATCGAATGAAATATATCAATAAAATATATCAATATATGTCATGGAGGATTACCTTATTTAAAAAAAATAAAAAAAATAATTCCATGGAACATTTAATCTTTATATAAAATTCATGTTAAAAACACTAACATAAAAAATGATATTGACTTTAAAATGCTTTGGATATATCAATATAAAAGTTATATATGATAATATACTCTCTAAATTAAATGCATGGTATGTTTCTCCAAATTAAATGCGTCTTATATTAAATATGTTTTATATTTAAGAATACTTAATCTTTATTAAAAAAACCATGTTACAAAGTGTTTTTTTATTTAAAAACTGTAAATAATAAATAAAAGATATACCATTTATATTTCTGTACTGGAGACACTGGAGAGTCTGGAGACCGATACATCAGCAACGTGGCTTTTACTTTTAACGGAAAACATCTCCACTTAGCTTGACAACGGTGATCTCCACATGCGGAATATACAACTGTAGATTGCAGGCCACCGTCTTGTAGTCACCAAATCCCATCTCTGCCTGTCAGTTCTTTATTTTCTTGTTCACCACGGACTACGCAGAATTCCCACCAAATCCCATCTCTGCCTGTCAATTATTTATCTTGTTCACCACGCACTACGCAGAATTCCATCCATTTATTCGGCGCTTTGATTGATCTCCATCTCCTAGAGTAGTAAAGCTTTGGGATTATTTATTTTCTTTTTCGCAACGGACTACGCAGAAGTCCATGATCTATTTATTCGGCACTTTGACTGATCTCCATCTCTTGGAGTAGCATACCTTTGGGAGAAGAAAGATTGCAGGAAATTTTCGAGATTTATACGAGAAATTAAGTTTGCAAGCTATGTCGTCAAGTTCATCTATGTCTCTGGACTTTCTGGGAGTTCAAAACGCCCCTGAAGCAAACGAAAAAGTCATGAAAGGCAGTAGCAATTTGGAAATGGAATTCGGCCCTGAAAAGCGTCTATCGAAGCTGAGATGTATGGTTTCTTTTGCAAACGCCTTGAATTTGTCTCGCAATGTAGCCATTAATGATAATTTCCTTAAGTTGGTCTTGGTGATCAAGTTGTACCAACTATTTAGTTACAATTATCTTTGACATGAGGATTGGAATTTGGGTTCTATCCTGCCCATGTTTGGATAAGGCAACATAGAAAATTGACTGTAGCGGACGAGAAGTAGAATTGTAGAAGAAAATGGCCATGGCTGCTGCTGCTTTTCCATCCATCATCTCCACAGCTCGTTTCAAGGAATTCAATGGCCTCTCTAGCCATCTTCCCCTCTCTTCCTCTTCTTCTTCTCGTATTCGTTTCAGCTCTTATGTAGGTAAGCTGAACCAAGCAGTTCCTGTGACCGCTTCTCCATTTTCCTACATTCTTATATATATGTTCCCCAATGTGCAGAGAAACCAGCAATGCATATATTGAAGATTGAGGCCGCGGAAAAAACCAGTAGAGAAAACAGGATTGCTCGCCATATTCGTATCAGGAAGAAGGTATAATGGGTTATGCGACGATAAAAGAAAACGAGTTGTGTTTATTCTCTTCTACATTTAGTTATTAACTAACAGTGTTGGTTGCTTCTGTTGAATATATGTCTGAACTTTGAAGGTTGAGGGCACACCAGAGAGGCCTCGCTTAGCGGTTTTTCGATCTAACAAACACCTTTATTGCCAAGTGATTGATGACACCAAGATGCATACGCTTGCTTCCGCATCCACCATGCAAAAACCGCTTTCTGAAGAGCTCGACCTCACCTCGTCTGTGTGTCGCCGCAGGGCTGCAGGCAGAACACCGACCCCATGAACGCTCGCATAGTCGGCTCAGCCTCATGCATGCACTTCGTCGCTACGCAGTCCACCAGCCGGCAGACCGCATGGACCACCGACGATAGCAAGTGGAGTATGCCGTGGTGTGAACAGATGGCAATGGGAGATAATTTTGATTTTTTAATTTTATTATTATGACGTCATTTTGCCACATGTCAACTCAAATCCAGATAGCAAATCCCAATGTTGACATCACCTCCTATACACCAATCAACTCTTTACAAAAATAGTTTTTTAACAAAATTAAAAAATATACAAACCCCTAAGTCATACTTTTGCAAAACAGGTTTAATTCTTTAAAGCTGCATCAAAACAGGGCAACTAATACCCAAAGTCAAAGGAGTTTGACTTCGATCGATTACAATATACCTGCTGAGGCAGGTATAATAATCATTAAATAATATATTTAATGAGAGGAGGTGCCTTAACTGACTCGTTGAACTGATTGTAACCACCAGTTAGCAATTAGGTGCATTAGTATCACTCGGATCACCTCTGGAGTGCTCCAGTTAGCCTCCTTGACTGTAGGTAGGCGTGGGTGTGACTGGATGATGGTAATTAATGCTCCACTGATATCAATTAATGTCAATTATACTTAGGATAGTGGTTTAACTAGGCCAATTTGACCAAAAAGAGTGTGTATGATGGTAAATGTCTCCAACAGAATTAATGCTAGTAAATGTTGTTGATAGAACTGTGTTTTGCTTTTCTTCTCACAGCCAGACCGATTTTTATTTTTGTTTTATAAGAACAAACCATTAACTGTTATTTTGGGCAGTGATTTACCCCTAGAAATCATTTTCTCACTCAACGATTTGCTTGAAGTGGGGATTAGCACATCCATGGTTAAAACAAAATTCAATATCAAGCCCAAAAACTTGTTTGATTTGTAATCTTATGATCTTCAACTTATCTAAAAGCGTATGTTTTGAGTTTAATATTTTGACTTATGAGGGGAAGAAATTGAGATCACAATAGTGTATAGAGATACCTCGGGGTGCATTTTGTAGGATCCTTGTCTAAGTAGCAACAAGTCTTATAGCTCTCATTGAGAGACAATGCTTCTATGTCCAGTTTCAAGACTTCTTGTTCAATCTTTACCTCATGGAGGTGATTATCAGACCCATAGTTCTCAATGGTTCAAGGATTATGGGATCTACCTTACTTTAGTTAGATTGGCCCCACATTGAAAGACTTTAAGTTCGGCTTTTCAAGTGCATAATCCGATGCAAACATACAGTTCGACAGCCCATCATCCAAGCAGATTTTGGAGTAATCCCCTTTCCCCCAAAGGCTTCTTTCATCTGATCCCCTTCCTACATAGATTCAAACTTTGAAGACTTAGACTCAGGAAGATAGAGGTACCCCTGCCTTTCACTTTGCTCATTAGAGGCCCTTGCCTAAGATTGCAACACTTGTCGTGCACGAAGTTGGTTTTCAGAGGCCTCTCAACTTCTCTTGTTGATGACCATCTGTGATATCCCAAATACTGATATTCTACTAATATTGGGTGTAATGATGTCTCATACACTTAATCTTGTGCCAAAACACGAAATAATCGTGCATGCAAAAATGCCCTAAAATATAGCTGAATTAGGGCTAGGGTTTGTAGAAAGGAATTTAACACTTACCACTAATAATCCGACTCATGATACTCCAGAGATGATACACATGCATCAAAGGCTGAATTGATAAAGAACTGGTGCTCCCTTCACATGGTGTTACCGTTAGCAGCGTGGACCACTTTCTCAGCGAGATGTGATGTTTTTGGTGGAGGAGTTGTCTGATGAAGGTGATATTTTGTTGAGACGAAGGTCTTCCGTGCTAGAGAGAATGTCTGGAGCATGCAAAGGTTTTTACCCCTCTAGGTAGGCTAGCAAATTGGTTCACTAGTTTAGCTACTCACGCCCATAGTGCCCACAACTACATGAAACTGATGAGAAATGCTCTTAATAAGAAAACTGGAAGTTAATGATCACTTAGTAGAGTAGGATGATCCTGCTGATGAAGATGCTACCAATATTTAGAAGGAAAACTGAGATTCGGAGACCTAACGAGTACTTTTGGGTTTTCGAGCTAAATCCCCAGCTGGCCATGTGGCCCTGCAACTATCTTCTGATGGATGCCAAATAGTTGCATATGAATGAATATAGATGAAGAACTGATGGTGGACCTGAATGGCCTACCTGGAAAGAGACTAGGACAAATATCTCACTATTGAACCTTCGTTAGCTGAAGACGCTGTCCTTAACCCTAACTGCTACGGCTGCACACTGTGTTGCTGCTCAAAAGCTCCAAATCAATTAACAACAACAATAATAGATATCCTCTTTAGTCCAAAGAACCCTCTTAAATAGTCTCATGCACTTTTAGGGTTTGCATGTCACTTTTAGGGTTTATGCTTCACTTTTGCATGCATGCAATTCTAATTTGATGTTGATTTTTAAGCCTAAAGAAATAAAGGTTCTTTTATATCACTGATAACTTTAACATTGAATCAATGTATTGATCTGCTCTAAGTATCAAATGTCCTCAGTCAATTCTCTCTCATGCAGTACTCGCTCGAACCTATAGGATTTAAGTAGGTTTTGGGTGCTTTAATTAGAGGGGACATTACAGTCCTCCTCGCTTGAGATTGCTTGTCCTCAAGCAACTGCAAACTAAGATGCTGCAATACCTACTCTCCCTCTCATGTGGCATCCTCCATAGGTAATTCTTTCCATTTCACCAAATACTTTCGAATCACTTTGTTTCAGAGCTTTTTTTCTCGCACCTATAGGATTCTATTTGGAATCAGTACCATCAGCCCTTCATCATCTAAGGGAGGCAACTCGGTGGATGGAGCAATGTGTTGTCCTAATGTTTTCTTGAGATTGGACACATGAAACACATTGTGAATCTTGCTTTCCTCGGAATTCTAGCTCGTAAGCCACCTCTCCAACCTTCTGAACTACCTTGTAAGGACCATAGAAGCAAGGTTTTAGTTTCTCCACCCCTTTCTTCTTGAGGGAAGATTGCCTGTATGGTTGTAGCCGTAAATATACCAGATCCCCTACTTCAAAACTCCTCTTGATCCTGTGTTTGTCTACGTATAGCTTCTGTTGATTCTGTGCTGCCTGTAAGTTCTCCCTCAGGACCTTAAGAATATCTTGATTGTCTTGTACCCAATCTTTTTCCTTGGGTGCTCTGTTGTCCCCAAAAGCTAAGTCTACGAAGCTCAGTGCCTCATAGCCATACAATGCTTTAAACGGTGTCATTCTGATAGACATATGGTAGGTAGTATTGTTGCAGTATTCCCTTAAGTGTATCCATTTAATCCATGTCCTCTGTTGGCTTGCTACATAATTGCGTAGATACCCTTCAACCCACTTGTTGACAATATTCGTCTGCTTGTCGCTTTGCGGATGATAACTTGTACTTGTAGCGAGCTCTGTCTTTACCAACCTGAATAGCTCCTGCCAGAAGGCACTGGTGAATTTATTGTCCCAATCACTGACAATGGTTTTGGGTAGCACATGTATTTTGAAAACCTCTCTGAAAAATAACTCGGCTACCTGAGATGAATAATCGGACGAGATAGCAAAGAAGTGAGCAAATTTGGTCAACTAATCGACCACTACATATAAGCAGTCTCGTCCCTCTATCTTGGGTAACCTTGTAATGAAGTCCATTGAGATGCGTATAAGCAGTCTCGTCCTTGTACCTTGGGTAACCCTATAATGAAGTCCATTGAGATGCTTTCCCACTTCTGCTTCAGAATCAGTAGTATCTGAAGTAACCCTACAGGATGAGTGCGTTCGATCTTGTTCTGCTGGCAACTGTTGCATTCCCGAATGTGCTGCATAACTTCCCCTTTGAGGCCCTTCCATGAGAACCTCTCTCGGATTTGCCTTGTAGGTCTTCAAGAAACCCTGATGTCCTGATAATGGTGAGTCATATGATGCCTATTTGATCTTCGTTTTTAAGGTTGATTTTGGAATGAGTTATATCTTGCCCTTGTATTAGATGATGTCATCAATAATTTTGTACCTGCTATCTTGAATCTATCCATCCAATAACTCGCAAGCAACTTTGTTTTTGGAGTACTCTACTAGGAGAAGAGACCTCCAATATGTGGATATATTCATGAGAGATAATGAAGCAGGTCGTCTGGATAATACATCAACTACTACATTGTTCTTACCTTTCACATACTCTATCTTGAAATCATAGGCCTGCATCTTGCTGACCCATTTCTGTTGGCGCTCATTTAACTCTTTCTGCTCCAAGAAGTACTTGAGGCTGTTATGATTTGCCTTGATTTTGAATTTGCTGCCCACCAGGTACCGTCTGAATTTAGTGAGGGCATGTAAGATGGCTAGCATCTCTTTGTCATATATAGAGTAGTGGCGCTCATAGTCTTTCAGTTTCCTGCTCTTAAATGTAATCAGGTGATGGTTTTGCATCAGTACTGTCCCTAGTCCTTCCCTTGAAGCATCACATTCCGCTATGAATGGTTGTGAGAAATTTGGTAGTGCCAAAATCAGGCAAGAACTCATGATGGTTTTCATTTCCTCAAAGATTTTTTGTGCCAAAGCTGTCCATGTCAATGCCCCCTTCTTTGTGAGGTTGGTGAGTGGTGCGGTGAATTGAGAGAACCCCTTAACATACCTATGATAATATGTGCAAATGCCTAAGAAGCCTTTCAGTTCAGTGACTGTCTTTGGCGTGGGCCAATCCTTCCCTAGTCCTTTCCCTAGTCCTTCCCCTGAAGCATCACATTCCACTATGAATGGTTGTGAAAAATCTGGTAGTGCCAAAACCAAGCAAGAACTCATGATGGTTTTCATTTCCTCAAAGGTTTTTTGTGCCAAATTTGTCTATGTGAATGCCCCCTTCTTTGTGAGGTCGATGAGTGGTGCGGCGAATTGAGAGAACCCCTTAACATACCTATGATAATATGTGCAAAGGCTTAAGAGCCCTTTCAGTTCAGTGACTGTCTTTGGCGTGGACCAATCCCTGATAGCTCTAATTGTTTCCATATGAACCTGTACCCTTTTTGCACTTATGATGTGCTCTAGATACAACATCTCTTTCCTGCCAAATTCACACTTAGACATTTTCGTGTAAAGCGAGTGCTCCTCTAGAATGCTCAATACCTTGTTTAAGTGTTTTCGATGTTCCTCCCAAGTTTTGTTGTAAGTTAAAATATCATCAAAGAATACTTGCAAATATTTATGTAACTGATCCCTAAAAGTATGGTTCATGCACGACGGGAAGTTGGTTGGAGCATTGGTGAGTCCAAAAGGCATGACCAAGAACTTGTAGTGACCATAGTGTCAACAGAAATGTGTTTTGGAAATTTTTTGATCTCTTACTTGGATCTGATGGTACCTTGAGCGAAGATCAATCTTTGAAAAGTATTTGGCACCCACAGCTTGTTCATTAGTTCATCAATCCTAGGAATGGAATACTTATTTTTAATGGTCTGTTTGTTGAGTGCTCTATAATCGATGCACATTCGCAATGTGCCATCCTTCTTCTTAACTAAGACCACTAATGATGCAAAAGGACTAGAACTGGGCCAGATGTTGAAATATTGTAACTTTGAAGAATATTCTATATGTATTTCTTTGTGGTCCCCAATGGTCCTACCGGGAGAACCACTTGTATTACTTTGTACCCCAATGCTCCTAATCGGAAGAACTAATAAGAGTCATGAGGAAGTCCCCTCTAATTGTAAAGGTGGGTCATTAGCACCCCAGTGTGGTTACTTGAGCCTACATGTGTAACTTGAGCCTACATGATTAACTGGAGCCTACATGACAGATGAGTTAACTTAAGTGAACGGATGATTATAAATAGAGGTGTAGTGCTCCTCATTTGGGACACACACTCTCACTTGTATAACGCATTAGTGGAGAAGAGAAGTAGCTGGAGAAGGAGGAGGATCAGGCTTTGATCTCCTTGTTGATTTTATCTTTTATCTTTTTGGGGCATCTATATTGAGGAAGCTTTTGCTGGGTTTTTTCCCTTTAGGGTTTTCCCAGGATAGATCTTTGTGTTCCTTTTGTATGGTTGTGCTTGTCTATCTTTCAGTGATCCTATTTATATGCTTTTGTTATGAAAATGAAATGAAATACTAATGTCTTAGCTAAGCATATGAAAAGTTAACACCAAACATATCCTAGTTCTAGTTATTCATTGATTGTCTTCTTGATCTCATTCTTGTATCTTTTGGGATGCCTGTATGGAGTGGTGATGACTGCTCATGTCCCCTCCTCTATCTCAATGATATGCTAAAATCCTCTATCTGGTGGTCTACCTACTGGAATATCGCAAAATACCTTCTCGTGCTTCTGCAATAATGCCTGAATATCCGCTGGGTGTTGGGTGTTGTTCTCTAGAGGTTTCCTAAAAGTGACTAAACACTTTGTTGGCCATTCTAAGTCACCTTGTTTGAGCACGACCTCCATTCTCTATGAGGATATTGGTTTTGGGGGATAAGTATTCATGCCCCTCAAAGCTACCTGTTTCCCATTCGGTCCTTGGAATTCCATTTCCATCGCCCTGTAATCTGTAGCATATTTCCCTACTAAATAAAGCCATTGGACGCATAATACTACATTCGTATCAGCCACATTCACTACATAAAATGAGTTTGTCATATGGTAGTTGCCTAATGTGACATTCAGTTTAGGAATCTAATAGTTTCTCTCCATGCTAGTGTTTCCTGCTACTGCTACAGTAAATCCCTCAAACTTCTCTGTTGGAATGCCCTGCTTAGCCACCCATGCTGCATAAATGAAATTGTGGGTTGCTTTCCCATCAATCAATAGTCCTACTATGTGGCCCTGTACTACTCCCTTGACCCTGAGAGTATGAAACTTAGGTACCCCGGATAATGTAGCAATAACTCCCTCTGGTGTATCCTCCTAGATTGACTCCTCCTTTGTTTCCCGCAATTCCTCTGTTGTTTCTTGCTCGTAGTCCTTCCCTTCACTGTCTAAATATACCTCTATGTAATGGGATTTAGCCTTTCTTGAGCACCTGTGTCCTGGAACCCACGGTGTATGACAAGTAAAACACAATTTCTTCTGTCTCAAGTCTTTCCTTGTGTCGTTGTCTAACCAAGTTTTCTTTGGCATTTCCGGCCCAGCTGGAAAGGTTTCCTGTCTTTGTCTCTAACTAGAAAGTTGGTTTTGAGTGGAAACCTGCTCTTCAAAACTGATTCTTGGAGATCTTTGTCTCGGCTAATTGCATCTTGTAGAGTGGAGGGTTTGTAGGCTTTCACCCACCCCCGTAGTGGTGCTATCAAGGCCTCAATAAACAACATAATCAACCTTCTCTCTGACACCTCTGTCACCATAACAACTACCCTCTAGATCTTAGAGATGAAGGCCTCGGCACTACTTGTCTGCTTGAGTTGAGCTAACTCTCTGAAACATATCTCTGGGTCCTTCCTGTCAAACTGCTCCATGAGCTTCTGTGTGAACTCACTGTAGGAGCTAATGTTGTTGTGACCTAATGTCACTAGTCTGTGGTACCACCACTCATGAGCCTCTCCGTCTAGGTGGAGTGTAGCCAATTTAATGGCATCAATCTTTGTCATGGGGTTGAGTTGGAAATAAATATCCAATTTCTGAACCCATATCTTCGTCGAACCTCCACGAGCCCCATCAAAGTTTGAGATGGTCAGCCTACCCAAGGTTTTTTGCAACCCGTAATTCTGATTGAATCCCTTGTTGAAATTCCTAGCTCTATTCCTACTCTTCATGTTGCAGAAATTTGAAAAGGACATGGCCGTAGGAAACTCATCCCCTAAGTCCCTGTATTCCTATAAATAGGCTCCAAATGGTTCACTAGGTTCTATTGCCATGACAGGTCTTGCTACTGCATCTGCCAAGAAGTGAGGCATAGTAGGCCTGCTAGAAGGTCTGTTATATATGTGGGGTGTGTTTTGCATATCAGTGTATGCATGATTCCCACTACTATGTGTAGACCCTCTATCTACCGGTGAGAGAGGTATACTGCTATTACTTGTTTCTGGTGTCGCTGACAATCTGTTTATTGCATTCAGTACGTCCTTTTTCCCTTTGGCTAGGTCTTGCAATGCATTAACTAAGCTGTGAAACTCCATCATGTCCTCATCTTATTCTGTTCTTTTTCCCTTGTCAGAGTGTATGCCTGTTGGGTCCATGTTTGAGTTGGTATGTTCAAGCTGGATATTCTCAGATTCCTTCGTGTATCTACTCTTCCTTCTCCTATAGGTTACAAAAGTGTCTTCTTCTGTATTTGTTTACTTCTCATGTTCGAGCCCACAACTGACAATGAACATGCTCTGATACCACTGTAATATCCCAAATACTAATATTCTACTAATAATAGGTGTAATGCTAACTCATGCACTCAATCCTGTGCCAAAATATGAAATAATTGTGTATGCAAAATTGCCATGCAAAAAAGCCCTAAAATATAGCTAAAATAGGGATAGGGTTTGTAGAAAGGAATTTTACACTTACCACTAATAATTCGACCTGTGATACTCCAGAGATAATACGGATGCATCAAAGCATGAACTGATGAAGAACTGGTGCTCCCTTCCTTTGGTGTTATCGCCAGCAACATGAACCACTTTCTTAGCTAGATGTGACATTTTTGGTGGAGGAGTTGTATGATGAAGGTGATATTTTGTCAAGACGAAGGTCTTCCCGTGTCGGAGAGAATGACAGATAATGACCTGAGTATGCAGAGGTTTTGATCCCTCTAGGTAAGCTAGCGAATTGGTTCACTGATTTACCTGCTCACCCCCCCAGCTACATGAAACTGATGAGAACTGCTCTGGATGAGAAAACTGGAAGCTGATGATCACTTGGTATCGTAGGATGATCTTGCTGATGAAGATGCTACCAATATTCAGAAGGAAAACTGAGATCTAGAGACCCAACAAGTGCTTTGGGGTTTTCCAGCTAAATCCCCAGCTGCTCACGTGCCCCTGCAACTATCTTCTGATGGATGCCAAATAGCTACATATGAATGAATATAGATGAATAACTGATGGTGGACTTGAATGGCCTACCTGGAAAGAGACTAGGGCAGATATCTCACTACCAAACCCTCGTTAGTTGAAGACACCGTACTCAACCCCAACTATTGCGGCTGTACGCTGTGTTGCTGCTCAAAAGCTCCAAATCAATCAACAATAATAATAGATACCCTCTTTAGTCCAAATAACCCTCTTAAATAGAGTCTCATGCGCTTTTAGGGTTTGCATGTCACTTTTAGGGTTTATGCTTCACTTTAGCATGCATGCAATTCTAATTTGATGTTGACTTTTAAGCCTAAAGAAATAAGGCTTCTTTTATTTGATTGATGACTTTAACACTAAATGAATGTCTTGATCCGCTCTAAGTATCAAATGTTCTCGGTCAATTCCCTCTCATGCAGTACCCACTCGAACCTATGGGAATTAAGTAGGTTAGCGGGTGTTTTGGGTGCTTTAATTAGAGGGGGACATTACACCATCTCCTCGAAGCACCTATTCCGCATTCGACACTCTCTAGATGCATCGAGAATATTACTGTGGACTAGATCGGAGTTGAATTAGGTGATTTGAGAGGACATGTACATATTGTACATTTAGGTTACATGCACCTCACATCTGGAAACCTTGGATTGAAGATGTCTTTCTACCTAGAGCAATTCTTGGAGTTGTGGTATGGCATCATCATCTACCACCCATATAGAGATGTCGACACTAGATGCACTCTCTCAAGATCCCATTGGGATGGCTTCGGGTTGGGTTTCATAGACTTCGGGTGGCGATCGATCACCATATCACCCTACCAGATAGGATTTGCTAGATGTGCCACTTACAAGAGTCAAAGGCAGAGGTAGAATTCCTTTTTAGGTACAATCCTACTACGAGATTAGAAGAAACTACCATTGCCTCTGTAGGGACATAACAACCCCTCTCCACTTTCTTTTGATATCGAGATCAGAGATGCATAACACTCTTCATTATGGAGATATTTAGCTATAGAGCCCAACTCTTTCAAGCTCATCTCCCACCATGGAGACTACTAGGAGGGTAACAATAGATCGTAGAATAGTGATACCTCGTGTCTTCCCTCATCTTCCCCCCTCTAGATATTGATTGATATCTTTGAGACTAGTTGGGACGCGGGAGGTGTTGGACAAGACATCTGACTACACATCCTCATAGTGACAAATAGATTACCTTCAGGAAAATACGGATTGGGGCTACTCCCACTCGTTAGACTACCTTTATCAAAAAAATCTTCAAATGACACACATGATCACTCCTATCTTTAGAGAACACAATCAAATCATCGTGGTAGATATCATTGATGTTGCAAATAAGATCACTAAAAGCATGGTCCATTGCTCTTTGAAATCTTGAGTCAACATTTAACAAGCCAAATGGCATGTGGATGTACTCGTATGTTTCCGAGGGTGTAGTAAAAGTTGTTTTTCCTCGGTACTCTTCCTTAGTTTGAACTTTGTTGTAACCTGAGAACCCATCTAACATGGAAAGCATACTAGCACCAGTTACACTTCATAAGATATTTTCCATATTAGGTAATGGGTAATTAATAATTATGCTTTAATGAGGCTTGATTCAAGTTTCTAAAATCAATATAAATCGTTATCTCACCATTTTTCCGCACAATTACAGGATTTGATACCACGTGGTATGTCTAATTGGTCTAATGATCCCAACTGCCAGCATTTTCTCCAACTCCTCCTTCACTAAGGGAGCTAACTTGGGATTTATGTTGCAAATATTTTGTCTATGAGGTTTTGCTCCCTCTTTTAGAGGAATTGTGTGTTCAATAACAGATTGATCATGCATTTTCAGCTCATCATATGTCCATGCAAAAACATCTTTATATTCCCGGATCAAGTTATCAATTTTGTTTCGTTCTTACTAGATGCATTCTTACCAATTTTAATCATTCTTGGAGAAACGCAAGTTCCAATATTCACTTCAATCACCTCATCAACCGGTTCTGCCCTACACCCCATATACTCATCATGCCTATCATAATTTTTCTCAAAAGGGATTGTAATTTCCATTACATCATGGTCTACCATAGCTGTCCCTTCAAGTTGGTCTTCAAAACTGATCATAGGGTTTTGGGAGGCATTAAGGATTCGGATGATTTGGACATCATCATCAAACACTTGCCAATGATCTTGATTGTTAGGGATAGACGGTCTAAAAAGAACCTCCACTTTGCACTCTTAATGAGATAAATTCTTTGAAACTTCAAAAGTGCTCACGATAAATGAAAATTCATTAGCAAGCGTGTTTTTTTTCTCTAGGCACAACTCTAATACTGAAATCATCGAAAAATTCAATCACATCCCATACAACATTCCTGTAATCTCCAAGTTTATTATTCTTAGCAACAAACTGATTTTTGACTTAGGAGACTACTAGGTCTGAATCACCTATAACACTTATGACTTTATGTCCCTTTCTCTGGCAGTTCCTAGACCTAAAAGTAAGGCTTCATACTTTGCTACATTATTTGTGCAATCAAACACTAGCCTGAAAGAGTACAAAGTTATCTACCAGTGGGTGATGTCAAAAGCTCCAGTTCCAGCTCCATATCTTCACCTAGCGCCATGAAAGTGCAAATTCCAAATTTGATTTGGAGAGAATGGTTGTTTCCTTATATCCTCCCAATAATTTGCAAGGACCATGAAATTACCAATCTCATCACTAGACACATATATTTCTTAAACAAATGCTCTGGGGTTTCCACATGATCTGGCATGGAGGGCTCATTCATCAAAGTGACATAGGAATCTTTTCCACAAGGGATGGTGGAAAAAGTAAGATCCATTTGAATACTGTCGCCTAACTTAGCTGTGAACTCTCGGGATAATAATATTCTCCATGCATCAGGGATATCCAAAACCAACGCATTCACGGGAAGTTCAATATTCGAGCATGCAACTAGTCTTACTTGCAAATCTTCAATCACTCCTATAACTTGAATGGGACGAGAATACATCCCACATACACTTCTAAAGGATCTAGTCACACTAAGCTCTAATTGCTCCATGGGGCATCACATTTACCTCTGCACTAGAGCCAAGCATGCAATTGTGCAAAATTAGATCATTTACCTCCAATGCTATAAAGAAAGGAGGATATCCTTCGAGGCTTCTGCTTGACACACTCTAAATCATAATGGGTTTGTATTTTGGTTTCATTGAGATTTGCTTTGGTGGAACTCCAAATTAACTTGTAGTTCTCTTATGCATCAAAGGCAACTTCACTATTTTAGAGAGTTGGACTAGCATATTAAGTTTTAAGAGAAAGTTGGAAACATCAAGGTTTAAGCCATAAGAGTTTTCATCATCTTTCTCTTCTATTTTTAGGCCGAAGAATTTCATGACATCATGTTTAACCCAAGGGATTTTAATCATTTCTTTGAATGGAACCAAAGTATTGGAACTTGATAATTTACCATGCATATTAGTCTCAAAACCCCCTTTATCCTTTTGATTAGTTATTGGAGAGGACTTTGTTGTGTCAAGACCATGATCTTTCCTCCACATAGCATCTTTTGGAGGTCCTAACTTTTGCAAAGGCACGGTTTTAGGGACATTCTTCTGAGTTTGAGGAATGTTTTTTTTCTTTTGACGGATGATTGTATCCTTTTGAGACATTTCAAAAATCTTCTTCTTAGGCATGACTTGATTAGGAGTAATTTTTCGAGTTGTTTGACCACTAGAAGGCTTGGGATGTGTTCGTTGGTTTTCAATTGACTTGTATTTGAGAGAGACATTTGATCTCACATGTTATTCAACATGTTTTGGAAATGCTCCTCCTGCTGTCTATTTTCTTCTTCTTCTTCTTGAACTATGACTACCATGTTACCAACTAATTGGCATATATAGTACATCGTTTTCAAAGTTGCCTCATACATGCCCTCATCTTGATAATGAGCGTCCATGGTATCTCAGGGAAAAGGGTATAGGGTCGCTCCTTAGTGGAGTCACGTTGTGGAGTCGCTAGGTGAAATACTAAATGAAATCACCAAAAGATATGTCATTGGGGAAGTATGATGCGAGAGCGAAACAAGTGAATGTAAAATTATGCAAAGTAAAATGCATTCACTATAATTAATCTGTATGTGATATGATTCGGAAGATAAGACTCTACCTCCCCGACAACAACGCCAAAGGATGTTATCACACGAAGTGTAGCTATCCACTAAAGATATCCAATCCGGGACAGTAGAGGTAAGGTAGCTAACCAATGACACCGCAAGGGCCTTGTCCACTATGGATTGAAGGGTAGTTGTTACACCACATGAGCTCTTATCACTTTAGATCAATCCAGAGAATGGTCGAGTGGGAGACCCTACTAGCCTGTGAGGGCTAGCACACCTACTCGAGCCACTCTAAGGGGTATGCAATGAGTGAAAGAGGTGAATAATGAGTAAGTGAATCTAGATCTAGAGAATTGATGTGGTAGATAAGGTTAGGGTAAAGTTGGTGATGCTTGATGATAAGGTAAATTACCCAAATTGATTAAAAATGTACCACATGGCGTTTAGTAATGTAGATCTAGAGAGATCTAGCCAAAAGGAAGAAAACCCTAATTAGATCAACCTAGGGTTTATGCAATAATGGAATAAGTGGACCCAATAGAGTAGATCAGGAAGTGAAATGGCTAGATCTTGAGGCTTGAAGATTGGATCTATGAAATTGAAATGGGTTGAAGCATTCTCAACTAATATATATGAAGATTTGGCCACCTACCTAAGGAGGGCGCTCCACATAGAGAGACTAGTGCTAGATCTCGAGGTAAATGGAGTCAGATTTAAATGAAATTTGAGATCTAGGGTTTAATTAATTATTTTAAAGTGGGTTTTGATGGCCGTCATCAAATAAGCACCATATATATCAGATCTACAAATTTAGGGTTTTAAAAGAGAGGGTTTTGCTTGAAAATTGGAGAAAAATATTGAAAGTAATACTAACCTTGCAGATCATACTTGAAAACACATGTGACCGCCTTGCATGTCGATGATACTTCCACCTAGTTACAATTTCGAGTGAGATCCGACATGAAATGAGAAAAAATTTGCCCAGTGAAGGTAGTGCACCCCATTCTCGACCTGCAAAATCAAACTACTGAAATGAGATTTGCTTCACAGATGAAAAAGATAAGCAACGTATGTCAGCTACATAGAAAAATCCAATGCACAAAGTAACAATTGATCACTCCTTGAAGATGAAACAATTTGCTTGGAAGATGATGCAAGACGTTTTAGTGATCTCCTCCAACCAAGTCGCCAACCTACAAAAGATCAGTATGGCCTCAACAAAAGATATTGTTTGCATGCAATATCTACTGAAATGTCTAAGCAAGAGGCATACCAATCACATCCAAGACATTCACAAAGCTTCCAAGAGATTCTGCAAATGTTTTCTCTTCAATATTCTCAGAGCCAAAAGCCCCTTTACAATGATAGAGCATCTCAATATATATATATATATATATATATATATATATATATCCCTTCGATACACAAAACCTAGATCTAAAAAGATCAAGGGCCAAGATTAAAAGATACAATCACTCTAATCAACGACTGAGATGAGTTAGATGACTAATACATGGATCCACTCACCAATGGAGGGCAACACACCTGCTAAAAATGCGCAAGAAGGGGAACACCACATGAAAAATGTATAAAATATGAGAATAGCACATGGTGGGGGCTAGGAGGTGATACACTTCCTTCTCTAGCATGGCCCCATGGCACAACAACAAGGTATAGTCATCAATCATATCATGGAGTGATTAAGATCACTAGGATATCCCCCTCCAAATACATCAGAATGCCCTCAAAGTGGATAATGCTAGGACATGTGGACTCCATGAAGAGTGAAGTTGATTCCAGATGATGGAGATGACCCCAACACTATGCTTCAGACCAATTCCATCACTTCTTATTTTTAAGGAGGATTCTCCACCTCATTTGGTTTAGAATCTCTCATGCTCTTGCTTTCATTTGTTCTCATTTTGGGCCATTGTAATTTTCAGCCATTTGAATTTGTTAATGAAATTATTTGGAGGAAATATTGTGTCTCTTGGTGCTCTATGGTGATTTGCTTCCATGCTTCATATCCGCTCAAGTTTGGGGATTCCAAAGAAACAAAATTCTTTGCTTTCGTAAGATTTATGGTATTTTTGCCATAGATATTATGAGTTTTCATTATTGTAGTTAAGAATTTCATTAGTTTTTTTTGTTGAAGTTTATGATTTCTTGGTTCATCATATGAATCTTGCCTTCTTTTTAGTTGTGTAGCAAATATATCTCAAGTTGTAGGTTGCTTAAATTGAAGAGTGAGATTCTTTGGTTAGATACTTCACTTTTTCAAATTTGAAGAGCAAAGGTCATCCGATTCTGCATTTCCAAATAAATTTTCTGCATATTTTATTTGATCTCATTAGCATTTTAAAACTTGTTTAATTACTTATTTCATAATATCTTTGAAGCTAGTTACTTGGTAAATTTTGTACATAATTGTTCCCCAACACTCATAGTGCCACAAAGTGATTTTGGGCATTTTTTACTACTGTTTTGCTTTTTTTTTGCAAGTTTGTGACAGAACAAGAGGAAGATCTGCTAAGTTATGGTCATGAAAGGGTGCAAAGGATATTCAAAAGGAAGGATTTCAAATCCTTTGCCAAGAATGTGTGAAAACCACTTTATTATCTCAGGGCTCTTCTCTGGTGGTCAACCAGGTAGTCAAGACATTTAAATTTTTTAAAGTAGAAGATAATGTCCTTATACCACTCATGTTATTCGTCTATATAAAGCACCATTTTTCCTTCGGGATTTGCCTCAGTAGGAGGTTTTCCTTTTGAAATAAGCTGGGCAAGGCCTTGTCCCTTAATAGTCTTGATGGGTTTTATTTCTAAATAATACTCTTGAATCCTCGATATCCGATTACCCCTTACTCCAATACCATTGTGTTGAGAAAGAACATCCTTAACTGCTTGATACATGACATACATAATGACCTTTGAATATTCGATGTATGTTTTGAAATGCTTCAAGGACTTTACTAGGGCGTAAGCTTGTTTTTTTGTTTAGGTATAATTTAGGTCATTGTCTCTCAGGTTCTTAATCATAAAGGCAATTGGTTGCTCTTGGCCTTTGTGGTTTTTTTGTAATAACACTCCTACAATTGTATCTTCAAAAGCATATGAGTATATTAAGACGTATTTATTATAGTCTGGGCTCACTAGGGTAAGGGATGTGGAGATGGATTTCTTTAGCTTGGCAAATGAAGATGCACACTACTTATCCCAAATGAACTTGCAGTCTTTCTTTAGAAGCACATTTAAAGGTTTAGCAAGCTCGGCTAGATTAGGAATAAATTGTCTTACAAAGTTAATTTTTCCAAAGAAAGATCTTAAAGTACTAACAATGTGAGGAGCAGTAATAGATTCTATGGCTTGTACTCTTTCAGGATCAATCCTAATACCCTCTTTAGATACTATTTGTCCCAACAACTTTCCTTCATTTATGCAAAAAGTATACTTTTTGGGGTTTAGAGATATACCAAATTTTCTGCATCTATTAAAGATTTTCTTTAAATGATGCACATGTTCACTCGTTTCTTTAGGGAACACAGTTAAGTTGTCCAGGTAGACAACAATGATCTTGCCAATAAGATCACTAAAAGCATGATCCATTGTTCTTTGGAATGTTGAGCCAACATTTAACAAGCCAAATGGCATGCGAATATACTTGTATGTTCCACAGGGCGCAGTAAAAGTTGTTTTTCCCGGTCCTCCTTGATTTTAACTTGGTTGTAACCTAAAAATCCATCTAACATGGACAACATACCAACACCAGTTACACTTTGCAGGAGATTTTCCATATTAGGCAATGTGTACTTATCCTTTAGCTGGGCTTGGTTCAGGGATGATTTTAAGGAACCATACTTACTTAGAAGTGTATAAATGTTGGCGAATATTACCAATTCTTAAAACGCCAACTATAAAATGATTGGCGATATTTTTCAAAAAATATTTTAATTTCCAAGGATTTAATATCGTTTATATAATAATTTGACGATTTTTAGGGTGAAAAAATTTTACTCCATCAAAATTGGGCGAAATAGGGCTTCAAAAAATGCAAAATGGCGAATCTTTTTTGGGAGAAAAACATGGAAAAATAGTCCACTAGGTTAAAATTCGCCCCTAAAATTATCCCTGGCTTGGTTGAAATTTCTAAAATCAATACAAATCTTAATCTTGCCACTCTTTTTCCGCATAATTACAGGATTTGATACTCACGTGGTGTGTCTAACTGGTCTAATGATCCCAACCGCCAACATTTTTTCCAACTCCTTCACCAAGGGAACTAACTTAGGGTTTATGTTTTGCAACTTTTGTCAGTGAGATTTGGCTCCATCTTTTAGAGGAATTGTGTGTTCAATAACAGATTGATCGTACTATGATACAACATCTATAATACAAAAATATGATACATAAATAAAATACATGCAAACTTTAAGTTGAGAAATAGGCCCTGATACCATCGATGCCAATAAAGGCATCAAACCGTCTCGGTGAAAAACATCTTGAGAAAAAGTCCATTCACTGAAAGGCTTAATCTCTTCCCTTCCGGGTCATTTAGATAAAAAGAATTAGTGCCTTCTACTTCGTCAATGATATAAGGTCCTATCCATAGACTGTCAAACTTTCCACGTTTTCCCAGTTTTTCCCTCTGTTTGTCCCATAACAAAATTGTGTCCCATACTTGAAAGGATCCAGGTTTGGTAGATTTATCAAAAGTCCTCTTGATTTTATCTGAATTTCAGATGCTCAGGTCAAGGGACTTCCTTCTATTATCATCTAACTTAATCAACTGGTTAACTTTGCTATGAATGGCATCCTGATCTGAGCTAAAGTTCTAAAGAAGATCATACACTGGAAGCTTTAAATGGATTGGTAAGGTGACATCTAGGCCATATACAAGTTCGAAAGGAATCTTCTTGGTTGAACTTTTCTTAGTAATCCTATCAGCCCATAATGCATACTTAATCTTTCTATCCCACGCTTTCTTATTATCACCAACTATTTTCTTGATTACAGTCATTAAGTTTTTATTACTTGACTCAGCTAGACCATTTATTTGAGGATAATAGTTGGATGAATGTGACAAGACAATGCCATATTTGAAGCAAAAATATGATATTTTTGAAGAATTGAAACATGGGCCATTATCTGTGATAATTCTAGTTGGCACACCGAATCTTGTGATAATCTTATCTTCTAGGAAATCCATGACTACAACATTGGTTGCCTTCTTGGTGGGTATTTCCTCTAACCAATTGGTGAAGTATTATGTGGCGGTAAGTATCCAAAAATAACCATTGCTTGAATTGTCCTTGATCTTAGCAATGAAGTCAAGCCCCCACTGTTGGAAAGGGTCTTGGACTACTATTGATTTTAAGGGCAAAGCTTTCATCTTTTGCTTCCCGGTGAAAACCTCACACTGAGGGCAATTTCTGACAAACTTATGCATATCTGAAAAAGGTTTGGCCAATAGTAACCTACTCTAAGGATTTTTTGGGTGGTTGTTTTTGTTGCAAAATGTCCACCACAAAATCCTGCATGGAACTCAACCATGAGTCTTTTGAACTTTGGCTCATCAACACACCTCTAAGTATTAAGCCATCCGGGTTTCTCCACCCTAGACCATCATTTGTTAAACAATACTTAGTTTCTTTTAACATTAATGCTCCGCGTTTATGGCCAAGTAGGTGCTCATGGCATGTAAGGTTGCGAAGGAAAAAGATGATGTTTGAATACCAGGGCTGCTGCTCTAGTCTCTGAAGATCATCTGATACACTTTGTTCTCACAAATCATTCCTAAAGCTTTCTCATTTCCCCGAGTTAACATCTTTGCAAGCCCTTGTCCCTTAATCAATTTAAGGGGTTTTATCTCTAAGTCATATTCCTGAATCTTTGAAACCCATTAACCCCTGATGCCTAGTCAATTCTACTGAGACATGATATCTTTGACAGCTGCATTGGGTACATACCCAATGATTTTAGAGTATCCGACATAAGTTTTAAAATGTTTAAGAGATTTGACAAGAGCATAAGCTTGCTTTTTCATGGAATTGTACTTCAATTTTGAATTCTGCGAGGCTCTACTCAAAAAGGCTATCGGCTGCTCTTGCCCTTCACTATTATTCTGAAGCAAAACACTAGCAATGGTGTCTTCTTAGGATAAAGAGAAAATCTGAAACTCTTTTGAATAATCCAGACTGATCAAAACATGTAATCTAGATATAACATATTTGATACTTTTGAAATCATCCTTCCCTTCGTCCGTCCATACAAATTTAGCATCTTTCCTTAATAATTTTTGTAGAGGTTTCATTAGTTCTGCTAAATTTGGGATGAATCTCCTTATGAAATTTATCTGACCGTTGAAATACTGGAGAGCTTTTAAATTCTGAGGCAAGGGGACCTTCTTAATGGCTTCTACCCATTCAGGATCAATCTTGACCCCATCCTTGGAGATGATGTGTCCCAACAACTTGTCTTCATCAACCCCAAATATTGACTTGGCAGGATTTAAGGAAATGCCATATTTATGACATCTCATAAATACCCGCCTGAGATTACTTATGTTGTCAGATCTTTCTTTCAAAAAAACAGTTAAGTCATCTTGATAGATTTCGATCACTTTGCCTATGAGTTCTTTGAAGACAAAGTTCATGGCTCTCTGGAAAGTGGCACCTGCATTTAATAAGATGAAAGGCATTCTTAAAAACTTCTAAGTGCCCCAAGGTGTGGTAAATGTTGTATTATGTTGATCTTCTTTATTTACTAACACCTAGATATATCTGGAAAATCCATCCAACATGGACATGATTCCTGAACCAGTTACTCTTTGAATTAATGTTTCCATGTCGGGCAATGGGTAACTATCCTTTAGGCATGATGTATTTAGATTCCTGAAGTCTATACATATTCTAATTGACCCATTCTGTTTTCTAACAACAACTAGGTTGGAGCACCATGATGAATATCTTGTAGTTGCTATGGTCCCTGCTGCTAACATTTTCTGAAGTTCCTTCTAAACAATGGGGGCCAAGTTAGGATTTGTTCTTCTAAGTTTTTTTCGGAAAGGTTTTACCTCTTTGGCTTCTTTTGTGAGGGGAATTGTGTGTTGAAACAGATATTTCCGATAGGCTTTAAGTTCATCATAGCTAAAGGCCAACACATCTCTATATTCTTTGGTTAAATTGATTAAGTTGTTCCTTTCCTTTTCCGAATTACCTTTTCATCTTTTATTAACTTGGGGTCTTTGTTTGTACCTCTATTTATTTCCACATAATTTGCAATTTTTATTGATTCTTTTTTATTTTTATGGCGATCATGTCTGTCAAACAACTTCTCAAAAGATATACGGCTACTTGGAATGTGATTTCTCAAATTATCCGCATCCTCCTGATACTCTTTACCCTCTTGTTGATAACAGATCTTGCAACCTTCAAACTCTTGGAGATTATGGATGAACCTTAAGAGTTGTTTATCATCATTAAATACCTGCCAGTGATCTACATTATCAGGAATTGAAGGCTTGAAATTGATTTCCATTTTGCCATTCCCACTAATCAACTCATCTGAATGCTGAAGGGTGGATGATTCCATTGCTAACTTATTTTCTAAACCATTCATTTCCCTAGGTATTTTCTAAATATTGATTGTATCAAACCAGTCCATCGTATTCCATATAGCATCCCTATACTCCCTTAGTCTATCAATTTTACACTAATACTGATTCTTAAGTTGGAGGATGACTAAGCCTAGATCACCTTTTATGTTTAACATTTTTATGCCCATGTACTTAGCAGTTTCTAATCCTAGAAACAATGCCTCATATACAACCACATTGTTCGATGCTTCAAACTCCAATTTAAAAGCAAACTTGTAGATTTTATTAGAAGGAGAAATAATCACCATGTACGAACACTTTCAAACTTTGGAATAAGCTCCATCGAAGTACCTCTGCCAAACTTCATCTATCTTTTCATTTTTAATATTTTCTTTAATAGGGGCCATGAAATTGGACAAGATGATATAGTTTCCAAAGTTGTCAGTACAATGCACAAATTCATTTCCAGGTTTCTTAGGATTCTCTACATGCCTCTTTTTGTCTTTTTCTCTGTGAAGTATAACCCTAGTGTTTTTTGATGTAGGTATAGTTGCATATGTTCAATCCATTTGGATGTGTCCACCTAGAGTTGCATCCCAATTTCTGGACAAAAGCATTCCACAATTATCTGTTACATCGATTACAACAACATCCATTGCCACATCGATGTCAGGATACTTGGCCAATTTTACATGTAGGTTTAAGATTATTCATACCACTTCAACTTCTCTTGCATCCATTACACAAACATTGTGGTAGGGTCATGTGATCCTTAGATTTAACTATTCCATTACCTTTTTTGTAATTACGTTTAATGAAGCACATGAATCTAACATGTAGTTATGAAGGAGAAGATCATCAACTAAAAGAGAGACATAGAAATGCGGGTGATCCTCCCTTTTTAGATCAACACTCTGAAGGACTACGGGCATATCTTTGAGGACAACATGCAAATCTTCAAGGACAACATTATTACTCGGAAGAGCAGTTTCTTTGACAATAGTATGATTACTTTCACCCCATCTGCCATTGAGGTTGCAAGCATATACATCATCCCTTTACTCCATATATTGCATATCTATCTATATATTGTATGGTCTACCTTCTACTTGAACCGGTCAAGTTTGGCAGTAATAGAAGAGCTTACCCATTGTAGTTAGTGTATTGACTGGTATTACTCTTTCCACTTATCTAAGATAATACAAGGTTAATTATATTAGTACTAGTAGCTCCATATGTAATAATACAAAAGCTAATAATACATCGTGACTAGCCAGAAAGTGCTAGATGATAGTCCCTGTTAACCCTATACATGTTAAGAACAAATAAGACCATTCAATTCAATTTCATAAGGTTTCCACTCCGTTAATAGGTAAGTTATCTTTTGCCACTCCAGCCTCGTTAGTAAGTAAAGTTCAGTGGTCCAACCATGCATTGGGCCAATCTTTCTTTAGCTTCGTGATATGCCTCCTTACCTCTATATCACAGAGGCAGCCAAGCACGCATTGATGCTGATGCACCTATTGTGGTTGGGTCAAGTGAAGTTGTGATTCACTAACTACTTAACATGTATAGGGGGCAGCTACTTCACATGCATGTCCACTCCACTAAATAGAGAGCATTGAGGGCGTATAAGAAACGACCCGGACCTCTTTCTTTAGGGCATCCTTTTGCGTGAGCTCCGCATAACAAAAATCCCCTAGTGGATGGTTATGTTATGTACCTGAGTTGGAAGTAACCAGCCGAGCTATTAAAAAAATCCCCTATTCATTTTCCCTCAAGCAAGAGCGAGCAAGGATAGCTAATGTGTGTGGTGTGGGTGGAAGCGGGCAGAAGCATAGAACTTTACTGCATACATATAATAAGGATCCCCTTCCATTGTTCCTGGGCCCGATGAGTTATGAATTGCGAAAGAACGGCCGAGATCACTCAGTGGCACGCCTAGCCATTTGCCCTGCCTGGGAATGATACTCGGGCAC
Organism: Pseudotsuga menziesii; assembly: GCA_001517045.1. Lineage (NCBI taxonomy): Eukaryota > Viridiplantae > Streptophyta > Pinopsida > Pinales > Pinaceae > Pseudotsuga > Pseudotsuga menziesii. Next base: position 232,738 of record LPNX011137345.1, read on the forward strand.
TATCTACCGGCCGGATATTGAATATGCATGCTGTTAATTCCAACTACCTGCATATACTAAATGAACGACAAGAGACACGTTGTCGAACGGCAAGGCTTCGCAAACCATTGATACCACTTGGGCTTGCCGGAAGTGATCAAACCGGGGAAGCTGCTTACTGAAGGAGGAGGGACCAAGGCCACCATCTAGTAAGTAGTGGCCCACCAGGAATCCGTTTTAGAATCACTCAACAATTCTAGTGATAATAAACCAGCAACAATTGTAGAATTATAGTGATAGAATCAAACTTCAGTTCGGGATCCAGTTCGGGCGGGATTCCAATGAAGGATAAGCTCGAGATTCATCAATGAAATAAAATTCCATTGAGAAATTGGATATTCAGGTGAGAAATCAACGAATGGTGGGCTAGGGAAGGATTGAAGGTCATGGCTAACGACTGAGCCTTCCACTCTTGATACATAACACAATGTGGTCAGGATTTTTCATTGACTGAGCAGAATTCATGTTCTCAACTGCCTTCTTTATCTTCTTTCTTGCTCTTTTGACCCCTTCGGTTGGGTTTCGGGCGGGGGTCTAAATATAGCTGTGGGTTATAAGGAAGGAGAGAAACAGACTGACTGATCCGGGTCCCGCCTTCAGGCCTTACATATTTATTTGGCTTTGGCTGGCCGCTCAAACTCAAAGAGTGAGAGTTCAGGAAGATATGACTGTGTCGGGTCTTAACCTAAAAGGTGCTGCTGAGTTGAGCCAGTTAAGGTAAGTTCCTGAAAGGAAGGACCTTATCTCTGATCTATCTATAATTTCAATTGTAGAACGACTATCCATATAGATATAGATATAGATTAATAATGTCAATAGGGTATTCTTTCCTGACCTGCGAAGCCTATCTATACTGGAACATCTGGAACTGGTTCTACCCTTGACTAAATTAAGATCGAGTGTTATCTCCTTAATATAGGGGTTTATTAGAAGGAGGGCTCTTTTCACTCTATAGAATTGTGGGTGGGGCTTACTCTTGTGGAGATTGTAGAAGAGTTGGAAGGTGGAGTGCCCAAATTATTAGCACTCCAAAATCATTGGTAGCTTGGTCAAGATATTACAACGGCTCTTTATCTTCTAAAGAGTGCGATCCTCTTCTTACCCAGATTTACCCGAGGATAGTTAATATAAAACTATGTATTTTGGCGGGGGTTGTGAATCTATTTCCTGCTGATTCCATGAAAAAAGAGTTCCTCAATGAACCTTACTGATTAGGCAAGAAACCATCATTCGGATTGGCGAAGAAGGAGGATGAGTGCATCTCCACAGGTCGAGCAAGAAAAAGAAATAATGGGTGGCCCTCTATGTCTTTAGGGATGCCCGCTCTCTCTTTCGATTTGAGGTTTAAGGTCGAGCGTCCGGTTGAGCTCACCCGTTGGCTCTTTATTCATTCGTGTAGAAAAGGCCGGGTTTCCACTCTGGTTTATATATGTATGCTCTGAGCTCGAGTTGACTTACTTACTTATCGATAGTAGGGGTAGAATCAAATTGTGGTATTCAGTTCATGCGAGGTCATGGGCCTTACGAGTTGATTACCACTGCTCTGACTCCCTCCCACGGAGGCAGCACTTGGACATGACGCTTCGCCGCCAGTCTTTCTTTCTGGATGATTAGCCACGCTGGGATTGAGATAATGAGGGTTACCCCGACTTATCTTGGGAAATTATAATTCTTTCTAGGCTGGCCGGCCTAATAAAGAAATACTTTTTCAATATTTTCCATGTGTTTGATCAATACCGTATATATATATATTACATTCCTGACATTGACTTCTCCACTGCTAGCTTCTATACTTACTGCATGCAAGGTGTTTCTTTCAAACCCAACTTACTTCAACCCAAATTGATCCATCATAGATTATAGGTGGACCATGCTTGAATTTATTATAGACATAATTGAGTTAACTAGGTACGGGTAGGACCACCCCACTGCTCTTCCCTCTTTTGGTTATGCTTTTTAGCTTTCCCCAAATGCTTACCCTAATTCCTTCTTCCCTAATGGTTTCCGCCAGCCAGCTGCCTACCCACTATGGTAAAATACTAAATCTATATTTCTATATGGATATAGGTAAATATAATGAATGCGGGATGAACCAAGCAAGCGCATCGAAACGCTACTTAGTCTAGTTAGAAATATTATTTCTCTTCTCTCTGAATAAAAGCAATACTATATAAATGTGAAAGATTAGCCATTTACAACTGGAATATTACTTAACTACAACCTAGGCAGAATAGAACTTTTTTATCAGGTAGAAGGAAGGACATCACCATTTGTGAAGCCTTATAGGACGGGGTATACTATGTTACAAATACCAGTTAGTTTAAACGCAACATAATTAAGGTGCGAAGCTGCTTGTCCGCATCGGGCAAGGAACGCTATATTCTTCTCAGGTTGGCTATATCTACTCTCACTAGGCGGTAGGCCATTTCGATCAAGAAATTCCAGTGAGCAGGCGGGGCTAACTATACATACTTAAAAAACCAATAAGCTAGGGTGGCGGAGCTATATCTTCTGGATTCACATTAGGAATATGAACGAGAAGTAAGGGAGTTATTTCATATATAAAAATGGTTTTGAGGCTGAAAGGTTTCTTAAATATCCGGTTATGTCTCTGGATTTTTTAGAAAGATTCATTAGCTGAGAAAACCCACCCGTATAGATACATACCTATCTCTAATAAGGGATTGTTTGCCGTGCATGCCTATTTCTTGCGAGCAAGCATTTTCATATTTTTTATGAAGTAGGTTAGGTTCGAAGCAACTAAACCCAACTCTAAAAGCATCTGAAATGTAATTCCATGAATGAATTCCTAAGCCAAGACGTGTACTCTCTAGGGTTGGTGGAGTGTTGGGTTTGTTCTCTACCTTGCTTGGGCAGTCATATAACGATTGCTTTGTGTTCTCCAAGTTGACCTCTTAATTAACATCCCTCATTGGTTTATGAGGAATTGATGATGTAAGACCCTTCGTAGTGCCCTTCCCCCTTCGTAGTGTGCTTACCTATCAAAGTAGATTCAGTCCTTAAAAAGGAGATTCAATGATTAATTCCCAAAACCTCATCTGCAGATTTAGTGGGCTCTACCCAAAATTCAAACGTTGGATTTCAAAACTTAAAGTGACAAACTTTGTGGGGAATTTAAGAAAGGGCTCCGTCTATGCTTGGGGTTGGGGCTTTGTACGCACCTGCAATTCTATTTTCAAGCTGTAAATTCAACCATATTGACAGTTGGGATTTAGATAATACTTATTCTGAGGAAGCTGAACAAGTACGGTGCAGAGGGAGGGCTCATAAATGCGAGGAGGCAACGAAATATCCTCCAGGACTCTCGCACACTAGATTCAGGACCTCTGCCAAGGAAGCAATGGACACTACAAATGCCGGGTTCTCCTCTACAATAAAAGAAAAGGTTGAGGAACTTGAATCCCGAGTTCGTTAGAAGAGAGAGGGAAATAACCTCGAATGACCAGGTGGACTAGGAAATCTTCCCCTTAATAAATGTATTTGCATCTGAAAATAATCATAGCCTTTACTGTAGAAGCTCAGGAACTTAAAAAGGACGAGATCTGAAATAGCAGCATAAGGAAACTATGTTAGGCCTGCACCAATGAAATGAAAAAGACAATACTTTGATCACAGCGAGCGGTCGGTCTGTGGCTCCGACATTGCCAGTAAGGATAAAAACAGAGAGGGTAGGTAGGGCTGATGGTATGGATGAACTGCAGAAGGGCAGGAAGCCAAACTGAAGCGGAGCGTTAAATTATTCTTATCAGGTTAGTTGCCGAAGCTGTGCTGACGGTCGATGAAAGCAGTGAGTAAGGGAGGTAGCAAGCACCAGTTGGAGTTAGTGGGGCTAGTGGAATTGTTGCTGGGTTGTCATATAGATTATACGGGGTGAATCAACCAGATTTAAGAAAGATTTTTTGTCTTTGTTCAACCCCAGGCAAGCGAAGCAGGACAAAAGGGAGATGGATGTGGAGGTTGGAAGGCAAGTAAGTAAGATAGAAAGCACCAACCAGTTGGAGTTTTGGTCATAAAGCAATAAGTTTGCTTGCTCCATAATATTAAAACATTATCAGTTGCTGTTTTTGTTCCGGCAAAATGGGGAAGCCTTCGTCCGGCTCCGGAGTGAGCAACACAGTAAGTTCCACTTGTTGATCCAGCAAAAGCAAGGGTTTTCCGCCAGTTTTCAACTTATTTCCATATCCCGTTTCAGGACCTATACCTTGTCTATATTGAGAATCCAAACTGGGTTACCTAGTTCTGCGGATTCAAGGAAATTAAGAGCCTATTGATCCATCAATAGAAAACGCGACATCAGCCAAAAATTCATAAATAGTGCTATGTCAGACTAGAAAAAGGTTAGAATGCATATACATAAATCAATTACTATTAAGCATCAGCTACCTCCCTTCCTTATTCGACGTGTTATTTGGCCCTTTATTTCCTGTCCTGGCGGCACTCATTCGTTCCTTTGCTATGGCAGGTTTCATCCTTCTCCTCATCCGGTTACGGGGGCATGTGCAGTTGAGGGCAAGGTTATCAGGATCCTCTTTAGGGTTCCCTCTTTAAACCAGCGCTCTTTCTAACAGGCTATTATTTAACCGGGTTTTTCTATGTAAACAAGTTGGCCATCAATCCGAACCAGTTGCTATAGAGCTACCGGGGGAGTTTATATGGAACCAGTTGGCTTTTTAACAACTGGGGAGTCTAAATGGAACAACCAGACTCTGTAGCATCTAAGTATCCGGTGCTTGTTGATGCTTCCTCAAGCCGTCTCAGAGCGTAGCGACCTCCTCCCTTGTTATAGAGAATAAAGAGAGGAAGGGGAAGGCAAGCTTGGAAGGAAAAGATCAATTCGATAGGGAGCGAGATAGATAGAGAATAAAGCTAGGGGAACAACCAATTTGATCGATTGAACTCAGGTGAATTTGGGAATAAAGCTAGGTGATACAGATAGGGAAGACAGCTAGGCAATGTAGTTTTAAGTAGTAAGTTCCAAATCAGTCAGCTCCATGGAAAATAGCCTTTAGAGACTTGCCTTAGTCTTAGCTTTAGTCCCCTAGTCCAACTAAAGCTAGTCCAGTATGGGGGAACTTTCGTCTGGTGCCTCAAAAACCAAGTTCTCACTCGGCGGTCATAACTTCTTTATCATCTGGTGGGTGGACACTAGTAAAAATCTATGAAAGGTATGGCTACAGAAAGGTAGCCTATGCAACAAGACCTTATTGGACCGCCTGATCAATATGGTAAATTCCTAAAATAAAGGTAGCATCTCTTGGTGGTAATAGTAAGAGTGAAAACAACCCCTATCAAACTAGTAAATTTAGGAATTAAAGGTAGCATATCACTACTGGTAGGGGCCCTAAACAACTAGAGGACTAGTTTCAAAGTGAATCCACTAATGAAAGGTGGAATATAGAAAGTAGCCGGGTCTATTTTCTCTGGCCTTATGAGAAGTGGTAAATTACTGCATCCGGAAGTGCGTTAAAAGATAGAAGTAAGTGCTCTCTCCTTTAGTGGTCGTGGGTGTGAGGTTACGAGTACGCGTATAAATAGAGAAGGAGGACGGACTTGATTCCAAGAAACACTTATTGTATGTGCAGTTCGATCTCTCGATAAGAGGACTGATGGAATGTGTTTTAACAGCAAGAATACAGATCTCTTACTCGCTTTAGGTACTATCTCCTGGTATTGTTTCTAAGTCAGCATCCATCGATTGCAACTTCTATCTTTCTAGAGCAGAGGGCTTAAGCTGATCATAGAGCTATATCAAGTCTCAGTCTCTCCTTGAGTGGTTGGGGTTGTCCTCTTTCTATCTATATTTTCCCGTGATTGATAATTTGACAATACCTTTTCTGAGCTCGAATCGGTTAGCTCGCTTGAGGGAAGCTTGCTTTACTATTATGGGCTTTAAGGTGTAATCGAGTTTCGATTTCTAGTTCTGCAGAATAGGTTTGAAGGAGAGAATAGGACGCGGTATAAATAAAGCATCAGCAGTTATTCATTTTAGGGAACGACTTCTGGTCTTTTTAGTACCTATTTCATGGAGTTTTCTTTTCCTTCTATTGAGCTCAAGCACTAGTCTTTATTTTCACAAGGACTGACTTGTATTGTTTGCTCTTGCTTTCATTGGTACTCACCAATTTTGGAATCAGTCAAATGGGAGAAAAAACATGTTTCAATCTCTTGAAGTATGGATCAAGTCTACTCGACAGAAGGAATCCAGATTGGCTGAATGAGGAATGTGCGCTCGAGTTTGATCTTCCATCCTTGGAGAATAGGAAGACAGATGTAATCGAAACTGTGGAAGAAAGAAATAAAATGAAATTTCCCTCTCCCTATCGGTCGAGCGTCGTCAAGAGGATGGCGGCCCTACACCACTTTTGTCGAGTGGGGGTGAGGATACGAACCCGCTCCCCTGACCAAAGAAAGGGGAGGCTCCGCCTCTCTCCCTATCGGTCGAGGGTCTTACGACCCCTCGCTTTATGGAGGAGCTACTCACCAAAGTTGTAATGCACCATCGAGTGTCATTTCCAGGTTTCGAGTTAAAGCATCCGATAGAAGGGTAAGTTAGTTGAAAGAAAAAAGCTATTTTTTTCACTCCCCTTGAAAGGTTGAGGGAGTCTCTTTCTCATATTAGTTGTTTCTTATAAAAGGTACTTCTTTCTTTGCGCTGGAATTGGTGACCTCGTGTTGAGGAAAGGTTCTTTCAGAAGAAGCAATGAGCCATGGAGTACCAGTTTATTTCCTTCTTTTGAGTTCAGAAGAGGAATGAAGCTCTCTCTTTCTATAATAGTACCACTTGTTCTTCTTGCAGCTCAAGCAGTACTACTTATTCCAGTTGTTTAGTAGTAGCTCTTCAACTATAATGTCTGAGCTATGAGTTTGATTCTTTCTATTAGGAAGCAGTAGTTATAGTTCTTATTAATGGCAGGAGTATGAGCAGTCTTCTTATCTATCACTATGAGCTACTTTATATCTCTTATGAGCTAGTAGTTGCTATGCACTCGAGTATAGGTCTTATTCTGAGCTATGAGTTGATTATGGGCTCTTTCTACCATTAGTAGCTTAATGAGTTATGAGTTGTTATTATCTATGGGCTGTCTTTCTAACGGTATTAGTAGTAGCCTTTTATTGAGCTACTGTATGAGTGAGTATCAGTATAGTGCGTACAATGTTCATATGGGCTGTCTTTCTAACGGTATTAGTAGTAGCCTTTTATTGAGCTACTGTATGAGTGAGTATCAGTATAGTGCGTACAATGTTCATATTCCGATGGCACGAATGGAACATGATTCTACAATAAAAACGAATGATACTCTTTTACTAATATTTTCAGTAAGTAGAAAATGGGTATATTCAGCACTAGTTCCATAGCTCTCAAATAGGGAAAAAAGTAAGAGAAATCTTTTTTTCCCCTTTCTTTTGAAGTCAAGATCAGTGATTCATTTTCGGTTTATGGATGGAAGGCTCTTTGACTCCTTTAGTTAATCCGTCTATTGGTTCTACCCTTTAGGGGTTGGGGTTTTCATCTGTCTATCCCTCTGTAATTAGGAAGAAGTCCTTCTTATTTCTGTTTTGTACTGATCAGTTTACTTCTCCTTTAATTGGCTTGAATTTGAATCATTCTCTTTGACAGCAGGAAGGAATACTTGTATTATCTGGAGAGCACGAATCTTGAACTAGCTTTTCACCCTCTAAGTAAGTCATAGGTTCAGCTCATGGGAGGGTAGACTAGCCTAATCTCTAATGTGCGATCTAGTTGCAACTTCCCTTTTTCAATAAGATGGCTTTATGTCTTTCCTTCGGATCTGATGTGCTTTCTTTCTTATCTGAGAACTGGGATTAGCCCTGGAATCTTACTATTTTCTTTTTCTAGTTTAGTAAGCAAGCTTGGACTTGTCAGAATGAGGTCTCGCTAGCTGGCTTCAACTCCTGGATAGTAGCAGTAATTCAAATTGAGGAATGGAAATGGAAGCTCGTATTAGGATACCTGGAGCTAAGGAGTGAATCTTCCATCCATCGAGCTCAAGCACCGTTCTTTATGTGTTTCTCTTTCTTTCTGTCTTGTACTGAGCAACGTCTAAGTGAATTTTTTTAGCTAAAATAATTGGAATCAATTTTTTCAACCGAGTTCAGAGTAGGCTCGCATGATCTGTCATGTGCGCTGTAGAGTGCGCTTCTTCTTTTTGAAAGAATAGGACATGAATAGGAAAGATACAAGGAGGAAGGACTGGTCTTCGGAAAGCACTCCTCGTATTGGCTTTAAGTAAGTAAGCGCGAACTAGCTTCCAGGTATGTGGAAAAGGAGGTCAGATCTTAGATTGGATAAAAAGAAAGGTATGCTTGTCTTCCTTGATTGGTCTGTGTTGGCATGGGATCTTAGAACTGGAATAGGAAGAGAAAGGGACAAGCATCAGTGACTCGCTTTCGTGAATAGCTCCTTGGATGGGCAGTTATTGTTGGAGCGAGTTTAAACTGTAGGGTAGCAAGCACATGGAGCCAATGGCAGTACCATGTAATGACCAGATCTTTCCTATTACACTATGTCCCGATCCATTGATTCAATATAGGAAGAGCTCACGAGTGGCCAACCCACAGTACTCGGATTCAACTTCTTCATGTTCTTTCTGACTAAGGGCGGAGGGCAGGGAAGGAAGGGATCGATACCAGTCCGGTTGACTCTTTCACACATACATTTCTGATAGATTTTTTTCGATTCTCTAAAAAAAAGATTTTCCTTGCCCGATGCGGACAAGCACCGTAGGACCTTATTGTTTTTTTTTCCAATTTAGGATTTCAACTAAGTATATTGCTTTCAGAAAGATTGAAAACTTCTTCATGTTCTTTTCAGAGCCTAACCTTTCGCATCCTTCTCGTTTGGTCTCCACTACACTGAAAATGGATTGCTGAGATGGTCGCTAGGAAGCATTCTCTTAGGCCCCAGAGTAGGATCTGGAGCGAGCGCCCTGGGGAGTATATCTATGGACCAATTCCCCATACTTAGCCTACCAAATTTCCATACGAAGGACGAAGAAAGTGCCCAAGACTAAGAGAGAAAGAATTCCACAGATACTTATTCCTATTTATTTTCCATGGCAATAAAGAAAAAAAAGAAAGAGATTTCAGGAAAGCTATAAGTTTAACAAGGAAAAGCCCCATTCCTGGCAAAAAAAGCCCAAAAGTTTACCGCAATAGGGTTGTTTACCCAGAATCATTGAGGTACGGAGGGTGTCGAGTTCCCTTTACTGGGAAGAGTGGTGAGAACACAAGTATTTCTTTATAGTAATTCCGTGTGATCCACTAAATGAAGTAATTCCAGCGGAGTGGACAATATACAAGTATGAGTACCCAAATCCATATCAGAAAGGCTTTGGCCTGATCATAATGAAATAAATCCCCACAGTCTTTCACTATATAAGATACCTAAGTTGGAGCTTTAAACTAAACCAGAAAGTGGGAAGACAAGCTTTTACAATCCCCGGATCTGGATACAAAGTGAAGGTTGCAATTATCCAGTTCTAAGATAGCCATGTAAAGTTCAATTTCATAATGTGAAACCAGATGTTTATGAGTGGCCCTTTTCAAGCAATGAAGGCTAAAAATTAGGAACATTACATCAGCAAGGAGAGGTTCACTTGTTTAGAGACCCTAAATAGTTACGCCCAGCCCCTGGTAAATCAGAATGCGATTTACTGAGCTTTACCTAAGGCTCAAGGTTATACTAACAATAGACCGAAATGATATAGAGCAGCAGCTTAGAGGAAGGGATAAAACTAAGTTCCCCTAGTAAAAGAGTGAAATCATTCCAATTCAATAAGTCTGTAGCTAGCTCTCTTCAGGTTCCTATGTGTCCAGCAGTAAGTTCGTGAGAGTTAGGTGCGTTCAGAATTTAAAATATATGGAGATCACATAAGTATTAAGGGATTCAGGTTCCCACGTGCCCAGGTAAGGCTGCATGAGTCCGTGTAATCTATCCGGCGTTACCATCCAGCATGAGTCTGTGGTAGTATAAGTGGGCATCCATACATATATGAACACTATGAATAGGTATATACACTATATGTGGTAGCAATCTATTTTTTAGAGGTCCATAGTAGGCGCCCCAGTGAATCATCCACCTCATCCGCAAAGTTGTATATCGTAGCGGCACTAGTTATAACATTAGCATTCTAATTAGCAGTATAATGTCAATCTCATTATTGCATAGCTACGTTCTTACATATGATACATATGATAGTGCATATAACGTCCTTTGAAAAATGAATCCAAAGAAGGGGCAGTTTACAGCCCACACACACTGAAGCGGAGATCATCAAGCAATGAAGCTTAGATCGAGTGTTCACTGCCTGCTGGGATCGTAACTCGAATCATTGATCGTACCTTTATATCTCGTTTGGCGTAATACGATTTCACATATCGAGGTCGAAATGGGATCGGGTGTGTTTCCCGTCTTACAATGGTGCCCGCCCGGTATGACATCTCATATCTTCGTGCCGTCACTTTTGGCTATTCCTAAATGGAACGTGTGGATAACAATGCTGCTATGGGCATATGTCATTATGCATTTCTGCCGTCATTACGCTTTTCCTTGAAATCTCTCTAGTTACGTGACCTAAATGGCACGTGTGGATAGCAGATGTTGCTATGGGCATATGTCATTATGTATTCATTCATTATATATGTAATTACGGTTTAACAGACAATGCATATATGGGCATATGTCATTATGCATGAAGAAATGGCTCACATTCCAGTAGCGAAATGTCTTCATCATATGAAACTATGATGCGGTAGTTTTCCATTCCGTATGCATGAATCAATTGATCATATTCGATCATTGATTCTTTGAGTTGCAGTAGCGGAATTCCTTCAACATATTATATATGTTGCGGTTGGTGACACTTGTCAATTGATGGTGTAGTGATTACAGACAAGAGGGGTCTCTGAGAGAGAAAGAAAACAAGCACTAATGGCATGGCATATTATGGTATTTCCTACTTGTGCTTTTTAGGGACGGAGTCACTCACTATTCCGATGGTGAGGGTCTTTTAGAAACTTTTTTTGCTCCCGGTGAAATTTCATAAGTATGTTCTTCAATGCTGAATCTGTCTGTTTCCGAGTGATAAAGGGCACGGGGGCTCTATCCAATGCCGGATCCCATTGCTTCTTAATAGTGGCTAGGGAGGTGGAAGAGATTTTGGCCAAATGCAGTAGACACGCAGTGAGCATTTTCTGCCTCAGTAACTCCTTGGTTTTGTAGGAATTATGGCTTTGGCAATAAAATGCAAGATAACTCACTAACTTGTGACTATAGAGCTTGATTACGCTCTTTTGATGTTTCTCTAGATCGCCTGGGTCCGTAATTGGCGTAATCAATGCTTTATGTGTCTCTCGTATAGTAGTGATCTTGTTTTCTATTCGGGGTAATGGAGAAAATAGAGTGATATGACCGTCTGCATAAAGTTTGATCAATATGCCCAAAAACAGAAAAGAAGGTGCGAAGCCGCTTGTCCGCATCGAGCAAGGTCCTCCCTTCTCATGAATAGAGATGGTAAGGCTCAATTCGAGATCAGCTACAAATGAATTCAGCTTTTCTAGGATGATCTCCTGCTTGATGAGTTTGACCCCGCAAACGCCCACAAAGATGTTATCTACGTAGCGGACGCAATGGACGTAAGGGGAGCCGGCTAAAAACGTATGCACCTTCATGTCTAGCTCATGCATGTAGATGTTCATCAGTACTGGAGAGAGAGGGCATCCTTGGGGAAGGCCTTTGTTTGCTCCATCATAACGAATCCCTTTCTTGTCCATTATGGGAGTTGTTAGAAAGAAAGAGATGAGATGAAGTAGCTTAGGATCATCAACAACATGACCGAGAGACTCTAACAATCGAGCGTGAGGAATTACATCAAAGCAACTAATGACATCCGCGTTAATGCAATTATAAACGTCTTTCCAACCCAATACGGCCCAATAACACGTCTTGGTCCCTCTTTCCTTTCTAAACCCGTGGTAACAATCAAGAAAGATTGCTTCATAAAGTTGATAGTAAGACTGCTCCTAATGCATCCATTACCAGGACGTCCTTGGGGTTAGGAATGGTAATAGGCCTAAACTGTCCTGGTCTTCCCGGTTTGGGGATGAATACCTGGTACAACGGGAGGAACCTGAATGATTCATCATGAAGAGAGTCTAGGATATTGAGATACTCCGCCTCGTCAATAGCATACATGTCTTGATTCAGGATGACATCCTTTCCATTGTGCTCCTGATACAACTCCCTTATTTTGGAAATAATGAAAGAGAAAAGACGTACAAATCTGCCATGCCCAGGGGATTGAGGGAAGGAAGAACAGAAGCGACGAAAGACCAAAGAGATGCTAAAGCAAGAAGATACTACCTCAAATGGTGAATTAGAGACAGTGAAGACAATCATGGTGGGACTTGCATTATCTGCGCATAGGGACGTCTAGGGTCAAACCATATCTCCTTAGCAATGCTAATGAGAAAGGCCCAATATCATCCCTCGAGGGTCTAGAAAGGTTTTATGATGCTCGCCGAGCAAGTGTGGGAAACTGACAAGAAATAAAAGAAACTACCAGACCAGACGAACACAAGAAACTACCAGACAAGATGAACACTTGTCTGCACCTATCAGGTTATTCGATCCATCGTCAATTTCCATACCATTGTATGGTCAGGTTGTTAGGTGCTTTTGTTAGGTTTTTAAGTAGAGTGGTAAACAACAAGTGGTAAGAGAACACCTCATGTGATTGATGACTAAATGATTTCACCCCAACCTTGGTAGGACAACCACGCCTATCCAAGGCACCTATCCCATGGTGAATCCGTCCACCCCGCCATCATTTTCTTTCATTCAATCACAAGTCGGTCAAGTCCCGTCCCTCGCTCACTTAGCAAGACAATCGGATCGCCTATGATGGAAAGTATCGCCCAAGTGGAGCCACTCGAGCCGAGCTGTAGCAGTCATCATATGGAGGGGCAAGGCTTTCTCGGCCTCAAGGGCAGAACCAGGTCAGTCAGGGTTTTCAAGAAAGCCTGTCCCAGACCGCTGGAGCTCATACGATGAGCGAAAGCGTACCGTCAAGGGGAGGAGAAATTTGGACCTCAAGGTTCGTTTCCGTGCCTTTCAAGTCCAAGAATCTTATCCAAATGATAAAATTCATAAAATCAAACCAATTACATGAATTCCCACTCGTGCCCTCGCTTCCCATACCTCCATTATGTTACTCAATGAATCATCCCAATATCCAAGTGCCTCAGGTTCTTTTCCTGTTCTAAGGTCTCCCCCCCTTAGTGGCGATACAAAGAAGAGTTTCCGAGCGATACGTAGCGGGTCTTCAAGGGGTCCGGTTTGAGCCCGGGGGAAGCTAAATAGGAAGATGGTTTTCGATGATTCAATTATATGGGATATGGGCTCCTCGGCAGGTGAGGTTCGTGATGCTAACCTTTCATCATAGGGTTTATTTAACCAAGTTTTGGCTGCTCGAATGGAGTGTTGATGTGAGTGGGATACGGGCCTACTTCCCTCATTCAATGAATTATGGGACGAAGGAAGGTGGTTCCCGCACCCCACCAGGAGGGTCAAACCTGCCCAACCAGTTTCTCCTGCACGCACTCAGTGTTAGAGTATACGCGATGGCCCATACCGCGTTCACGGGACTATGTCTTTTCTCTCCCACCAATGAAGCATGGCGTTGGAATGCCATTTAGGTGCCAGCCGGTGTTATACACCTGATTGGCACCTCTCCGTCCGAGTGCTGACATCCCTCAGGTCGGCACACAAAAGGACACTTATGGATTGAGGTTTGCCTAGTTTCATTATACCTTGGTTGATGATGAAATACATTGCCTATATGCCCAGCTGATTACTTTGCCATTTTGAGATTTTGAGTAGCATTCGTGACTATATCTATTGGCATCTCGCGCATCATACGCGAGTATCATGTTCAGCAGATCGCGCATACCTGTATACGCGGGTTACACTTGTATAGGGTCACGTATCATACGCGAGTTGCTCTACTATAGACCCACGTATGATTTCCTCAAAATTAATATTTAAAAACACTCGATAATGGAAGATTAGTTCATTCATTTAACTTAATCTTCCTAACTGCTACAACCTCCCTAACCTTCGAGAACTGCCTCATTTCATCCATATAAATAGAGGCATTGGGGAGGGTGTTGGATAGTCATACTTGGAGAGCAAAGTTATGCTGGTGGATTGTCTACAGAAATCTTTGGAGCAGAGAAACTCAGAGTCCTTTGGTGACA
>LPNX011137359.1:0-113586 GCA_001517045.1 Pseudotsuga menziesii
TTGTGACAACCAGAGTGCTATTAAGATATCCACGGATCCAGTTACCAGGCAGAGGACCAAGCATGTAGAGATTCACATGCACTACATTAGGGAGCTAGTGCATAATAGGACCATCATTCTGTAATATTGCCCGACTGATGAGCAGATTGCAAACATCTTCACCAAGAGCTTTTCAGAAAAGAAGTTCACTTACCTCCGTTCACTGTTGGGGGTGAGTTCATCAGGGTGATCCAGACTACTTTCAGTGTTCAGCTTGAGGGGGGGTTTTTCCCACTGGGTTTTCCCTCTTTTCCCCACTTAGTTTGTTTTGAGCATTGTTTCTGTTTTAGCATTGTACAGGGTGACCTATGGCCTTAGTTGCCGGGGCCCTAGCATTTTTATGCATCTATGTTTTCTAACTCTTCCTGAGTATAGCTTAAGGGGGGGTGTTGGAGACATTTACCACCATACACACTCTTTTTGGTCAAATTGGCCTAGTTAAACCACTATCCTAAGTATAATTGACATTAATTGACATTAGTGGAGCATTAATTGACATCATCCAGTCACACCCATGCCTACCTACAGTCAAGGAGGCTAACTTAGCCTTCTCCTATAGTCAAGGAGGCTAACTGTAGCACTTCGGGGGTGATCTGAGTGATATTAATGCATCTAATTGCTAACTGGTGGTTACAATCAGTTCAACCAGTCAGTTAAGGTGCCGCCTCTCATTAAATATATTATTTAATGATTATTTATTATTATTTAATGATCTGGAGTCAACAGGGGCGCCTCCACCAACTTCTGATGATCAGTTCAGCTTCAGTTAACCTCATCGGGGTTCATTGAAGTCATTGAAGCACTACACTTGATGGTTGGCTTGCTATGACATGTGTTTGATCTCTTTCAGTTGAGATTTAGTCATTTATTGCACTCCGACTTCAGTTAGGGTTTGGTGAGTGAATTAGGGTTTTGGTCAAGTGTTTAACTGAGTGTGAACCAATGGCTTAAAGTCAGTTAAGCTAGACTCACTCATTGAATTCGAATGACCTCCTTAGGTATTCGAATTCCTCCTTGATTCAAGCTATTGCTTGACATTGTTATTGTAACCATTCATTGTTTATTAAATATACAGAGAGGAAACCAATTCCGGTTCCGATTAACACCATTTCATGAGTTATTTGTTGATTATTCTTTGATGAGATTGATGCTTTGTTCCTAGATCAATGTGCAAGAATAATAAAAACAGTCCTGAACTTCCATCTACAGTGGTAGCTTGACACACAATCAAATCAAATGTGTGAACAACAGTATAAACAATGATGTATACAGTGATGTATATGTTGATTTTTCCTAAGCAACATCGAGAGCCATTCTCTTGGAGAATGGGGACATCTGGTCAAGAACTAGGATGTGCAACCAGTTCAGCACTGGGGGAACTCAGCCTTGAGCCGAGTAGCCATTCTGTTAAATGGGGACAGTTGGTCAAGGACCAGAATGTGGAACTAGTCTAGCAATGGGGGAACTTAGCCTTGAGCTGAGTAGCCATTCTGTTGAATGGGGACATCTGGTTGAGGACTAGGATGTGGAACCAGTCCAGTACTAGGGAAACTTAGCCTAGAGCTGAGTGGCCATTCTTTGAATGGAGGCACCTGGTCAATTACCAGGAAGATGAACTAGTCTAGAACTAGGGGACTCGGCCTAGGGCTGAGGGCCATTCTCTGGGAGAATGGAGGCGCTTGGTCAATTACCAAGTATTTGGCCTTGGGTCAAATTATGAAGCCTAGGACTAAGGCACCTGGTCAATTACCAGGACATCACTATAAGTTCTAGACCGGGTCTGGGCATGTGAGGCACTCCTACCCTCGATCTGTGGGCTTTGTGACCTTCTCCAAGGATTAGCTACCCTTGGTTAAGACACCTAGTACCCGATCTTGGTGGCACAAGGAGTGTGAGATAAAAGTATTAGTAATTCTCCCTATTTATGATGATGTACTATGAGTGGGTATGAAGAGCCCTTATGACCACTTGCATTGACCACAGGGCACTTGAAGAAGGCTAAAGGTAAAAGTAAAAAATGCATAAGGACTCTTGGACCACTAAGAAGTCAAAGTGAAAATACAAAAACACCTTTAGTACCACTAATGGTAAAAGTAAAAAATACATAAGGACCCTTGGACCACTAAGGAGTCGAAGTGAAAACATAAAAAGGTCATTAACACCTAAAAGGTAAAAGTTAAAAAGGTAAAAGAATAAAATCATGTTATTTTATTCTTTTGTGTTTTGGTCCACATCCAAGGCTATAAAAGAAGATCAACTCTAATTCATTTCTACACACATTTGATCATTAACGTGGAGCTGCTCCTTAGATGTTTTTCTCTGGAAGTGAGAAGATCTTTGATTTTGGTTTATGCCCTAGCATGGAGGCTTTTCTAGCCAGGGCATCTTCATCGTTCTGCTACAGCCAAACTCTAAGCAACTAGGGCATCACTTCTCTATGCACAAGTGAACAACTGATACTCAAATTTGCTGGGGTTTAGCTTCTATCAGTCATAGCCAACAAGATCATAAATAGGGATTGACCCTAGGGCTACTTCCTCTTCATCGGAAGCCTCTGGTTCACTTCAGGCAACACTATTTCTTCACGAGCTACATCTTCTCCATCTTTGGTTGGGTAGACCAGCAAGGTAGAATCCCTAACTCCTCACAGGAAGCAGGAAGGAACCCTCGGGTAGTCTCTGGCTTGTTAACCAATTCACGAGTAGGCTGAACAGTCATCTGGGCACTAGTAAGGAGCATCAGGGTAGCAAGGGAAAAGTTCAGGTAGCCCGAATTTTAGCTCGGGCAGGACTTAGACTCCGAACAACCTCAGTTTCCTCATTAACAGACTCAGAACAGTCTTGGGCATCAGTCCTCGATCACGGGCAACCTTCTTCCCACTATGGGCAACAGAAGAGGTTCACAGGCAACTCACAGAACTGATGGGCAGCCTGTTAATGATTCCGGGCAGGGTGATTTCAACCTCGGGCAGCCTCAGTCTATCTTCGAGCAGATTGTTAACACATCTGGGCAGGCTCGGGCAACATGTTTTAGCATCTGGATAGGTTACGGGAAGTCACAGAACATTTTGGGTAGGTTGCCAGTAGTCACAGAACATTCAGAAAAGTTACGGGCAGTCACAGAACATCCAATCAGCTGAAAGAAGAAGTCGGGCAACATATAAAGGTTCACAGGCAGCTCCAGAAGTATTTCAGGCAGCCATAAATTGATCTCGGGCAACAAGAAGGAAATTAGGGCAGTAAGCCCTAAATTTAATTCTTTGTAAAAAAATTTGTGGCAAATTTTGATCAATGGTTCAAGCCTATTAGGTTTTGATGAATTATTGAAAAGCATTCATCTCAGAATTGTGAGATTGAAGAACTCAGTCATCTCATTCAAGGGATGAATTACTAATGCTTTTGGGGGTTTTGTCCTTTAAAGGCTTCCCCGTGAAAAACATCTGGTGTTCATGTGTGTGATGTTTTGAGTTATCTACTGCACTTGTCTTATTGTTATCTTTCAGTCTGCAAAATTTTAAGAATACATGCTAATGCTAAAATTCAACATGGTATCAGAGCATTACATGTGAAGACCCCAGTAAGACGCAGATTACTGTTGACTTCCTAGACCTTGGGACATTTTGCAGACTTAGATAACTAACTTGTGTAGCAGATATGGATACCAACACCTTCAGAAAGGAAGAAAAGCTTGAAGGTTTAACAAATTACAACTCTTGGAAAGCTAGGCTCACAGCCATCCTGGAGGAAAATGACCTTGATGACTTGGTCTTCAACACCGTAGAAGAACCAATATATAATGCTGGCAGAAATGTTTTCGAGAAGAAGTAAGCAAAGGCTAGAAGGATCATCTATGACTCAGTCAAGGAAACCTTGATGGCCACCATCACACCATTGAAGAATGCCAAAGAATGCTTTGACACCTTGACGAATCTGTATGAGAAGAAGGCTCCTTGTCATAAGAGAGTTTTGAAGAAAAGGCTTCGAACACTGAAGATGAACAAGGATGATGGAGTGGGACTTGTTAGCACGTGTGCTAAAATTTGAAGATTTTTATAGATACACTCTCACTAATTCCCATGCAGAAAGATAAGCCAGTGAAAATGAGGGGTAAGGTCAAAATTTTTTCATGTTATATAACCTGAGTAAGTGTTGAGCAGGTTCTGAAGGATCTATTCCTAGTCGAAGGTGAAGAAAACAGTCAAAAAATCCTTAGGCGCGACCTTGGAAATGAGCCAGAATATGAAAAATCTGATCAAAGTCAAAAGCTGACTAGAATGGACGACCTGGATGCATAGCGGAGAAAAATCAAAGGCCACAAGTCATTTCGGCCCAGGGAAAATCGAGCGGAAAAGTGGAAAAGGAAAAGATTCGGTTGTAAAAGTTGGTAAACCCGACTTCCGCTTTCCGCAGTCTGAGATTCAACGGTCGAGGATGACTCCGGGATAAATGAACTGTCCAACAAAAAGGGGAAAGCAGAAAATGGCAAAATTTTGGTTATAAAAGTTGGTAAACCCGACTTCCACTTTCCACAGTCCGAGATCCGACAGTCAAGGATGACTCTGGGATAAATCAACGGTCCAA
The DNA here is from genome assembly GCA_001517045.1 of Pseudotsuga menziesii. Classification (NCBI taxonomy): domain Eukaryota; kingdom Viridiplantae; phylum Streptophyta; class Pinopsida; order Pinales; family Pinaceae; genus Pseudotsuga; species Pseudotsuga menziesii. The sequence continues at coordinate 4,620 of LPNX011137359.1, forward strand.
GGAAAAGCGGGAAGTAAAATGGCGGAATCGGAAAGCGGAAGATACAAAATTTGGTCATAAAAAGTTAGAATCCCAATTTTCGATTTTTGCAGGATCAACAGTCCGGAGAACTTTTGTCGAAAGTTAACGGCCCGGAAGGGAGCAGAAATGCGAAAATTGAAAAGCGGAAGATACAGAATTTGGTCGGGAAAAGATTGGAATCCTACTTTTCGCTTTCCGCAAGATCGATGGTTCAGAGAGCTCCTGCACAAATCAACGACTCGGAAAGGAGCCGAAGGACGGAAATCACAAAGGGGAAATACAAAAATTTGGTGATGAAAAGATTGGAATCCCGCTTTCTGCTTTCCGCAAGATCAACGGTTTAGAGATCTCCCGCATAGATCAATGACTCGAAAAGGAGCAAAAGGGCGGAAGCGGAAAGGGCGAAAATCCGGTTAGAAAAAGTTGAAAGCCCGCTTTCCGCAGCCCGCAACTTGACCTTAGATCAACGGTCCGGAGAGTGTCTGCCTAAGATCGACGGTGCAGAAAAGGGAAACATGTGCACGGGATAAGTAGCTCTCCCGATTTGCGAAATTTGGTAAACCCCACAGTTTTCAGCAATTCGAGTCAAAGGTAGATTCAGATCTATGGTGGAAAATAGTTCCGCTAATCCAACATGCGCGGATAAATGAACATTTCAGATCTACGGAATTTGGTACAAGGCGCAGGTTTCGACGACTGAGATTTGATGATGTGGAAGATTAATGGCCGAGGTTGATTCCGTAGATTGAAAGTGCATGGGGAAATTAAGGTTTAAAATTTGCGGAATTGCTTAGGGCCCGCATATTTCAATGGTGGCGATCTGCGGGAGAATCAGATCTACGGTGGAAATTAATTCTGCTAACCGAACATGCGAGGAGAAATGAACTTTTCAAATTTGCAGAATCTTGTAGACCTCGCAGGTTTCGATGGCCATGATCAAAGCTTAATCGAGATCTACGACTGAGAAAAATTCCACTTGTGCAAAGTGTTGTTGGTTTAACTTCCTGGAACTCAGCGGAATTTTAGAGAGTGTGCAGGTTCAGACACGTGCTTCCATAACGTTGTTTGAGCGAAAAGATCAACGGTCCAGAACAATTTCGCAGGTGAAAGAAGCAAGGAGGAATGAAACTATTGCAGGCCGTTGGAGGTGCTCTGAACCATTGTTTTCGATCAAGCAAGCCTGAGTTCCAGGTGTCTGGTTTTCTATTTTTGCCCATTACGCACAACCCAGCGTGCTTTCCTGATTCGCTCGTGATCATGGCGAATCTGCCAGATCATAATTTGTTAGGATTTTATGTGTGCGAGATTGATTCTTGATTTTGGTAAACTGAATTTGGATTTGTTTCGGGGTTGGTCTCAAGAGTCGATGACACTATAAATGTAACCTCTATGGAGGAAGGAAGGGTTTGACATTCATTTTGAAGCCTCTGTGCTTGGTTTTGTAGCTCTGTAACTTTTCTTGGGAGCATTAATGCAAAGTATGCCCTGAATGTGTGAGATTCATCAAGGTGTTCATTGCTCGTTCTATTTTCCCTTGTATGCTTCATTTCTATGTTTGTGTAATTTCTGCTAATGCGTTTTTAGTTGTATGCAAGGAATTCGTTCTTTGTTAAGCGCTCCTTGTATCAGATAATGCATTTGTTTGTGTTTATGATAAATGTCTTGGAATTAATCCTTTGTTAGATGCTCCATTTCAGTTATCAGCCTTTATTGTTGCTTCTGCTAAAGGTGTTTCAAGAGATTCCTCCACAAATAGGTGCCTCTCGTTTCATTGGTCTTTTTCTCATTCCCTCTTGCCATCTCTCAAAGATATTTTGCCAAATATTAACACTTACTTTGCCTCAGACTATGAAGGTTATTACTGGTCGTTATTTGCTTTAAGTCCTTGAATGTTTCAGGTTTTGACTCCATTTCCCAATGGTGTTGTCTGTTTGTTTGTCTTACACACTTTAAAATCCAGAGAACCCTCCCCCTCAGAAATCTAGCCTTCTGAATGCTTGTCTAAAGCCAAATGTATATGTGAATGACGCTGTGACAAAGAGAGAGCCCTCTCTGACTGTATAGGCTAGAATACAGTCTAAAGATTGGTTTGAAATGGTTACCCTAGTGATTCTCCTACCACAACCATAGGAAAATTATTGGGTGATAACAAGACCCTTCTTCAGAAAGATTGCACAGGTAAGGGACCAACGCATTGCTATCGGTATTACTGTGGATGATGATGACCTAGTACAGACTGTATTCAATGGTCTCCCAAACACTTGGGAAACATTTTTGGCAGCAATAAGTGGACGTGAGAATCGACCAAACTTTGATAGGCTTTGGCATCATTGCTTGGAAGAAGAAGGAAGAGTTCAGAACAAGGCTACTAGCACTAAGGAAGGAAACCTTGCTCTTACAATTAAGACAAAGAAGCTCAAGAAGCCCTCCCCTCAGAAAAGGAAGTGAAAGAAACAACAAGGTAAACACATTGATGTTTCAAAAGTGGAATGCTATAATTGTCATAAGTTTGGGCACTTTGCTAAGGATTGCAGGAGGCCCAAGAGGAAGTTCAAAAGGAGGTTCCAAGGATTTTCATCAAAATTTGAAGTATTGCATTCTATTAATTCAAAAGGGCTCTTATTTTCTATACCTGATAAACATATCTCTTTAAAAGCATTACAAACAGAGTGTTCAGGGGACTTACCTTCATACTTACCTGTATCTTGTACTGACCTTTTGATGGGGCTGTCTTCTGCTTTTTGTTCTTCATCTAAGTTTAGGTGATTTATTTTGAACGACAATTCTTCAATTGAGTTGAACTTTCCTATTTTCTCCTTTCGGAGATTTGTCAAATTATCAACCATACGTTTCACAACCTCTTCTTCCTGTTCTTTGGTGGAGTAGATATGTTCTATTTTGAGCCATAGTTCCTTAGTTGAGCTGCACTTTCCTATCTTCTTCTTTTGGTGATTTGTTAATCCTTCAAGGATGGTTTCCATAGCCATTGAATTATTCTTCTTTGCTTCCTTTGGAGCTGTTGTTTTCACTTTCTTTGGAGGAGTATATCCAGTAAGAACTGATTGCCACATACTGATTCCTTTTGACTCAAGATAAAATTGCATTCTTCTTTTCCAGAGGAAGTAATTTGTTCCACAAAACAATGGTACTCCATTCATTGAGAACCCCATGGTGTGTCAAAGATCTCCTTCAAGCTGATAAGGCTTTATGTGAAGGACCCACTCTGATACCAATTGTTGGACTCACGATTGCCGTTAGACCAAAACCCGCAGGTGTTAATCTCCGCCACAATTGCCAGAGTTAGGATCTCGGAAGGCGATTAGTCCATCTCCCGAAACTCACAGAGAGTGTTGAACCCAATGTCCAACAAATGGGTTCCAACATACGACCATAACTTTGGGTTCCAAGACCCAAGTCTCCACATGCAATATGATCAAGTTCTAAGCTTGTGGACTCAAGGACCACACAAGAACTCAACAACCTCAAGACCATCCAATGCAAGCAATGGGCTCCAACATCAACACATCAAGGAACTTACTCACATGAGACACATCATCCATCTAATAACCAATCAAGAGACCAAAACAAGTACATGCATAACAAGCAACACAAAGACCAGTAACCAAAGATCAACCAGGATCAGGGAACTTGACAATGGACTCAAATGGGACCGAGATACAACTTAGGGGCACTTGACCAAGTCAATGGGTAACCAGGTCTTTTACCATTGTTCCAAGGTCTTGAAGGGCTTCAAGATTGGGCTTGGACAAGGTCAAAAGGGATCCTTTGACACAAACAACCACAAACTAAACACTAACCCTCAAGGGCTCTATAAGGGGCACCAAGGACTCAACAGCTGACATCAATGAGTAGACACCGTTGGCATCAATGACAAATTAATCAGATCCTTTTACAATTTGGCAGTTTTGCTAAGCACTTCGAAGATCACATTAGCTTGTATCATCTACCATGACAAGCTTAAAAATGAAAAATTCTAAAAAGACATTACATGCCAGAACCTAGACATAGCAATACAAGGGTTCTCTCCAGGAATGCTATAAATGTTATGTTCCACAGAAGATCGACTTAGGGTGGGAAGACCCTTTTACAATTTGACAGTTTTACTAAGCACTTCGAAGATCACATTAGCTTGTATCATCTACCATGACAAGCTTAAAAATGAAAAATTCAGAGAAGACATTACATGCTAGAACCTAGACATAAGTTTTGTATGCTTCGAGGACAAAGCATTTTTAAAGTAGTAGTCTAGTAGGCAATGTAATGAACTAAATAATTAAATATATACATAAATGCCAGATACGAAATAAACAATATTTGTAGTGATAAATAGTAAATGATGAAAGGCATATTTAACTAAATGACATGATTTTTGAAAAGGCATGTCTATTCAAGCATGGTGACCAGTTAATGCTTATTTAAAGCACACCGTTCCATGGCATTAAATCATCTCAGCTCTATTTAATATATAATTTTATTTGCCTTCTATTTATTACTATTTGCTATTGTTCGTGTGTTGGATATTTGTTGGGAACAACTTTGTTCGTTTCATGGGCATTCATTACTTAGCTGGTATTAAAATTTTTCTCCTTGCTTTTTTGGATGTCGATTGGGCAAGTGATCTTGACAGACGGTGTTTTACCTCGTGATATTTGTTTTCTCTTAGTTCTAGACCAGTTTATGGGTGTTCCAAGAGGCAATAGGGTGAGGGTCTCTTCTCCATTGAAGTTGAATATGCCAGTGTAGCTAATGTTAGTGAGCATCTTGCTTGAATATGAAATATATTTTATCAACTATGTCTCACTCAATATCCCCATTTCACCTTAGTTTGTGACAAGTAGAGTACCATTGAGCTTATTTGCAATCCAGTGACTCATTAGAAGTGAAAACACATTGAGATTGGGATGCATTACATTCATCATCTCCATGTACAAAGACAACTTGTGCTGGTCTTTGTTCCTTCCCTAGATTATCTTATTGATATCTTTACCAAATCTCTTCTAGATCCCAACTTCACTAATCTATGAACTTGTATTGCTATAAGAAACCTGCCATTAAGGGGGGAAGCATGGTGTTTTATAATGTCGTCTCTCCATGGCTCCTTGTTTAGATTGAGGGGTGTTGATATCATGTGATCATTCTTTACTTGAGGCCATCTACTGATCCATTGTATTGATTATAGATTTATGGAGCCCACATATGGGTACCTAACCTGTTCATTTATTGTTCTATATTTGACTAGGTCGATATAGTCACCCTTTTGGGGCTAGTTCCCTAACCCTAAAGGATGTGTATAAATTCAAAGATACATTTTCCTCATTTGTATCATCTCATTCAAGTGAATTCATTCCTTATTTTTGTGTAAGGGCACTTCAATCTACATGTGGTATTTCACTCTATTTGTGTGATTGGTTGTTCTTGGACTTATATATGGTATGCAAAATCATCTTTCCTGTTATTAAGGTTTGTTGAAAAGATCACCATAGATCTACTTTCTTCTTATGATTTCAACAGTTTGCTCACATACTTGAGGATTCATAGTGAGAAGTGTAATCTCCAATCGGTTAGCAAGTCTATTTGTTGAAAAAAAGTACCTTGGAAGTGTTTGTTCACCTTGTGATGTCTTGGGGTGGACAAGGACACTTTAAATGTGGTCCCTAGTACTTTATATAGTGTGAATGACTTTATTTTTAAAAATAAAGTCACTTTATAAAAGTGAGTTTGGGTTATAAATTTAAAATATAAATTGAGAAGAATTTTAAAAAGATGAGAAAATAATTAATGCCTCATTTATTATTTAAATGTGAGTTATATATTATTTAATTAGAAAGTGAGCATTAATGAGGACCATTGGTCTCATCTAGTTATGTTTCAATATTGGTCATTCATTTTGAAGATGGTGGTTACTCAAACAAAACGCTAGGGAAAGGCATTGGAGAAATTCATTGTTCACTTTCACAAGAGAGAAGAACAAGAGAAGAGAGAAATCGAACCCTTAGGAGAGAGAGAGAAGACTTGCACAAAAATCGAGAAGATTAACTTGGGCACAATTTCCAAGGAAAAGGGCACAAATTTCAAAGCACAGTATAGCTGCATTAAGTAGCACAGAAATCGAGGAAGATGCCATACTGTACCTGACTGTATAGTTGCACAAATGTGAAGAAAAGGTTGGCACAAATTTCGAGGAAGGTACAGCATTTATTGCTGTTAACAGTTGCACAGAACAACACAATTTTCGAGGCAGTAAATTGCTGTTTTGCACAGAAATGGAGGCCATGTGTGAGGCCGTACTGCTGTCAGTGGGCACAGATTTTGAGGTTAAAGCTTGGGAGTTTCAACAGTCCGTACAGTGATGTTTGACATAGTTTTCAAGAAGGAAAAAGGCAGAGATAAGTGCTGCTGTAAATGTGTTTTTAAATTTTGTCTCTTAAGAAATAAAATCTCTCTGAAACAAGTTTTCCCTTTGGGGTTTTATCTTGTACCGATTGGTAAAAAATACCGAGTCAAATTTCATGTGTGTTGGCTGTCATAATTTTCTGTGTGAAAAAGTAGGCTGCCATACAAATTTTTGAGTTGTATTATATTGAAAAAAAATTCCATGTGTTTCAAGTAAAAGTCAATTTTGTTTAATGTAATGTGATTTTACATGCTGGGGTTTGGGCATTAAACTTCATGCAACAAAACTAAACTTGAAACCGGGTTGGGGTGAAAATTTTCATGGTATCAGAACTGAAGTGAAGGGTTGAAAACATAATTCAGAAAGAAATTTCAGACTTGGTGAATAAGGGAAACATGATTTTGTGAAGAAAATAGGTTCTTGAACTGGGTTGGGTTTATGGCTACCAGACTTAGAGTAGAAGACAGGCTTGATGGGGCTGCGAATTTTAGCCCATGGAAAGCTAGAATAGTGTTGATACTACAGACGATTGAACTTATGGGATATAGTGAACAATACCACTGCTCACCCAGTCGCAGTTCCTACAAACTCTACTGATAAGGCCGCACTTGACAAGAAAGACATTAAAGCAAAAGAATCATACTTGATGCCATTAAAGATCATGTGATTCCACATGTCACATGTAAATACTATGCTTATTAGATGTGGACAACTTTGACCAACCTTTACCAAAGTTTGAATGAAACTCGGAAAATGGTGTTAAGGGAAAAGTTGAAGGGTATTCAAGGGGGAGAACATGGTTGCCTACCTTACTAGGATTACACAGGTTCGAGATGAGCTTAAAGCAATAGGGGAGGTTGTACAGGGTGTTGAGTTGGTTCGCACAACTTTGAATGCCATGACCAAGCCATGGGCCATATTTTTGGAGTCAGTTATTGCTCGTGAGCACATGCCTACATGGATCGTGTTTGGGAGAATTTCATATAGGAGGAAACCCGAAGAAGGTATGTACAGGGGAGTAAGTCTCACAGCAAATAAGATGAGGAGAACGTGGCTTTAGCAGTGAAAGGTAAGAATGTTGATGAAATTGTCATTGATGCCAACATGGACTTGCAGTGGCCCCACGGGATGTCATTGATGCCACCAAGTCTCACCTGCAGTGCCTTGACCCCTTACAAAGTGGGTTTGTGCCTTGAAGCACCTTGTACCCAGTTGACAAGGTCCCTGTACTCACAAGCCTGGATCTTGAAGCCACCACTTTGCTGAAGATGTTGAAGACCCTACTGATAATGCTGAAGACCCTGGAGATGGTCCTGAAGCCTTGGTAGACGGTGGAGAAGCCCTAAATGGCTTGGAGAGGCATTAATGACCCATTCTGTGGTCATTCATGCCATGATGATGTCATGGTACCCTAGAAGAAGACCTGGCATCCCCACATAAGATATCTTGACCCTTGGAGGTCCTCTTGTGTGGTTCAGGTTGTTGAAGAAGCCTATGAAGTCCCTTGCTTGATGAAGAAGTCCTAAAGATGTCCTTGGACCCACAGTTGGTGATTTGATGACCCTGCAACCCTTGTTGGGGTCATGGAGCTCTTGTGTGATGATGATGACCTTGTATGGTCCTTGACAGGCTATGGAACCCATGAACATGTCCTAGGTATGATGAAGAAGCCCATGAAGACTTGGAACCCCTGATGAAGACCTTGATGCCCTTGCAAAGTTTACGGAGCCCACTACTTGCACTTATATGGTTAGGTGACATGAAGATATGGTCATTAATGACTTAATGAAGTCATGGAACCTTTGTGAAGACCTTGATACCCTAAGATGTTGAATAAGAGCCCTTGGTTCCTCTTATGTTTATCGAGGTGTTGGTGACTTGAAGACATACCCTTGTGACCATCTAAATAGTAAGAATATGTGACATGAAAGGTGTGACCCTAACCTAAGTGACTAGTAATTGGAGTTTTGGTCTTAAGTGGCCCTAGGCTTACTCATGCAAAGGGTGTAAGGTGTGACCCTAATCTAGCAGCCCTAATAACGTGACTCCTTAAAGCAATTAAAAGAAATACTAAGTAATACTAAGTAATACATGCTCTTCCAAAGGATATGTCGGCCCAATACAAAAATAAATAAATTAAAAAAATATATATAAATTATTTTTGACAAGTCGGCTCAAAAAATTTGATGGAAAATTAGTGTAAATATCCCATCACGTTTTGATTTTTTAAGTGTAAATTCGCTGGATGAGCTCTGAATTTCGGGTCTCTGAGGCAGCCGTAGTAGGGTTTTTACTGTGGAAATTCGGAGGTGCAGCAGATTGTGGCAGCCGCAGTTCTGATTTTTTGTTTGTGACTGTTGTCTGAGTTAAATTCGGAGGTGCAACAGACACGAGGTGGAGGACAGTGCCGAATTTTTTTTTAAGACAATTTTTGCAGCGGAAAACTGTTTTTTTTTTGTGTGGGCAGCAGTGGAATTTTGGACGAAGTGGACTGAAATTTCTGATAACAGTAGAACAGCAGCAGTATAAATTTCAAATGGTGGAAAGAATAGACATTTGTGATGAAGAAATTCTGATCTGATTTTTGACATAGTGAAGGCTACAACAACAATAAGGTCAATGAGGCCGAGTTACATCACTGATTGGAAGTACTGAAGTGTATCAATCAGAACGTGGTATTTGTAGAGAGAAGATCCAAGAATTAAAGAAGTCTGGAAGCAGTCACAGTCCAAGCTACATATGAAAATTTCGGTGGTCAATTGAGACCCACAAAGTTGTTTTTTTGGTTTGAAGTCACCTACTGAAGAAATACACAACTCAAGTATTGAATCTTGACAAGCAGATTAAGTACAGTCCAAGTATGATGATGATATGATGCATGCAAATATGTACTCTGTTGCCGCCTAATTCACACTTTAAGACGCAGGAAAGTCGCAACCTGCTATGTGTGTCCTTGGGGGCAAGTGAGAGCTGGGGACCACTGTCACCACAGACCACAACTCCTCCGTTTAGGCAAGATCCCAACAGAGCCAAGGGGGGTAGTCCCTATGGAAAGACTATGTTCCAGGTTTATTAATTTATTGAAGATTAATTAAAGGGATCTTTTTATTAAGATTACAAAATTACAAGGCCAGTGCCTATATTAAATGGAGTCAAAAGATTATAAGTTACAACAATAATAAATCAAGGTATTTAAGCAATGTACAGCTGATCTAAACTTATCTGTATAAACAAAGATAACAAAAGAAAATGCTTTAATGTGAAACTTATTTAACCAACATGAAATAAAGGAAAGAAAGACTTTAAGTTTGATTCACTTGAAGCAATTTAAACAAATATTAAACATTTACCGCATGAACAAATATAGAATTGAAAGTAAATGAAATTGAAAGTAAATGAGACTGAAAGTAATGTGTTGTAGTGCTTGCAGTAAAATAAAGTGAAAATGCTTATAGTAAAACCTTGAACAGCAAGGCAAAGATAAACAGTAGTGATCTGTGTTTGTAGGACGTTTTGCAATGCTTCTTGGTAAATTTTAATGAATTTTATTAGAGTTGTTCTTCTTGGATTATGTTTTAGATCCGGTGGTGTGACTACCCTGATCTAGTTCTTCTCAAACCGAAGAGAGATTGCTGTTGCGCTCAACAGGTGGGAGCAAGCCCACCCCTAGCTCACAGGTCAAACCCCAATGGCCCGGTGCTCACAAGGAGGACGACGAAGCGCCTAGAGACTCCCTCGGTCTACTACCCCTTGCAGCTTTCGAGTCACTGTTTTTAATCAACTTGAAAATCTCTAGATAGATGCCTATTAAACTAGGACTTCCCTTTCCCCTGGTCGTATCTCGGAGTACCCCGGAGGGTGATAACCGAGTAGAGGAGCAGGATGTTGGAAGTTGTTGTTGGTAAATTTTAATAATAAATTTTAATCTTGATGGTTAAGAGGCAAAGTTTATTTTAAAATGATCACCAAGATGACTTGGGAAATAGTGTTTGATTGTAGATTGTAATACAAGAAAAAGAAAATTAGTCTAATTACCTAAGCCCCCACTTCACTTGCTTTTCATATCCAGCTTGAATTCCCTAAAGGGAGATGACAAGTGGATAGAGGATACACAGGTTGGATGGGTTGTATGGTTACTTTAGCAGAAAAATAAAACTTGCATAAACAGAAAAAACTTGAAAGCAAGTAAACTATAGTAAACTCACCTCACAACAATCTTTATGACGGAGATAATGGTCTGTCACAAAGATAAGTGGGTAGCTGGAAATAAAACTAACTATCTACCTCTTCCTAATCTACTTACTCATAAATTATAAATGATTACAAGACTTTAAAGAATACCCCAAGAGACTCTCTTTGGGGTTTACAATAACAGAGAAATTTGAGAGAGAAAGTTGAGGAATGGAACCCCTTTATGCACGTTGAAACTTGAGGAAATTTTGTGTCCTTTAGGGCAGCAATTCTCCTTTAAATATGAATAACCTGTCAAAAACCAGCGAGCTATTTCTCGCTGAAAATCACAAAAAAACAACACTAAAATGTTGTTAAAACATTAGTACCAAATTCACAATTTTTTACATAAAAAATCTGAGTGGCAGACAAATATCTATAACATCATTGAGCGCTTCGCGTTCTGATCTCGGTTCTTTGAGTTCAGATGCGGGATACCACGATTAAGCTCAAAGTGTTATGATAAATATTTGCTGAAACTAATACAATTACAAATTTACAAAAAAATTTCTGAATGTAATAAATGACAGTAATATGGAATTTAGAGGGCTGGAAAATGAGTTTCCAGCCACCTAAATGAAGTAAAACTAGCAGAAATAAAAGGTTAAATTGATATATAAGGGGTTAGGGCTCTAAAACAAAGTTTATATTCACTAAACAGTGAATAAAACCCTGTTTAAAACAGGCTGAAAGTAGATGGCCGAATTGAAAATGTTGCCGGAATGATGTTTCTTGAAGGAATTTCTTTGCTTGGATAACCTGCAATACAATCTATGCCTGCAAAATATTATAATCCTAGAGATGAACACCTAACAATTCCTGCAAAACACTTTGAAAGAAGTGTTAGATCATTCATAAGAAAGAGTAAAAACACTTTTACTCTTTAATCTCTCCACAAAACACTTTGTGGAGAGCTAACTAGAAAATATAATAAATACAAAACACGACAAATACAAAGTTACCTCAAGGAATGTAGATCATGAAAAATTGCAGCACAGTATTCCTCCAAAGAATTTTTATTAAAATAGCCCAGCTTGGGCAAATCTTCAATACAAGGTAGCAAGAATATGAGAGTGAGAAGAAGAATTTTCCGCCAGCATAACAATAGCATCAATAATTGTGTTTAATGAGGGAGTGATACCCTCATTAAATAGTTGAGGCAAACCCCCAACCCTTTGAAGCTCAATGGTTGAGATTAGATCTAGATCTAGGGTTTAATCTCACCCACTAGATCTAGGTATTTGGCTTTCTATTTTTCTCCATTAATCTCCACCATTAGATTAATTTTAATCAAAGGCTAAGAGACTTAATCCATGTCTCAAATAATACTGGCCTTTGGATCAAGTTATTTGGCTAAATATCCACCATTAGATGAGCTTTTAATAAAATGGAAAAATCAATGGCCCAAGGTGGGCTCCCTCCTCTAAATATGGCGGAATAACTCCAAACTTAGCTTTGACTTCAAGCAAAAACGTGGGCCCAAATGACTAGCGCCCATCTCTAAAATTGGTGGCGTCCTCTTTAATTAGCGCCTCCTCTAAATATTTTAGCGCCCCACTAAATATGGGGGCGTCTCTTTGTATGGCAACTTTCTTCTTTAATATGGCATGCGCCCTCCAAGTTTAGCGCCCCACTTAGTATGGTCGCGTCCTCTATTATTAGTGGCGCTCCTCCAATAGATAGCGCCCCCAAATATATATGACGTCCTCTACTATTAGTGCCTTCATCTTTTTTTTAATGTGGCGCCCCACTAAATAATGCATGCGCCCTCTATTAACTAGCGCCCCACTAAATATAGTATGGGCCCTCCTCTAGATTAGTGTTTCCTTTAAAATAAAACGTGGGTCCCTTTTATAATGGCGCCTCCATAATGTATAGCGTGGGCTTCATTTTGGTAGCGCCTACCTCTAGAGTTTGGCAAGGCCTCCAAATTTGGTCTTTCCATGTTAATATGGCCGCCCCACTATTATATGATGGCTCCTTTATACATTGACGCCTCCTTAATATAGTTAGTGGCCCAATAATGTGGACGCCTCCATCCTTAATGAGGGCTTTAACATTTAACTTAGCCTTGACCCTGGTCATTAGCTCCAAATAAATATTTATCCTTTTGACTTAGGATAAAATTTCACCTTAGATAAAAATTTTCAACTTAATTTTTTAAATTTCCCCATTTTGACTTAGAAAAATTAAAAAATAAACTTGAAAAATTAATATCTAGGCCATGGGGGGGTGGAAAACTTGGAATAAACTTTTCCTAGGCTTAATAACCCCCAAACAAGTTTACCATGGCATTATTTGATTTTTTACTTCAAAATCAAATAATGTGAATTTTGACTTAATGAATTTAATTAATTCCCTAGGAAAAATAGACCTTGCTTAGACAAAAATGGTCTATCTCCTCAACCACTCATCAGAATGACATGGGACTCGAAGCAGTGGCTTAGGGGGTTTCATAGCAATTTATCTTTGCATTCATAGCCCCTATTACAAAATGCCATGCTTGCGCAATTACATCAAAATTGAGTTAATTAATCACCAAGGGGTGAAATTAATTAACTAGGAAAAAATTAATAAAAATACAACCATAACACGAAACTCCGCAAGACTCTATACAGATGCCTAGCATGGTCATGAATCACACTTTAAAGCCTTAGCCATCTCATGGAATTGACTGGTAGAACGCCCGTCACCACTTTGAAGGATTTTGAGTGAAAACCAAACCGATTAAACTCGTTTGTTCAACAAGGTCAATTGGAAAGGGAAAAACACTCGATGAGGGGACTTCCCTAACAACCCGTTCCATGGTGTGGCATCCGTATCATATGACCCACACTAGCACATAAAATTACATTAATTTTCCCACGCAGGGGAGCGGACATTTCGTTTTACAAAGGGGCAATAGCCCTGCAGAATTGAAAAATCCTCAGAGTTTTCTAAGGTACAATTATGTACATCCTCATGTACATGGAGTTGCCACCTAGTCGAAATAGGTGGGCAACATACTCTATGCAAACTATGATGATACATGGTCCATGATGATGGTGCATGATGATGCATGATGATGAACACTCCATGATTTGATGCACTGCGAATGAAAGGTATGATCATGTACAGTGGTAGTTACAGTGATATATATACCCTAGTTTGATGCACAGTCACAATGATGAAACAATGATACTCTATGATGATGATATATGATGTTGTGTACCTTATGATGATTTATACACAATGCTTGATGCTTACCTCATGTTGATGATGATGTTTGGATGATACGTGCTGCCCTATACACTATGATGAGGAACTAACGTCGATGCCCTAGTTGCAATACAGTGGTATATGTACAATTACATATACAGTGGCATCTATACAAAATGTAGCAGTGATGTGTGAGCAGTGATATATAGTGGTTGAAGTGTAAAACAAGATATGCATGTGTAAGGGAGAGATATCAAAAGCAACTCCTTGAGTCAAGATGTTGATGTTGCTCTCTTTAACATTGGTTGAAAACAGTTTGATAGGTGACCCTATGGCAAGAAGAAAGATTTAAGGAAAGTATGCAAATGAATAGTTACAGTTTGGTACACTCAGCAGTATAAAGGAAGCAGATATATGAAGACAATGTTTATACTTGGAATATGTTGAAGGAATACAATTTTAAATAGCCTGTTTTAAAAAAAAGAGTTTGATGATGATTAAAATCTGAGTCGTGTAAAATAGCATCCAAAGACATTGCAAGAAGGATACCTCAGAAGTACAAATCTCTTGAAGCAATAAGGTAGTTACAGGTGTCCTGTGTAGTTCAGAATTCGGTGGTACAAAGGCAACAAGTGTAATCACAAAACTCAAGTCAGATCAAAGAAGAAGTTTCATCAAATACATGCTTAGGCTTACCTTGGTGAGCAAGAATATATAAAATCTCAATTCAATTGTCCATTTGGTTATTGGTACAAAAGAAGATTAGCCCAGAAGATGACCCTAACAAAGTCCAAGACAGAATTTTAATGACTGAAATCAGCAGCCAAGATGAAGATCATCTGCACGCTGGAGCAGACCATTCACAGGTCATAGGAGAATTAGTTGAATGAAATGAACTGTGATTTAGTAAGTTGAGGTTTGACTTCAGATATGATGGTATGTTGAGCAGCTTTGATTGATTGAGAGATTTGTGACAACTCTTGATTTGACAAAGTGATATCTTCGGTGACATCTACAGCAGTTATAGCATCTTTATGTGACAGCTTGATAGTGACATACATTGACTTGACAAGATAGTGACAGCCATTCATATGACAGTGACACTAGTCTGATATGATATGACAAATGATAGTGACAGGTTGATGACATTGACAGTGCTTACACAGTGAGATGCTTGATAGTTTGAATATGACAGTGAGTTTATGGCAGTGATGCACCTACAGCTAAAGACATGATGCCAGTGGACAGAATGAAGAGTTAATGTGACTGTATGAAGAAGTGTTGATGAATGCTCCTTGAAGAGGTGCTAGAGATAAGTGCTGGTGTGATGTGACAGTGATGAAAATGTGTTAAGACAGTGAGCTTAAATTGTAAATGCAAGCTTGACTTGCATCTGAGGTTAGGATACCTCAAACCCTTCTTAGTAGGGTCTAAGAAAACCAAGCAGGGTCCTGGATGCAGAATAGGTGTTCTTTGTATCAGTAGGTGTTGATTTTACCTAACGGTTGTAGCCGGACCAAAACTAATACAAAAAGATTACAAAATTATATGGTGTTGTGTTCTTTTGTGTTATGGTTCTTGATGATTCAAATGCTTATGATATGTGAATGATGAAGTGAAAGATGTTTATGAAATGACTATGAGATTGGTAGAATAATGGAATGATGAATTGGTAGTTAATTGACAAGTTAAGAAAAGCTGTAAAATTGGCTTTACATTGATTCACCCCCTCTCTCAATGTCTAACAAAGAAGAAGAAGTCCAAGAAGGGTCCTATGGGTGGGACCAAGCAACAGTCTGGCGAGCAAAAGGACATGAGCAAAGTTAAATGTTTTGCTTGCTAGAAGTTTGGGCACTATGCTGGGTAGTGTCCAAACAAGAAGAAGGAGAAACAACAAACAAAAGTAGCAACTGAGATTGATGAGTATGCTGTGAGATTCGAGAGAGTTTTCTCTATGCTGGTTGTGACAGAAAGAGCTTCATCTATCGCCAACAGTGACATTGAGGACCGGACAGAGCATTTCATGATTATTGGACATTCATTGAGTGTGTCCACCATTCCTTCCACATGGTACATTGACAGTGGGGCTTCGAGCCATATGATAGGTGTTCGAGACATGTTCATTGAGATGACTGAGACAGGCTTGGATTTGGAGGTTGTGTTGCGTGATGATACAGTGGTGAGAGCAGTTGGGCATGAGATTGTAAGCTTTCAGAGGGAGTCCATGGAGCCCATGACACCGAGGGATGTCTTGTACGTTCCTAGGCTGAAGAAGAACCTTGTTTCAATTTCCACTATTGAGGACAGGGGCTTTGGAGTATATGTCTTAGGTGGAAAAGTGCATGTTTTTTTGAAAGCAGTAGGACCATTTGCTTCATATGTCATTGGAGTTTGGTGCGGGAAACTATACAAGCTTCTCTTCCAGCCTCATCATGCATTGACACACACTAACAACAACAGTGAGTTGTGGCATAGGAGGATGGCCCACTTTCATCATTCAACTTTGAGGATGTTGAGAGACATGACTATAGGTTTACTAGAGTTCAACATAGAGCAAAATGTTGTGTGCAGAGGGTGTGCTTTGGGAAAGTACACTAAGACTTGTTTTTCAATAAGTGATAACATATTAGAGGGAGTGCTTGATTTGATTCATTTAGATTTGTGTAGTCCCATGTCATCTGCCTTGTTGATAGGATTTGAGTACTATATCACATTCATTAATGACTATTCCAAGAAGACCTGGATTTACTTCCTGAGGAGCAAGAAGTCAGAAGAAGTCTTGAAGAGGTTCTAAGAGTTCAAAGCTCTTGTGGAGAACCAAACAAAGAGGACGATCAGAGTACTTAGATCGGACAATGGGGGTGAGTATACCTCCAAGGAGTTTGATGAGTATTGCAGACAGGAGGGGATAAAGAGGCAGTTGATGGTTCTTTACACTCCACAACAAAATGGAGTTGTTGAAAGCAAAAAATGTGCGATAGTGGGACCAGCTAGAGCCATGCTGCATGACCAGAGTCTTCCTTTCTTCCTATGGGATGAGGCCTGTAGTATCGTTGTTTATGTTTAGATCAGGAATCCAAACTGTGCATTGGGGTGTAAAACTCTTGAGGAGATGTTCACTGGGAAGGAGCCTAAGGTAGGCCACTTTCGTATTTTTGGATTTCCCTATTTTTGGATTCCTTACATATTCACATGTCCCTTCTGAGACGAGGACAAAGTTGGAGGCTCTTGCAAAGAAAGGCATCTTTGTTGGTTATGATGAGACTTCAAAGGCCTTCCGCATATACCCTTCTACATAAACGAAAGTTGTAGTGAGGAGGGAGGTGAGATTTGAGGAGCGAGCCTTTCGAAAGTCTCAGGAGTCTGAGATGGAGGAGCAACATGTTACTACTTCTTAGGCGACAGTATCTTAGAGTTCAGTGAGTCAGACTCTAGAGTACATGTACACATGTCTCAGGTTTGACTGGTCCATAGGTTTCAGGATCATCGGATTCAAGGACAGTCTACAAGGACTTCTGGAATAGGGACAGGTTCTCTGATTACAGGTTCACAGGTTACACCTTCACATGATTCAGGTTCCCTTGTTTCAAGTTAAGGTTCACTAGGCACAGGATCTCAAAGCATAGGTACTTTTGAGGTTCAGGAGGAGATTTTTCTACAGGAAGCTACTTTCTAGGAAGAGAAAGCCAAGTTGGCTTAAGGAGCTTGTGAAGGAAGCTAGGGAGTTTGTGGGACCACCCAAGAGGGAGGTCAGAGAGAGCAAGGAACCAGAGAGATTTTCCAGTTACATGGCGGTGATGACTAGTGTTGGAGACATTTACCAGCATACACACTCTTTTTGGTCAAATTAGCCTAGTTAAACCACTATCCTAAGTATAATTGACATTAATTGACATCAATGGAGCATTAATTGACATCATCCAGTGACACCCATGCCTACCTACAGTCAAGGAGACTAACCTAGCCTTCTCCTACAGTCAAGGAGGCTAACTGGAGCACTCCGGGGGTGATCTGAGTGATATTAATGCACTTAATTGCTAACTGGTGGTTACAATCAGTTCAATTAGTCAGTTAAGGTGCCTCCTCTCATTAAATATATTATTTAATGATTATTTATTATTATTAAATGATCTGGAGTCAACAGGGGCGCCTCCACCAACTTATGATGATCAGTTCAGCTTCAGTTAACCTCATCGGGGTTCATTGAAGTCATTGAAGCACTAACACTTGATGGTTGGCTTGCTATGACATGTGTTTGATCTCTTTCAGTTGAGATTCAGTCATTTATTGCACTTCGACTTCAGTTAGGGTTTGGTGAGTGAATTAGGGTTTTGGTCAAGTGGTTAACTGAGTGTGAATCAATGGCTTACAGTCAGTTAAGCTACACTCACTCATTGAATTCGAATGACCTCCTTAGGTATTCGAATTCCTCATTGATTCAAGCTATTGCTTGACATTGTTATTGTAACTATTCATTGTTTATTGAATATACAGAGTGGCTACTATTCTGTAGACCGATTACACCATTTCATGAGTTATTTGTTGATTATTTGTTCCTAGATCAATGTGCAAGATTAATATGGTATGAGAGCATACGGCGGGACGAAGATCTATCTCTCAAAAACAAGCTTTTTGACAGATTTCTCCATGAAATTTGAGCAATAGCTCACAAATCCAGCACTGCACCAAAAGCCAAGGCTTACCACTTAATACCCCAAGTAAAGAACTTGTTGATCAAGCTTGCTTGATTGACTATGCTGGGTGTGATGAAAGCCTAAAATGTGCAGGCTGTCCGACCTTACGGTGCCCCTTTTGTTGTGATTTGCAGGTTTTAACAGGTACAACTTCGAATGGACTCATCAGTCCCTCTTCTCACCTCATTCACAAGCTATTCAGAATGGAAGTTGAAGATGATTTCATCTCTGAAGAGACGAGGTCTCTATGAGGTGTTTATTGGACTTGGAAAAGAGTCTTATGATAATGAGAATGACTGGCTAAATAACGGTGATAGAGCTTTTGGAGCAATATGTCTGGCCCTTTCTCCTAGCTTGCGCTATCTTATTGGTTCTACTGAATACCCAAAGGATCTCTGGACAAAATTGGACAGAACCTTTGGCAAGCGCAATGAGGATCATAATAGCACTTTGGATATCACATCCAGCACCAGAAGAGTTCTTTACTCAAAATTCTCAGCCTCTACTCTCTCTGATGAAGTTGTTCAAGATGAAGATGAAGCAGAATCTTCTACACATTCAATTCGAATTGAGAAAGTCTCCATGTAGTGACTCTTTCTCCTGATGCTCCGGAAGTTCATGAGATCTCTGATATCTCATCTCCTCATATTGCTGAAACAGAAGAAGACATTCGAATCTCTGATATTGAAGAAAAATACTACTGCACTTCCATGCAAACATGCACCGGTGATTTTCCTTTAAATTCTGTGCAAAATTTACCAGTAATTGCTTCCGAAAGTGAAGAGAAATTTGATTTTTCTCCCTCTAATGTTGCTGCTGGTGTGAAAATATGTAAAAAATTGGACATTTTGGAAGAAATATCAGATTATAAGAGTGACACATTCGCTCCCCATGATCTAGATCTTCCAGCAAAATCCTGTAGGATTGCATGCGCAAAAATTCAGAATTTTGAAGAAAAAGACAACTGTGCATCCACCATCTCGGTTGACCATAATTTTGGATCTGATATGAACTTGATTGGATCTGACATGATCTTATTTGGATCTGGTCTGATATTTCTTGGTTCAAAATTTCAGGTTCATAAACCTTCAGTACTGCTTGTAGCTGTTCTCATCAACGGTGTGAAGAAACAAGTACCGCAAGTCTCCTTTGAAACTGCTGCTGGGGATTTGATTTCATTTCATAGTTTTGGATCTGTTGTGAACTTATTTAGATCTGATTTACATTTTGATATGATATTATTTTGCTCATATTTTAAAATCCAAGAGCTTTTAGTCATGCTTGTAGCTGCTCTCACCAATTCCGGTGTGAAAAATCAAGTACCGCGCTTTCTCTTCAAAACTGTTGATAGGGATTTGGTGTTAGTTTCCTCTTATGAGGTTGCTGATATTTTATTTTGTGAATCATTAGCTATTTCTGAAGCTATATCAGATTATGGAGCTCAAGCATTCGCTCTCCAGAGTCCAAGGGCTTTTCTACCTTTGGTCACATGCTCATCTCCTCATAGAACTAGTAAAGAGGAAGACATTCTGCATCCGCTTGGACAGTTGCTCCTAAAAATTGGGGCTGATTTTACCACTCATGGTTTGCTGTTCAAGGATGCAACATATCAGTTTCTTGAGTGTTCCACACATGGTTCGAATCCTCAAGAACCTTTGCTCTCTCTTCAGATGATTTCAGCTACTCTACATGGGTCCAGTTTTCACCATGCAGTTGTTTATATTTCTGATTCAGTTGAGTGCATTGTTCTTCTTCCAAAGTGGAAGATTCCTCCAGACATATTCATTTAGTTTGGATTCATAGGTTCACATGCACAGTCTCAGGATGCTGCTGCATATAAGAACCAATTCTTCATTTACTGCTTAGTTTGAGGGGGGGTATTTTTCCCATGAGGTTTTCCCTGTTTCCTTGGTTATATTAAGCAGTTACTTTATTGTACAGGGTGACCAATAGCCTTTGTTGCCGGGGCCGTAGCATTTTTATGCATCTATGTTTTCTAACTCTTCCTGAGTATAGCTTAAGGGGGGGTGTTGGAGACATTTACCACCATACATGCTCTTTTTGGTCAAATTGGCCTAGTTAAACCACTATCCTAAGTATAATTGACATTAATTGACATCATCCAGTCACACCCATGCCTACCTACAGTCAAGGAGGCTAACTTAGCCTTCTCCTATAGTCAAGGAGGCCAAGTGGAGCACTCCGGAGGTGATCTGAGTGATATTAATGCACCTAATTGCTAACTGGTGGTTACAGTCAGTTCAACTAGTCAGTTAAGGCGCCTCCTCTCATTAAATATATTATTTAATGATTATTTATTATTATTTAATGATTTGGAGTCAACAGGGGTGCCTCCATCAACTTTTGATGATCAGTTCAGCTTCAGGTAACCTCATCGGGGTTTATTGAAGTCATTGAAGCACTAGCACTTGATGGTTGGCTTGCTATGACATGTGTTTGATCTCTTTCAGTTGAGATTCAGTCATTTATTGCACTCCGACTTCAGTTAGGGTTTGGTGAGTGAATTAGGGTTTTGGTCAAGTGGTTAACTGAGTGTGAACCAATGGCTTACAGTCAGTTAAGCTAGACTCACTCATTGAATTCGAATGACCTCCTTAGGTATTCGAATTCCTCATTGATTCAAGCTATTGCTTGACATTGTTATTGTAACTATTCATTGTTTATTGAATATATAGAGCGGCTACTATTCTGTAGACCGATTGCACCATTTCATGAGTTATTTGTTGATTATTTGTTGATGAGATTGATTGTTTGTTCCTAGATCAATGTGCAAGATTAATAACTAGCTTGCGTGAGATTGAGCCTTCTACCTTTGAGGAGGCATCCACACATCAAGTTTGGAAATATGCCATGATGGAAGAGTACAATTTCATCATGAAGAATGATGTGTGGGAGGTTGTTATGAGACCAAAGGAGAAGTCAGTTGTGACTTCCAAGTGGCTGTACAAGATAAAACATGTTGCGGATGGCAACATTGAGAAGTACAAAGCTTTCTTTGTGGTGCGTGGGTTTTCACAAGTAGAGGGATTTGACTATGAGGAGACTTTTGCGCCAGTTGCTTGATATTCTTCCATCAGATCGGTGATTTCTATAGTAGCAGAGATGAGTTGGAAGATCCACCAGATGGATGTGAAGACTGCATTTTTGAATGTTCTTCTGTAGGAGGAGGTGTAACTGGAGCAACTGTAGGGCTTTGAGGTTCCTGGGAGAGATTCTCTTGTATGTAGGCTGAAAAATGCCTTGTATGGACTAAAGCAAGCTCCTCGAGCTTGGTACTTGAGGATTGACTCATACTTGCTATTGATTGGGTTTTAGAAGAGTGAGGTTGATCCCAACCTATACTTCATTGTGGTTGGAGGTGATCCGTTCATTCTTCTGCTATATGTTGATGACTTGTTTATCATAGGGGAGGGGCACCTGATTGCAACTTACAAGAAAGATCTTGCTTCGAGGTTCGAGATGATGTACCTTGGGCTAATGCATTATTATTTGGTTATGGAGTTTTGGCAGGAAGATGGACATGTTTTCTTGGGGCAAGGAAAATATGCATCTGATGTTCTGAAGAGATTTTGGATGGAGGGTTGCAGACCTATGTCTACACCTATGATCACCAACTGGAAGAAGCTTCATGGTTCTGAGAGAAAATTGGTTGATCCTACCTTATATAGACATCTCATTGGTTCGTTGATGTATCTGGATAACACCAAGCCATATATATGTTTTGCGGTGAACACTCTCATCCAGTGCATGATGGAGCCCAGGAGAGTGCAGTGGATAGCCGCAAAAAATGTATTGAGATACCTTGCTGGGACAATAGACTATGGTCTGGACTACAAGAGGTCAGTTGGAGTGGACTTGATTGGCTTCACAGATTTAGTTTGGGCAGGCAGTGCATCGGATTAGAAGAGCACTTTCGGTATTTGCTTCAGTTTGGGCTCGAAGGTTGTGTCGTGGTTCAACAGAAAGAAAAACTCTGTTGCTTTGAGTTCTGCAGAGGTTGAGTATATGGCGGGTAGTCAGGCTAGTTGCGAAGCCTTGTGGCTTCGCAAGTTGATCAGGAGTTGAGGCCTACAGTTATATACTGTAACAATCAGAGTTGCATCTGTTAAAGTTATAGGGTTAGGTTAGGATTTGACATGAAAATTAAAATTTTATACTTTAATGCATAAACAGAATTAAAAAGCAAAGTTAGATCCAGAATAGTACTGCTGTAGTACATTCAAACATAATTTTCATCTTTTTCAACTTTAACACTCCACTGGTCACTGTGTTAAAGTTGGTCCTTGAGATGATTTACCAAATGCCATGTATAAAACATAAACAGTAACAATATTGTAACTGACGAATCAAAACAATAACAATGTACAGGAAATAACAACAATACTAAAGAGTAACAAAGAACAGTAACAACGTTGATCTAGAATTGTTTTGGATTAGCCTTATACTCATATACTTTTAGGTTCTGATCTTGTCATCGAAGGGACATGTCACCTAGATGAACAAATGACGTACATTGAGAGAGAGCTAAGAGGGTTTTAGTAGTAAGGGTTTAGACCTCATATGCTTGAGCAACATGAAGAGAAACTTCAATCCTTTATCCAGTCTTTAGCAACACTTCTTAAGAAGGCAAAGACATCTTCTAATCTGACTCGAAAGAAATTACCAACCAGACTTAATTTAGTCTGATGTAGTATAGTAGGGTCATAGAACTGTTTACAGTCTAACCAAGGTAAATTACCACAATACACAATTCATCCCTATGATACTTCACGGCTTATCCTAGTAAGCTGATTAAACATAACTCAGTAGAAATGTAAAATAGTTCAACCCTAGAAGTTACTAACAGGTCACGCCTCAGTCTTAGGGGCTGTTACAAATTTAAGGCCAAGCCTTAGTGGATGTTATAAGTCCACAACCCAACAAGAAGAAGTCAAACATGACCTAGTAGAGAGGGGACAAACAACTTGTTGTCCGCCGAATGCACACCAGCAGCAGAAATAACAACAATACTAAAGAGTAATAAAGAACAGTAACAACGTTGATCTAGAATTGTTTTGGATTAGCCTTATACTCATATACTTTTAGGTTCTGATCTTGTCACCGAAGGGACATGTCACCTAGATGAACAAATGACGTACATTGAGAGAGAGCTAAGAGGGTTTTAGTAGTAAGGGTTTAGACCTCATATGCTTGAGCAACATGAAGAGAAACTTCAATCCTTTATCCAGTCTTTAGCAACACTTCTTAAGAAGGCAAAGACACCTTCTAATCTGACTCGAAATAAATTACCAACCAGACTTAATTCAGTCTGATGTAGTACAGTAGGGTCATAGAACTGTTTACAGTCTAACCAAGGTAAATTACCACAATACACAACTTAGCTCTAGGAGACTTCACGGCTTATCCAAGCTTGTAAATTAAACATAACTCAGCAGAAATGTAAAACAGTTCAACCCTAGAAGTTATTAACATGTCACGCCTCAGTCTTAGGGGCTGTTACAAATTTAAGGCCAAGCCTTAGTGGATGTTATAAGTCCACAACCCAACAAGAAGGAGAAGTCAAACACGACCTAGCAGAGAGGGGACAAACAACCTGTTGTCCGCCGAATGCACACCAGCAATAGAAATCTTCTGAAAGTGGAAGAGGTGTGGCCTTGGGGGCAAGCACAGAGCTAGGTACTGTCACCTACTCCTAGCTCCTCCGTTTAGGCTAATTCCTAACGAAGCCAAAGGGGGTAGTCCTTAACAAAGAGTTTCTATGGCTCAATGTATTTTAAGTGTTTTTGGTGTATGGTGATGCAGATGGGTGTTATTTAGGAGTTTATTATGATGAAAAGACCACAGATTTAAAATTTAAATAGTACAAAGGTATACTTGCAATAATTTAAGGACAAACACCTGATTGATTTAAGCAAAGGCATCCATAATGAAATAAAACATGCACTTCAAATATATAAATGAAATGAGCACAAGACCAATGCCTTATCTGAAGGGTAATAGAGTCAAGATTGCAGTGCTTGGGATGCGAAGATACAAGCGTTCAGTATGTTTGTGAGATCATTTGGCAAGTGTTCTTTGTAAATTTTATAAAGTTTTAGTGATCTTGATTATTATGGCTAAGAGCACAAGGTATCAACTAGAAGATATACCTTCAGTGGCTCCTCTCAATGACATGTCGGATCGTCCAGTATTCCAGGTTAGGTGTCCAAGGAACTTAACCAGCCTGATTGAACTCTGAGACAACGGTTTGTTCTGGCGTCACTAGCAAGAATTTGCCCACTACCTCAGTATTTATCAACAACGCCGGTTCGTTGGTTATGGGGTGAAAGTTTTATTAATGTTTTCACTTGTTCGATTAATCAAATCGAACCATCGTTTTGAGTATGATTCCAACTTTTTAGGGTCGGCAGAGCATACTTGGTGGCGGAAAACAACGAAGTAAATTTTAGAATGGGAGGTGTGAGTTGCAAATTTTAAGTTTAGAGCACATAGTTAAACTCTCTGACAGAGAGTGCTCTTGACTTTGTCTTATGACAAAAGTTTAAGAGACTTTAACTATTCTATATGCCTAATGCAAGGAAAATGCAAATCTAACTATGCTCTCCGATAGAGAGTGCTCTTGACTTGGGTTATGGCAAGTTCAAGAGACTTTGGTTTATTTTAAGAGACAATCAGATTGTAAATATGAAACCACGTGATAGCTCAAAAAATTGTAAAACAATGATTAAAATGCTAATAATGAACTAAACTAGCAATCACTATTCTAAACATAAAATGAAACCAATCTAGTGAAGTAAATCTAAGCTAGCAAACCACTCAAAACAAAGGCCACTACAAGACTTCCCCAAATGGGGAAGCTGGGTGTGGGGGATTAAAGACCCCACTCACGAAACTTTTATTAAACTGTAACAATATTTTGGATTTTCAACCTTTGAAAGAACTTGAAAAGTTAAAATGGAAGGAGCCTTAATGGCTTTTACAAAAAAAAAGGATGTGGTTTGTCTTCTTGTTGGGAACTTTTTCTTCAATATTTCCAAGTCTTTAGACTTGTCTTTGGTGGACCTCTTCTTCAGTGTCTGCTCACAACGAACAATGACTCAAGCACCCATTATTCGTTAATAAAATTAAAGTAAATCTAGATGCGAACAAAAATGAAATTATTCTAAGTGCAAAACTACCCTTTTAAAATACAAAAATTTTTAGTCTTTTTGAAGTAAAACTAGATGCAAAACTTTACACGCAAAGTGGGAAAGAGGAAAATGGTAAAATGGGGACCTAGTACATGTTCATACGACTCAATCAGAATGCCTAGCAAGACAAAAAACACTGACAGGAAGGCTCTAATAACCTCCCAAGGCCGAAACATCAAGACAACTACCCCAGCTTTGGAGGAGCGAGTGAAAAACTCAGAAATTATTGGTCGTTTGTTCAACAACCAATAATAACCAAGGGAAAAAACACTCTGGGCTAGTCGGCTTGATGCCCAAGTACAGGAAGTCGAGCTTTTTATAAAAATTTAAATGCTAGGACATTTTTTACAATTTCCCCAAGGGGGTATGAACATGTATTTTACAAAAAATAAACAGTTCAGCCAAAAACTGGCTAATTTTGGAACACACTGAACTTCTGAACTCTGGAGATGAGCATTCATCATGCTCGATAACTGGCGGCTCAATAGGAAGTTCAACTATTGTACAAAATAGTTGGTAACACAACCCACAGTCAAATAGTCACGACCAACAAGAGAGGTACCAAACAGTCACGATTAGCAAAAGGACACCAAACAGTGATGACCATCAGGAGAAGTATCAAACAGTCACGGCTAGCAGGAAGACACCAAACAGTCACGACCAGCAGGAGAAGTAACAAAACAATCACAAGTCACGACCAACAGGAAGACACCAAACAATCATGTCCAGCAGGAGGAAGGACAAATAGTCCCAAAGTTTAATCTTAGAAGGTCACGAATGAGCCCAACAAAAGCCAAAGAGGTCACAACTAGCAGCAAAAGGGTTGCAACCATAGTTTTAAAAATCGGAATTGAACTCGGACTCGGAATCGGTCGAGGGTCAAGTCAGATTCAGAATCCGGTCATAAATCGGCCGATTTGAATTTAATGAATCGGTTTGCTAAAAAATACATAAAATATTTAAATTTTAAAGAAAAACAACATTTTCATGATTATAATCCATTATTTCAAGGCATTGACGACAAAATAACCAAAATATGCTCATGTATATACCATATAAGAGTAAATATATCAAAATGGCACAAAGTGTACCGTAGTCTAGAGTCTGGACTTTGTGCAATACATAAATGATAATACATATCTAGGATACTGGAACTAGAACAAAATACATAATCCATGAGGCCTAGGCGGCTAGGCCCTATATAGTAAAGGCTATATGGCCTGTAGTGTCCAACAAACATGTTGCTTAATTAACTACATAATACATCACCAAACTCAGCACCACTGCTTGAACTAGAAGACTAACCAGAAGGACTAGCAAAGGCATCATGATCTGGCTCAGTCTCGGGCTCCTTAGGATCAAAGCCATCTGCTAATGAAGTGGTAGTACTGGCTGAATGCCGACGTCGTCCACGACTATAAGTACGAGGTCCTGGTCAACTTGTGCTCGCCATGCCTGGCATTGCTATCTCTGGATCTACACTTGTATGAACTGATGGCATCCAGCAAGTCCTCCCGTTCAACATCTATGTCATCACCAAACTTTGGCGGTTGGGTCTCCACTACCCAATCTGAGGTTGGATCTATATCATCCAACACAATGGGATTCGTATCAGGTCTTTTGCTCATCAATTGGTTGCGCCTGAGACGGAGGTTGTACTGTACGAAGACTAGATCGTTTAACCGTTTCTGCTCTAAACGGTTTCTATTCTTTGTGTGAAACCGCTCAAACAAAGATCAATTGTGCTCACACCCAGAAGAGTTGTAGGTTTGACTCAAGACCTGAATTGCAAACCTTTGCAATAGTTTAGTATGGTTACCAAATGCCTTCCACTATTGTGCTGCAAATGTGAAGAGTCAAGGTAGTTAGTTCAACAAATTAGATTGTGAATTTGGCTAAGAATTGCAGTATTTAGTATTTAGTATTTACAATTTAAGAATTGCAGTTTAAACTTTAAAAACAAAAGTTAATCAAACAATGGAAATTTTTACTTGGTTGGTCCACCTCTCTTGAAATCTTTGCCACATTATTGGCAAAGGTACCTGTGGCGGAGATGAACGAGTTGATCTGTCGATGTATCTTGAATTGATCCGCCTCATTTGGGACCATGCGCTGAAGGCAAGAATACAATCCATCTGCTACCTCCCCAGTCGGATCTGGATCAATATGATCTCTATACTGATACCTTGGGTTCAGAAAATACCCAGCTGCATGTATAGGGCAATGGAGTTGATTGTTCCATCTCCTATCAATGATCTCCCAAATAGGCCCATACTTGGTCGCTCTCTCTTTGTGTGCTGCCTTTATTTGCTCCTTTGCTTAATCCATAGCTTCATAAATGTAGCCCATGACCAATTCTTCCCCATCAACCAACCGCAACACCTTAACAAGTAGGTCAGTAATTGCCAAAACCTCTCCTGCTCTTTTCCAAAATGAAGAGCTTTTAATTCTTTTCTTGGTGTCTTTTCCATCTTGTTTGTGGGCCCATTGGGATGAATTCCATTCATCACTTGAAAACATTTTCTCCAAGTTTTGTGTTTGGGAAAGGAGAGATTGCAACGTGAGGAAGTGAGTTGCAAATCTAGTAACTGCAGACCTAACAAGCTCCTTGCCCTATGTGTCTCCTCATCAAGCTCAATACTCAACCGTGGTTGTAGATGTATTTGGTGATGCTTTTGGTATGCTCTATAGTGTCCTTGATCCAATCCTGTTGCGTATGTCCTCAAGCATGAGGTCTATGCAATGTGTTGCACACGGAGTCCAGAATATGGTTTTATGTTTTTCCTTGAACATCTTACCAACAAGAACATAGTTAGAGGCATTATTTGTGATGATTTGTACAACATTAGCTGCCCCCACCTCCTCAACAACCTCATCCAAAAGACGAAATAACAGATTTGCACCTTTCACCTCATCAGATGCATCACGTGATCTCAAAAATATGGTTCCTCGTGGGCAAGAGACAAGAAAGTTTATGAGAGTACGACCCTTCTGATCGGTCCATCCAGCTGACATGATAGTGCATCCTGTTCTGACCGATCACTGTTTGAAATCCTTCAGGTATTCATCTATGGACACTATCTCTTTTTGCAAAAGAGATCACCTCAAGTCATGCATACTAGGGCCTTTGAAGCCCTTACCAACAACTATAACAACATCCCACATATGTTGGTAATAAGAAGAGCGGGAAGCATTTAAGGGGAGATCAACATCATACCACCATCTAGTTATGTAATGTACTCATAGGAAACTTCTTTGTATTTCTTCTTCCAGTGGTCATTTAAGGTGGGCTGAACTTGTGTTGGAGGCAACTGAGAAGCATTGGCACTAGCAGAAGATGTAAACTAGCTTTGAATGCCACCCTTTTTTTTGATTTACCCTTCTCTTGTGTTGTCTCGGAGGGTGCAAGATACTGAAAAGGATCTCTAAGATCGGTAGAAGGGTAGATGAAAAGCCTTCAATTGAACCAGGAGCATAGGTCCCACCCGTCATTTCAGCAAACCTTCTCTTCTTTCCTACTTCTTTTTCTATCTCTCTTTACCTAGCCTTGCTCTCTTCAAACTTCTTAAATTATTCTTGCATATCCGCTCTAATCTATCCAATAACATCTAGTGGAGCTTCACATGTCTTCACTTGGCCTTTGATGGCAGCCAAGTGTTGTTAAAGCCTGTAAATTCCCCCACCCTTAATCAACTTCTTGCAATACATCACCCCGTCAACAACATCTGGATGGGCCCATGCATTATCTTTTGCTTTTCGGGTCATTTTTTATAGAATGAAAGTTGAAACAACAACGAGCAAAATTATAAAATTATAAAATTACTGTTTAAGTCTTTTTATATAATATGAGGGCAAACTGTAAGTTAATTTTTTTGCATTTGGTAAACTGTAAATAGAAATTTTAATTTTTTTATAAAACTTTTATAAAGTTAGCTCTGATATTGAAGAATGCACTGCTAACTTGCCAACTCTAGCTCTCCAACTTGCCAAGTCCACGCTGCCAACTCTAGCTCTCCAACAGTCCAAGTCAGCCTCTCTCTCAACTTGTGGTGATCAACTGTATTGGGGCATTGGGTAACATTTATGTGTTTAAAATTGACTGCTGTGCATGAAGTGGATGCTTGTGGTATTGTTGATCAAGTGTAAAAGTGTACACTGTAAATATTTCAGACCTTAAAACAAGAGCTAACACTTGCAAACCTTTGATGGAATAACACTGTAAATTTAACCAATTTACAACAGCAGTGACTCAATGACTCTTAACAGCAGCATGTAAACAGTAAGAGTAACAAATGTGTTTCAAATTTTCAATGCAACAATATAGTTTCAAGACTTCATCACAGTTGATGACAACCAAATAAGAGTAGGTTTCAGACTGTGTATGAGAGTATTAACATCAGTAGGATAGTTGATGACAACCAAATAAGAGTAGGTTTCAGACTGTGTATGAGAGTATTAACATCAGTAGTATAGTCACTTCAATAGCAATTTGTAACATCAGCAAGATATTCCAAGAGATAAGTGAATGATGTAAATACTAAATACAACTACCTCCACGGTCAATACTTTAAAGTTTAAATCTGGTTCAAAACTTCAAACTTCAAATGGATAAACAGTGTTTAGTATTTACATGCCTGAATTTAATGGATGGGCAGATCTAGAGTTGCTTGCATTTTTGCACAGCTGAGATGGTTTTCCAATGTCCACAGAAAGAATAACTCCAAAGTCCAAACCAGTGTAGTCTCACTTGGTTCATACTCGCCGAGTATGACGAGTCTTGCCGAGTGATAAGACAAGTGAGTACTCGCAGCTTACTCGTCAGTGAAACTCGGCACTCGCTGATACTCGCCGGAAATCACCAAACTTGCCGAAACTTGTCAAACTCACAAGTCTGTGGGTTTAAAAAAAGGAGTTTCGCTGACTAAAATGACGTGTAGTTGACCTGCGATTTGTGTTTGGAGGGAACCCTAAAAGGGAGAGCCTTGAAGGCGACGTGGAGTTCTTGGCGTCATTGTTAAGAACTTAGCCCCTCTTCAGAGCTTGCGGATTCTCCCTTACCTCTTCACAGCCCGCGAATTGTTGTTCGGCGCACAGGGTCTGGACGGGAGTCTAGAGTGTGGAAGGGAGTTGCGGGTTGAACAGCACACGGTTCCGGTTCAGCAACACAAGGTTCAGGTTAGTTTTTTTCTTTTTTTTTAATTATAATAATAAATTAAAATTGAAATTACATTATATTACATAAATGTAAGACATGTAAAATTAAAATTAATATAATTGAAGACTAATTTATTTGTGTAAGACTAATTAAAAGTACATTATAAATAATGTAATATAATATTACATTATTACATTAATATTACTAATTTATTTACATTATGTAAAATTTATTAAATTTATTAATGTAATATTAATGTAATTTACTAATCAATATTTACAATGTAATATTAATAATATTAATGTAACTGAAATAAATAATATAATATTAAATTATATTATATTATATTAAATTTTAATATTATTACATTATTACATTATAGTCTTACATTATATTAAATTTTAATTTATTATTATAATGTAATATTAAAATTATTATTACAATGTAATATTAAAATTTAAAATTATTATAACATAATTTATAAAATTATGTTTCTAATGTTATTTTTCAAATTTTTAAATGTTGTTTTATAAATTTATATTTATACGTTTAGGGCCAAAACAAAAAAATTATAACATAATTAAATTTAAATTTAAAACAAAATTAAACTAAATGAATTTAAAAGTTAAAACAAAATTAAATATAAAAGAAAATTTAATTATTTTGGGAGCCTGTGGGCTGAGATGGCAGCCTACACAGGCCTGTGTAGGCTGCCATCATAGCCCATAGGCCTGTAGGCTGCCATTGACAAGCCTGTGGTGTATGATGGCAGCATGCACAGGCCTGTGTATGCCCATCTTAGCCCACAGGCTCCCAAATTAATTAAATTACTATATTTTAATTTTTTTTCATATTTGCCGAGTCTTATCCGAGTCACCGAGTCTATCGAGTCCTAAGCCAGTCGAGTATTTGTTGAGTTCGATTTGGACTACACTGGTCCAAATAGACCCCTTTTAGACAGTAAATCCTCCAGACCCGAAAATTCCAAAGACTCTCCAAACTTCAAACTTCAAACAAAAAAAACAAAAGGTGGTTGTGACTCGTGATTGAGTGAGTGGGTCTTGTAGTTGGCAGGTTCCGAGACACACTACAAGACACAACCCAACCCAACTACAAGACACACTCACTCACTCACTCACAAGTCACACCCACATTTTGTTTTTTTTGTTTGAAGTTTGAAGTTTGGAGAGTCTTTGGAAGTTTGGAGTCTGGACTATTGCCAGTTGGAGAATCGAGACTCACAAGAAGGGTGTAGGCAAGTACTGGAGGATTTACTGCATAATCGTGGTGTGGGTAGTGGAGGATTTACTGTCTAGAAGGGGTTTGTTTGGACTTTGGAGTTATTCCTTTTGTGGTGTTGATGCTGCAACCACCACCCCAATTTTTTTATGATTTTATGGCCCCTCCTTAGATTTTTAGCTTTGATTTTGCTCAGACTACTTTCGCTCCTTAAAAATTTGCTTTCATGACTTGGTCCTATTTTGGACAAGTATGAAAACAGTTTTTTTGCTTCGAGTTAAATTAACTTTTTTCTCGATGTGCCGGAATTTTTTTTCAATTTGAGCCGACACGACGGAGAGTTGCGGATTTTCCACCCGATATCCCTCGGTCGATTTTACTCTACCTTTTTGCCCTAAGTTTCAGGCTTTGCCGGAGGTTTTTTGAATTCTCAGCTGATAGTTGCGGCTGAACTCAAGTTTTGGGAGTCGACAATTGCGGTGGAACTCATCTTTTGAAGCCGTCGGACCTTTTCACACAAGTTTGGCCGACAGTTGCGGCTGAACTTTCCTTATATCGTCGATGTGTTCGGCTCAGCTTAAGCATTGACTACCGATCAATAGTTTCTTCATAAGTCTTTCGATGACCCTTTTCATCGGGCGTTGCCCAGCAAGTTTTCCGACAGTGTCGATATAATTTGATTATCTTTCCGAAGAGGTCAGCAAAGTTTGTGGCTTGTAGCCGACCCTTTGTTGCCGAAACCTTAAGATGAAGCACACCGACGCTGTTTTGCGGTTGGTTTTTAATGAAGCATGTCGATAGCTATGGCAGAATTGTGATGTTGTAACCGATACTGTCGGGAAATTGTTTTTCTCTCGCCAATTCCGAATCGAAGGATTGCCTCGGTGAGCTTTAGGCGCCAAACGACGTTTCTCTCACATGTGCGATTTATGTTTCACCCAACGAACGCATTTTTGACTCTTGTCGCGTTTTTCCTATATAAGCCTTGGGGGTTTTGTTACGGTTTGTTTCTACTGCCCGTTTTGAACGCGCCCTACGGAAGTTTGCCACTTGGAGTCTATGCAGCGTTGTGAGCCAGGCTTTTCACCAACTTTCGAGCCACCTTTTGCCAGGTAGGCTTCATTCCTTGTCATGATTTCATTTTTTGTTTTGGTAAAATGACGTTTGAGGATTTACCGTTTACGGGGTTTAGTGAAGTGGCGTGTTGGGTTTTCGTTTTTTACAAGGCTAGGGTTTTCGCGTCTGCTGTGGTTTTAAAGTCTGTCCTTCAGCCTCATAGGGCTTTGTTTGCTTTGTTAGTTGTCTTGACCTCCCTATTTCTTTAGACCTAGTTTGCAACCAGCCGTGGTTTTCACCTGCTCCCAGTCGTTTTTGCCTCGACCGCTCAAACCTTGGACATGGATAACTCAGAGCTCGGGTGTGTTAATGATGAGACTAAGGCAGGTTGAGTTTTTCACTGGCTGTTCCTAGCCTAGTTCGTATCCATTTGCGGTGATAGAGGATTAGCAAGTTCCTGAGCTCAGAGGACCGTCGTTTTCTTTTGGGCTCCGGCCTGAGGTTTCCCTCAGGTATTTTTCCCTTTTGTGGCCGGCGCCGTGGTTTCAGAAAGTTTCGAAGTCGACCTAGATTGTTGGAGTTACCATTGTTTCCCTTGACTTAATGAAGGGAGGTTTTGCATAGGGTTTCAAACCGATTTTTGATGATTCTTCTGTATTGTGTTTTAGAACACCAGATGATTTAGGGTTGGAACTCCCAAAGCCGCAGTTAGAACCCGCACTTGAACTGATTTTTTGTTTTCGGGTTTAACCTTGCCTCGAAGTTTTAAATGATGGCTAAAGATGACTCGGTAAAGATCTAGTTATTATTCTCCATGAATGCATTTTGTTCTAAAGGAAAATATGATTTGTTAGCTAGGTTTTTTTGTATATCTTGTAGTTTTACTGTAGTTCCGCAGTTTCCTATTTATATGAATGCATGTGTTTTAATCGTAGGGACACTAAGTCATTTTTGATGTGATTGTGTCATGACTCATAGCCTCAATCCTCACACAACACTATGCCAAAGAAAGGAAAGAAGAAAGCCAAGGCTGCTGAAGAGGAATCAGATTTGGAAATCATGCCTAGGATAGAGATAATTTATGAAGATACTAAGCAGTTACCGGAGCTGAACACGATTTCAAGTGGGGACAGATAATCCCATGATTAAAGATCAGAAGGTCCCAGATGCAGGCTCGGAAGATATTCCCCTGTATGAAAATATATTGAGATCTGGGATCACGAAGGTATCTACATGACTTGAACTGTTCCCTTGTGTTGATGTGATCGGCTGGATTTTACCTAAAGTAGATATAGATTCTAGGATTGTGTATAATGTCGAAGGAAAAGGTTTTGCCTCCTTCACCCTTGCGTACCTAGCCAAAGCTTGCAATCTACCAGTCCCAGAAATCAGCATGACAGATGACTGGATAAATAGTCTGAGTTTAGACTATATCGAATGCGCAAAGCTGATGATGATAGCGGGTAAGCCATTTCGAAAGAAAGCCTCTGGTGAATATGAAACTGCTAGCTTGTGCACTCCTCACAGACTTGTAGCCCTGATGCTCAATAGAATCTTCGGCAAGGCCAATGAGAAGTTCTATAGGATAGGCTGGATCACTAATGTATCATGTGATCATGCAAGGCACTATCTTCAACTAGGCAGACATTGTTGCCAATAGCTTGTCTTCCTACATAGGTGCTGCACTAAGAGGACTACTCCAAAGAAAATCAGAATTCTACATGGGATCATACCTAATTGATTGCATCTTCTGCCGATACCCATTCCCGAAACTGAACTGTAGTTGGAATGAGTCCAAGACACCCATTTACACTTCCTATCAGATCTTATGGGCTCATAAGTATCATAGCTTTTACAAGCTTATCTATGAGGAACTTCTGATGCCACTTTACCAGTTGATATTCCTTGAAGAGTGCAAGTGTATGTCTGAGGGTGCCCTTGAGGTTATAAGTGAATATGGGGATTATTTTTTCTTCGAAGAAGGCACATATCTGAGGATGTATGGAGGGACTCGAGCCCCATCACTACTCCCTAAGTATGCCACTGATTACATTGTGCATAAAAAAGCAGTAAGACAGTTTTTTCTAGATGGATTCGGGAATTTTCGGTTTGACATGACGAAGGCAGTCTACCCACCAATGCCTTTCTATGTTGGCAGCTACAAGTTTTCAAAAGTAAAAAGCATGCCGGATTTTGTGAATGACCTAGAAAATTTCCACTTCGGTGAGAAGAGCTTTCATAGAAACAACTCCCAGGGTAAGGTTGCTGCACATTGTGCACTTGTAAAGGTAAATTTTGAATACTCTGATCACTGTGACAAGGATGAAGAAATTTTCAAAAATGCCTGCAATATGATTGCTTTGAATAAGCGGTTCAGACAAAAGAATACAACCGTAGGAGGCAAAAGCAGGAGTAGTAGCATTACTGAGCAGCAGAAACTGAAAAAGGATGCTGCCAAGAAGAAGGAAGAAGAGGCTCGAAGATTAGTGGAAGAAGTAGAGAAATTAGTAGCTGAGGAAGCCCAAAGGAAAAGGGAAGAGGAAGAACAAAGTCAAAGAGAAGAAGAACAAAGACAAAGGGAAGCAGAGGAGAGGATGAAAAAAGAATCAGCTAATAAAGAAAGAGAAGAAGAGGCAAAGAAGGCAGCTGAAGAACCGAGGAGAAAAGAGCAAGAGGACCAAGATAGGGAGAATTAGGAACATGATGTTGCCTAGGACAATCCAGAAGATCCTCCTTCTGCCTCAGAAGACATAATAACAGGAGGTTACCTCCCTCTTGCAAACTTAGGGTTAGTACCCTTCACCTCGTCCAAACAAAATGCATTTGCAAGCCTGGGTAAGGTAGTCTCCGATTCTAAACGGAAAGCCATTGTTCAGAGGGTCGAAAAGAAGTTAACGGTGGGTACCTAGCCTTAGGTAACCACAGTAACTGAAAGACCGGTCATGAAAAGTACAGATGAAGATCCGCAACTGATGGCCTCGATTGGTGTAGCAGCTGCTCAAGCAAATGCTTATAATGTGGACAGATTGAAAGAAACTGTAGATCAATACAAGGAGAAGATGGTGAGAGTCAAGTATACTTTGATGAAAGAAAGGGGGGAAGGCCGAGAGATGAAGAGAAAACATGAGGTCACTCTTTCAAAGTTCGAGAGGCTCCAAGAGGCCTACCGAGTCTTAGAATCGGGAAAGGAGGCCTTGGTACTTTCAAATACCATCATTGATGGAGAAAATAAAAACCTTGAGGATAAGATTTCAGAGCTAGAGGCGTAAAAGGCCATAGCCGATAAGCAAGCAGAAGTGTTAAAGGCCCGAGTGGCTGAGTTCGAGGCACGAAATAGTTCTTTGGAGACTCAGCTCAAGGTAGCAAATAAAAAACAAGTTGATATTACCCCTCTCCAAGAGCACGCCCTCCTGATCAGGAGGAAAACGTATAAGGTCCAACTAAAGCTTGCTGAAGAAGTTTATAAGATTAAATAGGCTGAAACAAGATTGCAGGAAATCTCGACGATCTCAACTGATTTTAGGACAAAGACACTAGAAGTTGCAGAAATTCTTCAAGGACAACTGACATGGACAGAAACGAATACAGCATTCTCAGAGCAGTTGCCACAGAAGACCACTGAGAACCTGAAGATTGAATTCGAACTCATGGATTTCAGCAGCAAGGCCGCTGCAAGATTAACTGTTGGGGTTGGGAGAACTTTGGAGAGGTGTATGGATTTTTATAAGAGAGTGCTCACAACACATAATAGTTGCCAAACCTCTGCAGCAAAACTTGAGCATGAGGAACATCTGAAGTACCTCCTGGACAGACTGCAGGAGGACAAGCTTAGCATCCAACAAATTAAAGGCATTACTGAGAAAGTAGTAAAGGGTTTGGTTGCACAAGCCGCAGTCAGTAATTGCCTTCTGGAAGACCAGCTCAGGGTAACTCCACCCAAAATAGCAGAGATAAAGTCGTAGCTGGCCATACACGAAGTGACAGTCAAATTGCTGGAGCCTATGGACTTCAAGACCATCGCTGCAGAAGCTGCTGCATGGAAAGAATTCGTTGGAGGGTTAGTTGGGCCCTCCTAAGTTTTGTCCTGTGTACATGTGGCACCTTTCATAGATTATCTTGTTTATTTCTATTTTTCTAGTGTGAGTCACTAGAAGAGAAATTTTGTAAATCGAACAGTCAAGGAAGCCTAAGAGGCTGGGGTAGCTAAAAGGTCATTTGTAAAATGTATAAATAGGGGTAGAATAGAGATTGAAGGCGACTTTTTCTAGTGCACATATGTTGAAGCTATTTGTATGAGAACTACTTCTTTTATGAATAAAGAGAACCAAATTTTGTTGGAGGAAGGACTGTACGAGTTCCCAAATGGATTATGTGGATTGCTGAATATTGAACTATTTCTGTTTTAGCCTGTTACATAACTGTGAGATCGTTCTAACTTGTGGAATTACTTCTATGTTTTATGAATGATTTTATTTTCTGTTAGAAATCTCGGGCATATGAATAAGTAATGGATGTGTTAATAAAACAAAGCTATCTTTGTTTATCTTTTATGCTGTAATTATGTATTTAGAGTTTGACAGCTCCCTGTAGAATATGGTAGATTTGCTTAATAGTGATTGGGGGGTAAGAGTGATAAGACTACATGTAAGAACCTACGCATCACGAATTGAGGCTTTTACTCCCTAGTCACTTGCATTTAGTATAGGCACTTGCATTTCATTTTAAAAAAAACGTAAAATTACTTTGACGGTGGACCGGGCCGCTATCGATAAAACAGACTTAAAACGTTATTTTAATTCTACGGTAGCCAGGCCGTTAACCGGACAGATTCCCCATGCCAAACAGTAAACGATCTAATTGGGAGCAGTTATTGGGGAGAATCCCTATTATCGGTACCTGGGATTTTCCAGGCATCAACATGTGGACATTGGAAAATCATCTAGGCTGTGGAAAAATGCAAGCAACTCCAGGTCTGCCCATTCATTAAATTCAGGCATGTAAATACTAAACACTGCTTATCCATTTGAAGTTTTGAACCAGATTTAAACTTTAAAGTATTGACCGTGGAGGTAGTTGTATTTAGTATTTACATCATTCACTTATCTCTTGGAATATCTTACTGATGTTACAAATTGCTATTGAAGTGACTATCCTACTGCTGTTAATACTCTCATACAGAGTCTGAAACCTACTCTTATTTGGTTGTCATCAACTGTGATGAAGTCATGAAACTACATTGTTGCATTGAAAATTTGAAACACATTTGTTACTCTCACTGTTTACATGCTGCTGTTAGGAGTCATTGAGTCACTGCTGTTATAAATTGGTTAAATTTACGGTGTTATTCCATCAAAGTTTTGCAAGTGTTAGCTCTTGTTTTAAGGTCTGAAATATTTACAGTGTACACTTTTACACTTGATCAACAATACCACAAGCATCCATTTCATGCACAACAGTAAATTTTAAACACATATATATTACCCAATGCCCCAATACAGCTGATCACCACAAGTTGAGAGAGAGGCTGACTTGGACTGTTGGAGAGCTAGAGTTGGCAAGTTGGCAACGTAGACTTGGCAAGTTGGAGAGCTAGAGTTGGTAAGTTAGCAGTGCACTCTTCAATATCAGAGGTAAGGTTATAAAAGTTTTATAAGAAAATTAAAATTTCTATTTACAGTTTACCAAATGCAAAAAAATTAATTTACAGTTTGCCCTCATATTATATAAAAAGACTTAAACAGTAATTTTATAATTTTATAATTTTGCTCGTTGTTGTTTCAACTTTCATTCTATCAGAAATGGCCCCAAAAGCAAAAGATTATGCATGGGCCCATCCAGATGTCGTTGACGGGGTGATGTATTGCAAGAAGTTGATTAAGGGTGGGGGGATTTACAGGCTTAAACAACACTTGGCTGCTATCAAAGGCCAAGTGAAGGCATGTGAAGCTCCACTAAATGTTATTGGATAGATTAGCGCTGATATGCAAGAACAATTTAAGAAGTTTGAAGAGAGTAAGGCTAGGCAAAGAGAGATAGAGGAAGAAGTAGGAAAGAAGAGGAAGCTTGCTGAAATGATGGGTGGGACCTATGCTCTTGGTTCAATTGAAGGCTCTTCATCTGTCCCTTCTAACAATTTTAGGGATCCTTTTCAATATGTTGCACCCTCTGAGACTACACAAGAGAAGGATAAATAAAAAAAGAAGGGTGGCATTCAAAGATATTTTACATCCTTTGCTAGTGCCAATGCTTCTCAGTTGCCTCCAACACAAGTTCAACCCACCTTAGATGACCACTGGAAGAAGAAATACAAAGAAGTTGACTATGAGTACATAGCTAGATGGTGGTATGATGTTCTTATCCCCTTCAATGTTGCTCGCTCTTCTTATTACCAACCTATGTGGGATGTTGTTATAGCTGCTGGTAAGGGCTTCAAAGGCCCTAGTATGCATGGCTTGAGGGGATCTCTTTTGCAAAAAGAGAGTGTCCATAGATGAATACCTGAAGGATTTCAAACAGTCATGGGTCAGAACAGGATGCACTATCATGTTAGATGGATGGACCGATCAAAAGGGTTGTACTCTCATAAACTTTCTTGTCTCTTGCCCACGAGGAACCATGTTTTTGAAATCACGTGATGCATCTGATCAGGTGAAAGATGCAAATCTATTATTTCATCTTTTGGATGAAGTTGTTGAGGAGGTGGGGGCAGCTAATGTTGTACAAATCATCACAGATAATGCCTCTAACTATGTTCTTGCTGGTAAGATGTTAGAGGAAAAACATAAAACCATATTATGGACTCGATGTGCAGCACATTACATAGACCTCATGCTTGAGGACATATGCAAACAGGATTGGATCAAGGACACTATAGAGCATGCCTAAAGCATCACCAAATACATCTACAACCACAGTTGGATATTGAGCTTGATGAGGAGACACACACAGGGCATGGAGCTTGTTAGGCCTGCAGTTACTAGATTTGCAACTTGCAATCTCTCCTTTCCCAAGCACAAAACTTGGAGAAAATGTTTTCAAGTGATGAATGGAATTCATCCCAATGGACCCACAAACAAGATGGAAAAGACACCAATAAAAGAATTAAAATCTCTTCATTTTGGAAAAGAGCAACAAAGATTGTGGCAATTACTGAGCCACTTGTTAAGGTGTTGCGATTGGTTGATGGAGAAAAATTGGCTATGGGCTACATTTATGAAGCTATGGATCAAGCAAAGGAGCAGATAAAGGCAACATACAAAGATAGAGTGGCCAAGTATGTGCCTATTTGGGAGATCATTGATAGGAGATGGAACAATCAACTCCATCGCCCTATACATGCAGCTGGGTATTTTCTGAACCCAAGGTATCAGTATAGAGATCATATTGATCCAGATCCAACTGGGGAGGTAGCAAATGGATTGTATTCTTGCCTTAAGCGCATGGTCCCAAATGAGGCGGACCAATTGGAGATACATCGACAGATCAACTCTTTTACCGCTGCCACAAGTACCTTTGCCAATAATGTGGCAAATATTTCAAGAGATGTGGACCAACCAGGTAAACATTTCCATTGTTTGATTAACTTTTGTTTTTAAAGTTTAAACTGCAATTCTTAGCCAAATTCACAATCTAATTTGTTGAATTAACTACCTTGACTCTTCACATTTGCAGCACAGTGGTGGAAGGCATTTGGTAACCATACTAAACTATTGCAAAGGTTTGCAATTTGGGTCTTGAGTCAAACCTGCAGCTCTTCTGGGTGTGAGCACAAGTGGTCTTTGTTTGAGCGGATTCACACAAAAAGAGAAACCGTTTAGAGCAGAAACGGGTAATCGATCTAGTCTTCGTGCAGTACGACCTCCGTCTCAGGCGCAACCAATTGATGAGCAAAAGACCTGACACATATCCCATTGTGTTGGATCATATAGATCCAACCTCAGATTGAGTAGTGGAGACCCAACCGCTAGAGTTTGGTGATGACATAGATGTTGAGCTAGAGGGCTTGCTGGATGTTCCGTTGGATGCAAATCCTCTATTGCCGATGCCATCAGTTCATACAGGTGTAGATCCTGCGATAGTAGTGCCAGACATGGCGAGCACTAGTCGACCAGGACCTCGTACTTATAGTTGTCGACGACGTTGACATTCAGCCAATACTATTACTTCATTAGCAGATGACTTTGATTATGAGGAGCCCAAGACTGAGCCAGATCATGATGTCTTTGCTAGTCTTTCTGGTTCTTCTTCTAGTTCTAGCAGTGGTGTTGAGTTTGATGATGATCATTAATAATGTATTATGTAGTTGATTATGTAGCATGTTTTTTGGACTCTACATGCCATATAGCCTTTACTATATAGGGCCTAGCCGCCTAGGCCTCATGGATTATGTATTTTGTTCTAGTTCCAGTATCCTAGATATGTATTATCATTTATGTATTGCACAGAGTTTAGACTCTAGACAACAGTACACTTTGTGCCATTTTGATATATTGACTCTTATATAGTATATACATGAGCAGATTTTGGTTATTTTGTCTTCAATGCCTTGGAATCATGGATTATAATCTTGAAAATGTTGTTTTTCTTTAAAATTTAAATATTTTATGTATTTTTTTAGCAAACCGATTCATTAAATTCAAAGCGACTGATTTATGACCGATTCATTACCAATTCCGATTTCGAGTCTGAGTTGAACCTCTATCGATTCTGAGTCCGATTTCAATTTTTAAAACTATGATTGCAACAACATACTCAAAGAATTAGATCAGACCTTTTTCTTTTTGTCAAGATGCCATACATAAATGAAGAAGTGAAACTTAATTTATAATCTTGACAAGCCTTCTAGAAAGATTACTCAACTGCCCCTAGCTTTTAGGAGTTTTACCAATCATGAACATAAAATAAAGAAGTGAACTTAGGATAGGGTACCAATGGTCATACAAAAATAAAAACAATAAAGTGAAGTTGACTTAGGATAGGGTACCAATGGTCAAATGGTTATTCTGAAATAAAAACCATAAAATAAAAGTCATCATACCAAAGGCAAACATAATAAGAGCGCTAGGACCAAGTAGAAGATAAGTCAACCAAAGAGGGTCACAATAAGAAGATCAGGCAACCCTCATACCTATAAGACCAAGGTGTACCACAAAGGTGGATAAACAACCCCATTCACCCATAGGGCCAATGAAACCAAGGACCTTAACGTTAAAACCAACGAAGAATCCAATCTAATCTTGTCATCATATCGAGATGTTCTTTAATTGGAGAAGTGAACCATACTTATAACCTTTGACGATCCTTAAGATAGGACACCAAAAGGTCCAAAGGTAAAAGATAAAGTGGTGTAATTATAAAATATATGAAATAATAAAAACCATAAAAATCGTAAACAATGGTCAAAGGTAGAAATAAAATAAAATGGTCCAAATGGTTTTATAAAATAAAACCATACAATAAATTTGACTTGGATAGGGTATCTGTTATCACATATACATTTGCAGCTGGGCTACCGTGATGCAACATATAGATTGATTTCTTTATTCTTTCGAGCTATTTTTCACATGGGGTTTTAGCATGGATCATTATAGCCTCAGCCATTCTAGAGCCTTTTTCAACAGAATTTCCTTGCCCAGACTGGAATTCATTAGTCCATTAAGATGGTTTCAGAGATGCTCTAGTTCATTTGAGTAGAGTAGCGGATCAGACATGGTACACACAGTTACAGAGGGGCCTTATCAGATGGAGACAGGTATATATGGTGAGATCAGGTACATGCTTCTATAGTTTGATTTTGCTCTATGATGTATATCAAACACCTATTCTTGTCTTGCTAGGATGATCATGGTGACCTATGCTTATTTATGTACTAATATTTGAACTTGTGTTGAGAATGATCAAAGTACTTGATGTTGAAGATTGTTGCTCATGCCTTGCTTATACAAATAGTAAACCTTAGTGCTATGTTGGTTCCGTGTGTCGTTTGTCTCCATCCATCCAACTCATCCGTTGTTAAGTTTTATCCCATGACTTCGATTGATTGAGACTTGTGAGATTGAAGATCTTTTCCCCATCTTGACCCCTATGCATGATAGACTCCATGTTGTTGTGTCTTTGGCTATGAAGTATGTGGCTTTGCCAGTGTGGTTGGGTTCACCGAGTAGTTCTCCTTCAGTCCTCAAAACAAGTGTTCGTCCAAACAGTGTTGCTAAACACGAAAGCGTCGGAACACATAAAAGTTTATCAAAATGATGCAAAGTAAATGTTTAAAAAGTAGTTAGTGGCCAAGGGGTTGAGCACTCATTCTTTGTATAATGTAAGGCTCATCTGCCCTCCACAGAGGAAAACCCGTCGGGGC
Source organism: Pseudotsuga menziesii (assembly GCA_001517045.1). NCBI lineage: Eukaryota > Viridiplantae > Streptophyta > Pinopsida > Pinales > Pinaceae > Pseudotsuga > Pseudotsuga menziesii. Next base: position 48,196 of record LPNX011137359.1, read on the forward strand.
TATAGACTGCTCGTTGGCTGTGGGGCTAGGCCTTAGTCATTTACTGGAGCCAAGAAGGCTTTCTAGGGCACCTGCTCTTGTAGGTTGGTTACTATTTTATGTGAAATGAGAAAGTTATTGAAAAAGGTCAATGGTCAAAGGATGAATAGTCACTCGTTGTCTAGTGTTCGGCTCATTTTCCCACACAGGGCAACAGGGTGAGACTAGCCTACAAAGGTTATGTCTTTGTCAGTACTGGAGCCCAAAAGGATTACAGGGCACCTGCTCTTGTAGGTTGGTTACTATCTTATGTGAAATGAGAAAGCTATTGAAAAAGGTCAATGGTCAAAGGATGAACAGTCACTCGTTGTATAGTGTTCGGCTCATTTTCTCGCACAGGGCAACAGGGTGAGACTAGCCTACAAAGGTTATGTCTTTGTCAATATTGGAGCCCAAAAGGATTACAGGGCACCTGCCTTTGGAGGTTGACATGTCTTGTGAAAGTGGTGAAAAGGAAAACTTGCTTGAGTTCGAAGGAGACAAGCCCAAGTACTTCATCCATTTATGAGACACTGCCATCCCCTATTGCTATCTGTCATGCATATCTTTTTGGTTGAGTGTATTGGTTATCATTGGGAGAGATCACATAGTCAAAGTCAGTCAGAAGTCATTTCCCTTTACCTTAGCCTTGTTTTCCATCCTCACCCAACATTAACACACCGTTTAAGCTTTGTAAGTATGGCATAAACAAGCATATTTCCAGAAGGTTCAGAGACTTTTCAAAGGCACATGTATATCTTACTTACTATTATTATTATTGTCGCCATGATTATGAATAACATGATTTAAGTTTGGTTTTGATATACACCATTGGAGCATTTCTTACCTTGGATGCATGCAGGATCATATGGGTACAATATCTCACCTCTAATTTAGGTACTTTGACTTGGTCAACCCAATTGACCAAGTCAAACACGGTTCCCAAGGTAGTGACTCAAAAAACAACATTGCTTATATTTGTCCCAGACATACCCATGACCAGTTTTGAGAGTCTGGATACTAGGCAAAGTATAAATGATTGAATTCATTTTTTATATAATGTTTGGATTAATAATGTTGATTTATTATATATCTAAAACATTAAGCCCTAAAACTATGCCTAAAATGATTATTCAAACCCCCATTTAAATCTTAACCTAACTACAATGGCGTCCATGCAAAACGAAACTATCAATTTGACATTTGTTTCCTACCCTATCTTGGATCGAGACCACGAATCATTTTATTATTTGACACCTGTTGATTATTGTACAACCAATTTCATCGTGTCATTTCATCATATCAGTGAAGATCTCAACTGTCATCTCTCTTTATCATTCATGTACAAAACCATAATTTCGATGCATGTATCATCATGTCTCTCGCTTTATAAAACCCTAAGATGAATTTGGTATTGTTTTGCTAAGCGGGTTATCTAATTTGGGGTTTTTACGAAGAGATGACTTAACCTGGTTCGTGTTTCCCATTTGCATTGATGATCACCCTCACCTTGTTTACCAACTAAGTGTAGCTACGATGGCTCCCATGTGTAGATTTGAGTCAACCAGAAGTGAATTACTGGACATTGAACCTGAGTCTGTGCAGTTAATTGATAGAATTGGTTGGGGTGAATTCTTCAAAAATTTCAACGGACATAACGTAGAGATAACTTGACAATTTGTCATGTTGTTTAAAGAGAATGTTGCCCAGGTTGGAAATCTACGTTTGGTCATCTCTGAAGACTTCATAGCGAGAGCTACGAAGCTGCCACAAACAGGAGAGAGGTGGTTTCAGAGGAAGGATATTAACAAAACCAAATGGAAACAATTTTTGCTCCCTTTACCTGAGGATTTCAATGATAAATTTGGGTATCCTGCAAAGTACCTTGAGCCCCAATGGCGGCCGCTTCTACAGTTGATCATAAGGTACATAACTTGTGACGGTAGATTTTCCTCTATGCATTGTTATCACCTTAGGCTTTTGACGACATTCAAAGGATCTAGGTTAAATTTACCATGCTTTTTGCTCAGTAGCCTAGAAAAGATGGTTTATGCAGTTCAGAATACTATAGGAGATTAGGATCGAAGTTTATTTCATCACGATTTATTAAAAATATTGATACAGTGCCAATTGTCTGCAATTGGTAAGAGTTGGGACCAGTTCTTTGTTGAAAATGGCTTTGGTCAGACTCAATTTTGGCCTCCTTTTATCTCTAAGTCTCAACAGAAGAGAAGAAAAGCCTCTGTTAGTGAAACTCTTGCATTAAATTCTGGTGCAAGCCCTAAGGAAATAAATGACAGTAAACCTTCCCTATTGAAGGATTTAGGAGATGACTTGGTAGAGGGTAATCCCATTCCAATGCTTGGAATTTTTGTTAACTTGCAGCCTGTTTGAATTGGTAAAGTACCTACACAGAAGCCCGAAGAGTTAGTCAAGTGTCAAAACGCAGACTCGGTCCTTTTTATGGTCTTAAACCTAAACAGAGAGAGTCTATCTCTGTAAGTGCTCGTCAATTTACCAATAGTATATGGCCACGATCTTAATCCCTGCAACAATACAACAACAGAGAGAACCTTCATCAGTATAAGTTGTCAACAACGATGAGGATGTTTTCCAAATCGTGAAATTGCTCATGGGTGAATGTAATGAACAAAGTTATGAGGAAAATAACCTGGTGACTAATTCTCCTAAGGAATTTACTAATGGATTATCTCTATGTAGATCTGAGCCGAAGCCATCATTCACCGTTAATTCCTCACCCGCACAAAGTGAAAAAAATCTTCGGCCAACTCTGATGCAGGTTCTTAAGGACAAAGTGTTGCGATTAGAAACAACGATGAAGAAATCTCATTCCAATGCACTGGGCATGAAGGAAGAAATTAAAACCCTCAAAGGTGAATTATTGTTATGGGTGAATAGATGGCAGGAGTTGAAATTGAAGAAGGATAAGTACAAGGTCGTAAAAAGATCGTTGGCCATTGCAAACGAACGATTACTCAAACAAGGCGAACAACAAAAGATGAAAATCATGAAACTTCAGGCCAGATTATCTGAGGCACGATGAGCCGCCAAATTGCATATCACGACTTAAAACTTGTTTTGTTTTAGTTACAGTTAACATTCTTTTGATCTTTAACAGGTGTCTATCATGGATGCGTTTTGGTTTCGATGTTGTTGGACTAGTAGGAATTTTGCTTCCAAATGTTAAATCAGTTATCCCTTGTAATGATCTAGATGCCAGGTGCCTTCTTTTGAGGGATTAGATATTCGTAGAACTTCATTATCTAATCAACAAAACGACTATGAAAATCGTTTGATTTTATTATTTGACAACTATTAAAAACCGAATAATTTATTTTTAGTAAATAGATGCATAGAATTATGGAAGCAGTTGATTTGTTTTGATATATAAGTCATGAGAATGACTTGAGAGGGGGAGTCGAGTATGAAATAGAAGATTGTTAACATTGGGAGTCAAGACATCAATTATGCCGAAAGGTTTTTTTGAGATTTTATCTCTGTAGTACTGTTAAGCACTTCTTCAAAGATTGGTATCATTTTGAACTTAGTTTTTGAAAACTTATATTATGGTTTTCTTATATTATTACCACTTGTAGTTATACCTTCTTATAATTCTGTGAATTGTTAATGAATTACTCAAAGCACAAACTCATTTTGATATTTGATGCTAATATTGTATGAGTCATTTTTAGTTAATTGTATTAATTAAATTTGGTTATATAATATTTTGTATATTGATTCACTTATTGATTCATCTGTGTTTCTAACAGATAATCAAGTAATTAGTCATTTTAAATCTCAAATGTAGTGTTACAAGTTAACTATTCTGTGATACTTATGTTTATCATTCTTTAATTATAAATGTAATTTCTGAACTGAAAGTTATTTTCGATATTAACTTTGATGATTTTTCTAATTGTTATATCTTTTAACTTTTTTGTTGTATATGTTGCCATGGAACGTTAACATAATTACTAGCTTGCTCTTGGCCAAGATAAGACTCACTAAAATAGACTAGATTTGGATTTATAACTTTTAGTTTTCCCAGTTTTAATTTAGCAGTTGTTAAATAGGTAGTTTTTATTAGAATTTAATTAAAGTTCTTCATCTGTTAATTAGTTTTGAGAACACTTTTGAAACTTGAACAGTAAGACTTTCCTTAAGAGAGCAAACTTAGATGGTAGTAGGACCATAACCTGCGAAAATTAGCTACACCAAATACACCGGGGGCTGTGTTAAGCGCCTTGTGTGGGTTCGTTCTCCATAGTTGGCCATAGATGAAAAATCCAGCTAACACCACCCCAAGGCACCACAAGGTGAACAAAGACTTCCTTAATAATTTTCAACACTTGGTTTGCCTACCCTTCATTTTCTTATTCTTGGTGGTTAGTTTTTGATATCGAATGGAGGAAACATAAGTGACATCTTGCTTTTTTTCTTATCCCTGGTGGTTAGTTTTTGATGTCAAATGGAGGAAACATGAGTGACATTTTGCTTATTTGATAGCCTACTGGCATAGACAGGAAGAGGGGTTTTAGTTGCTATATCTTTGTAGGATGGTGAACTCTTAGTGTCTCCCCCCAGCTTTGACTTGTGGCTACAGAGTTCCCCATCAAGCAAAGTGGGAGCTCTAGGATTACTAGTTGGAGGAAAATCCAATCCATTCTCAAGGATAACAGAAGACACTGTCGAATTCTCCCTCAATTCACAAACATTAGAGGAAATGTTAGGTAAGGACACCTGAAGGGGGATATCAAAAGGTCCCTTGATACCAACAAATAACTTTCCTTAACATCACTCGACCTAGTAACCTAATCGACCGAGGGTATACTGGGGATATCATCACAATTAACTGATCCAAGAATCTCATGCAAAGATTTTCTATCACAATCCTTTTCCACAGAAGAAATATAGTTTAATTTGGCAGAAGAAATACCTTCATAAGGAGTAGAGGAATTTGACAACGACGTACCTTTAACATAGGACATAGCACCCATGTCGAAAGAAATAGGAATCGGTCGAGAAATATGCCCCCCAGCACCAATAGGATTACCAAGCTCCATGACCGAAACAAAACCCCCATCGGAAACTTCATCCTAAGACCCAAACAGAAGCCCCAAACACTAATCACGGAGATGTCCAGTACTTTGGCAAAAATGACAGCGAAAAGGGGTGTTAAGATAGTCAAGTTTCTGCATAAAAACCATTTTACTCCAAACAATCTCAACTTCCGCCGGTAAACCCAAAGTAACATCAAATTCCACCATGACCAATGCCATTCTTTTATCAATAGAGTGTAGCAACCCTTTTTTTGATCCTCTTCGAGAGAGGCTTGTTAAATGTCATCTATGGTTTTTGCTTCTAGGCTTTCCCATTCAACTGTGGACCAAGATAATATATCAAAATATATAATATACACAGTTAACATATTATATAATGTATTAGTAATTTTTTTAATATTATTACAATTTTATTATTTACTTATAATTATAGTTATTTTTTGAATTTTAAATTTATTATGAAATACATAAATGTACTAATATACTTTATCAATTATAAATTTTAAATATATTATGATATAAATTTAAAAACTTTATTACTACATTTAATATGTGTGCGCAAGAATCCAAAGTTTTCATTACTATTTTTATTCCTCGCCTCTTCTTAACTCTTCTTGACCCTAAACTAACCTGACATGCTTTTCCAACTATCATTAATGAGACAATATAGATTAACCTTAAGTAGATAACACCTCTAACGTAGTGATGTGGCATATGCTTAGTGTGCCATGGCATTTTTTTTTAATATTTTCCTTAGAAGGTCCATTCTAGACCCAAATTTGCTCTAATGGCAAAAAAATGTTGGAAACTAGATGTTATATAGTACGAAACATATTCATTATGTTTAAAAAATTTTTAACATCCAGTGATTGTAGATGCTTTAACATTGTAAAAATGGTCATAATTTGATCCCCTACCATTTTAGTAGTCGGACAACAAATTAATTTTCTTTTAGAGTCTTAGCATGCACAATTTGAATGAGCATATATCGACATTTAACTCTGCTGTTTCGTGCAACTATCTATGTCTTCATGAATTTGAATGAATGCACAATGGTCATTGGATGCCTGCTTATGTTTGTGTACTGTCCTTATTTTCAGAGGTCGTGTTTTGCCTTGGTCGTCATTCTTAAGGCCATTTGTGATTGTTTAGATAAAAGAGAAATGCTTCTGAATTGTTATTAATCTTGGTTTTGCAGCCAACCTTTCACTTCTACAAAAATGGGGAAAAAGTTGCAGATCTCGTAGGAGCTGATCCTCACCGCTTGAATGAAATTGTCAGAAATCTCGCAAAATGATTATTTTCAATTGTTTTCATGCAAATATGCTGAGAAATATTGGAAAATATTAATTTAAGATTTGAAACTTGAACAAGGCAAGTCACTAATCCTAGCACCATAGCTAACGGATCTCCATCCTAGTGTAGCAGATTGATTACTAGATTTTGTTTCCAAGGTCTCATCTAGCCAACAAGTTTAGAGCATTGTATTCTTACACTTGTTCAATCCGAAATCGCATCCATGGTGGATATGCTGATAGTACATTTCAGAAAACTTTATCTTTAGCTGTGCACATTTTGGTAGATGGATTTTTACACTTGATGCTTATCAAAATATTAACTACGTAAAAATTTGGTTAAAGCAATTGATTTTCATAAACCTTTGTCTTTAGCTGTGCACATTTTGGTAGATGGTTTTTTACTCTTGATGCTTATCAAAATATTAACTACGTTATTTGGTTAAAGCAATTGATTGATTTAATTGCAGAATTGGCTTCTTCCCTAACCTAAAGGAGACGAAAAAGAAAATGAAATAATAGGATAGATGCTGGGGAACAATAACTTTTTTGGTGGGGGAGGATTAATGTTTGTATTCATGTAAACAGACAGGTATACACATTCTCGTAATTCTACTTGATCAATGAATTTACACTGGTATTTTTATGAAATTTAACACACATACACAATCCTCTCTGTCACACACTCCCGTTCATAATGCAAACATATATATAGTTTTTTCGGTGTTTGACTTGAAGCCGATTTTTAGAATAGCATATCATCTTTATTAGTCTCTGTCACACACTCCCGTTCATAATGCAAACATATATATAGTGTTTTCGGTGTTCGACTTAAAGCCGATCCGATTTTTAGAATAGCATATCATCTTTATTAGTTATAGTTTGTTTTTCATGTGGTTCACGGCACTAGGGATCAGATGTTCAATAAGGAATGTGGGATGGTCAGATATTGTAGCTACAAAGGTGGCTCAATAAAAGCATAAAATAAGCTCATTTAAGAGCTTAACATATTATTTACAAGGATTGAACCTAGCTGGAGAGAGCAACCATCATTCTACCCAACCACCCAAGCTACGTCCAATGGATCTAACTTGATGGTAGAAAATTATAGTTTGTTTTATATTGTGTCTACCTTTTCTCAATTAACAAAATCATTAAAGAATATAACACAAGATGTTTCTCACTAAATTTTGTTATGTTGTTGTTTACCATGGATTCTTACTTGGTGTTTTGTCAGACTGGTAATGACGTCTATGCATATCCTTTTTATTTTCTATGGTTTTGGAATCATTTGAAAAAAATGTATTCTTAATAGCCGGGAGCAAAAGTGCTGAACATGGTTGTGGCAGTCCTCAATTCCCTTGTATGTTTTTTAATCCAAATAATAACGAAATTTATTCTAGTATGTATTCGTGTACTACCTACCGATTTTGCTATATATGTTGGGGCATATGGGTGAACACATGCTACCTAGGGAGTTGTGCCTCTTGTTCATATTTAATTTAAATAATTAATTCATTGTTTGTGAGTAAATTCTATAAATGCTATTTCTTTTTGAATATATAAAATCTGTACAATGTGTTATAACTAGAATAGATCTATCTTATAAGGGGATCTACCAAACATTGATAGGGATCAAATCTCTTGAAATGCAAACTCCTTTTTAAAATGGAAATATTGAGGAATTGCGTAATGCAATGTGTATGGTTATGATTGATCTAATTTGTGTAGTTTTATTTATATGTCGTTATAAATATTTTAAATCTAATTTAAGTCAACATGTTATTTTTATAATATTTTATTATTTTTTATAAAAGACATGTGTCAACTCTAAGATAAGCACGGAAAAACACAGAAGGAGTTACATACACCCCCTACTAGGTTGGAGAATGTGTCTCTTCAGCACAAAGATCACAAATTAGATTGGTTTTTTATGGATGATAAATATTAAATGAAATATGACCCACATATTTAAAAGTTGCATTTCTACACAATTATACCAATTTCAACTATAAAATAACTTGTCGGAATTGTAACAATTTTAATAATAAAAACATGAAAAAGTAATTGTAGTGTATAGTTTCAAAATTAAAAAAATGTTTTAATCTAAAAAACAAAACTAATTGATTATGATGTAGAATCGAAGAGATCTAGGCTTTTGATGCATAGTTTGATATTTGTTTCCCTAGGAAAGAATAATGGTTGTTTTCTTTTTGAAACCAATGTTGCAAAAAAAAATTTATCAATGGAAGAAATCTTAGGCGTTCAACCATTGTTGTAAATATAGTGTCAAGGAATATATTATCGAAGATGTAAGAAGAAACTTATTGAAAATTTATCCAAAATTTTCAAAAAATATTGGCAAAAATTAACTTTGTGAAGAATTAGAGAATATCAAACAAATCAACAACACAAAAACTTGGGAGGAATAAAAAATTTCGAGAGAAATCAAAGATATTTGTAACATTGTTTGGACGTCTAAATGAATTTTGTTTGAAGTTATTTACTTTAGTGTCAATTAAAAAACTATACAGATGGGATTGTTTTATGTGTATCTTTTATGTGGGGATTTATAGAACTTTTAGAAATATTGTAGTTTTTATCTACTTACTATATAGTAGTTTTGGTTATATATATATATATATCACAGAAATTGTGCATATAAGAATCCAAGAATAACTTTGAAGAGTCATCGTTTTGTATTGTTTAGATGAAAAAGTGAAAGTTTTCTTATATAGGGTTACAATGAGTTCTAATCAATCCACTTTATGAATCTGGGATAGATCAAGAACTACAATAAAGCGTTATAAAAATGTAAAATAACATGAAGTTAGTAGTAACTTTATTAATGCATAAGTTTAATATGTAATTGGTCATTATATAAATTGAGTTATACTTTTGACACCATCTCTTACTAGTCAATATACTAATTATACCAAGAGAACCCTTAAATTTTGCGTGCTTTTCATTACCCAAAGACTTGGTGAAAATATCTACAGTTTGATCTTTTTTGGGACAATACTACGTTTCAATAGTTCCATCTTCTACAGGTTGTCTAATGAAGTGGCAACGTATCTCAATATGCTTGGTATGTTTGTAGAAGATAGGAATTTTGGCTAGTTTAAACATCCCTTAGCTGACTCTATCTGTTGCATTTTCATATTTGAAAGTATCATCCTAAGCCAAACTACCCCGCGTGCTCCTTTTAGGACAACTCAGTGTTTTGTATTTGTTGATGAAAGGGTTTTTGCTTGTTGTTTCTTGCTAGTCCATGTGACTACACTTCTATCAAGGCCGAATACATTTTCAAAGGTTGTTTTTTTCTCATCAACACATTTTTTCAAATTTGAATATGGATATCCACACAACCTAGGATCTTTAGTTCTATTCTACAAAATACCATAGTCAAATGCCCCTTTTATATATCTCAAAACCCTCTTTGCTATTGTCCAATGCTATGTTTTTGGTGGTGTTATGAATCTAGAAATATATTAGTGAATATTCTCAAGTATAGCATTACTCCAAATTCAAGAAAAAAATCATATTGTTCTTTTTTATTCACCTTATTCATCCCTCTAGGGCAACTTTTTCATCAAGGTTTTACTCTATTCTACACCTAAATTTCAAATAATCTTATCCAACTTCTTTATTTTTTGGCTCTGTATGTCACATGTTAACCAATACATATTAGTTAAATTTACAAATAATTCAAACATTTTAATTTAATACAAAAATGACAAAGAACTTATATTCTTTGCAAATTTGGATGTACTACCACCACGTTGACTAGAATTGTTGTTCATTGAACTCCTATTACCCATTTTCTATCAATAAACAACCTGGACCATTAAATAGAGAAGCTGTTGAGTAAGTAAAATAAAATAAGTTATTCAAATTAAAAAACTAGTTTGTTATTTCGGTGCATTTTAAGTGTTAGTTTTTACAAGATTAAAGCAGTATATCTTATTTGCAGATAAACAATAGGATCTCTAGAAGAAAGACAAAGCACAAAAACAAAGAACACAATTATTTATCTTGGAAAACCCAATCGGGAAAAACCCAGCAAACCTTTGTATAGAGATAATGACTCCTAAGAATAGAGAGAGAGAGAGAGAGAGAGAGAGAGAGAGAGAGAGAGAGAGNCCTTTTATGTCTGAGTGATTTGCTGTGAATGTGTGAAATAATGAGGGGCGCCTCCTTATTTATACTGATTTTCCAAGTGGAAAATTAGTGGGGATGACCTACCTCGGGGAAAATACAAAAATATTTTTTATTTTTATTATTTTCTTGTTTATTCTTTCCCCAAGGTTTACATTAATTCTTTCCAGGGTTTACATGAGTAGTTAAATCAATATGAACTCTTGTAGGACGTACAAGGAAATACAATACAATAACAATAAGAATAACTTATGAATTTGCACAATTTTCAACACTCACTCTCAGCAAGGATGGTATTCTTCTTATATGGTCATCATCAACATCACGAACATCTGGGTCTCTTATGTACATCTCGTATGTCTCAATCATCTCTATATATATTGAAGGTTGTCAACACTGTTTGTCGAGAGGTGTCATCAAAAATATGAACCACTCAGTCTATCAGTAGATCTATTGACTCTGCAACTCTACATAGTCTGTCGAGGAGTATAGCAGTCAACATCTTCATATGTTACAAGTCTGTGACTCTACCTGAGAACCTGGACATGCTTTACAGAACCATCTACTATCATTTCATCTCAAGTGACAGTGGGAATTCTCCTACACTAAGTTGAGAACCTGGGCCAATAGAGGTCACCAGTGTACACAACCATCTACAACTTCATCTCAAGAGCTGGTGGGAATACTCCAAATAACACCAAATTGAAAATTTGAACGTATAATGGTCATCAATGCACATGACCATCTATGTCATGCCCGTCTCAAGATGTCGATGGGATTTGTCCCATACCTGGCTGAGAACCAAGGAGAGCGGAAGCCACCTGTGTACATGACCATCTACAACCTGTTCATCTCAAGAGCTGGTGGGAATACTCCAAAGAACACCAGCTTGAGAATTTGTACATATAGTGGTCATCAGTGTACACGCCTGTCTCACAATGTCAATGGGATTTATCCCATACCTAGTTGAGATTCAGAACAAGTAGAGGCACCTGTGTGAAAGCATCATAGATATCAATCTCAGCTTTCCCTCTCCACGAGGGATGTGTTTTTTTCTACTCCAAGTCTTCTGCGAAAGTATTCAAACTCTTTCCTAAGAAGAGGCTTGGTAAGAATATCTATAGTCTAGTCATATGTCGGAACATACAGTAATTCGATCGCACCTTTCTACACCATATCATGATTGTACTGATATTGTATTTCTATACGCTTCGTCTTATCGTGAAATACGAGATTCACTGACATATGTATACAACTTTGATTATCACAGTGAATCATAGTTCGTCCTGGAATCTAGCAAAACAATCCTGCAAGGATTTTTCAAAGCCATACTGCTTCTCGGGTTGTTGTATTGGCAACCATATACTCGACCTCTATGGTGCTAAGTGCTACTGAGGTCTGCTTCCTGCTACACCAAGAAATCACTACATATCCCAAACTGAAGCAACATACGGAAGTACTCTTCTTATCTGCAACACACCCGACCCAATATGAGTCAAAAAATACTTGCAATATCATATCACATCCTAAAGCATATCTAGACCATATCCCACAGTGCCACGTAAATATTTGAGAACATGTTTTGCAGTCACCCAGTGAATCTACCTCGAATCACACATAAACTCACTAAGAGTATTCACATCAAAATATATATCTGGTTTGGTGTTCGTCAGATACATTAGAGATCCAATCAACTGGCGATACATGGTGGAATCAATTAAATGAGAATATGAAGCAGATTCCCTCAGCTTCTTCAAATTTGCATCCATTGGAGTAGCCATGGAATTGCAGTCCAACATCCTGAATCTCTTCAAAATATCAATTGTGTATTTTACTTGACTTAGGAAATTTTCCTTTTGCCTTTGCCATACTTTTAATCCAATAAGTAATGCATCAATCTAAGGTCCTTCATTTCAAACTCAGAGGCAAACTTCTTCTTACGCCATCCAATCATTTTCTCATTTCCTGTGAGAAACAAGTGATCCACATACATAACCAAAATCAGTGGCTCATTATCCTCAAGCTTGTAGTAAAGATTGGGATCTGCATCACTCTTGGTGAATCCCAAGTTTACCAAGTATCTGTCTATTCATCCATACCAAGCACACGGTGTTTTCCTGAGCCCATATAATTCCTTTCTCAGTTTACATACATGAGAATATTTCTTATGGACAATAAACCCTTATGTTTGTTAAATGTAAACTTCTTCCTTGATATTACCATTGAGGAAGACAGTCTTTACATCTATCTAATGCAACTTCTATCCCATAGTTGAAGCAATAACAATGATGGTTCTGATAGAAGTATATTGAGCCACAGGAGAAAATGTTTCATCATAGTCAATTCCCTCTTTCTGAGAGAATCCTTTGAAAACCAATCTGGCCTTGTGTTTTTCCACACTTCCATCTACTCTGTGTTTAATCTTGAAAATCCATTTGGAGGTCACTACTGACTTCCCCTTAGGTCCATACGCCATTCTTCATGATGGACTAGAACTCCTTCGTCATGACATCCTTCCAAACGTGGTGTATGGATGCTTCTTCGTACATGGTAGGCTCTGAGTTAATGGTGTGACTTATAACTCGAGAACCTCTGAGGTCTTTTGCTTTCCCAGTAGATTCTGTGTGGAGATTCGTGCCACTCAACAACCTGCAATGTCTGATTTGGCCATTTGGGCTTTTTCTGTCTTGCTGTCATATTTGTGGGAGCATAAACTGGCTCAATTGGATCAATGGGATTGATCATTTCATTCTTTTCTTCTGGCTCCCTCTTAACTTCTATAGGGGGAGATGATTTCATCTCTTCATCATCATCGATCTCTGTATCAAATCCTTTTCGTATAGCCATTTCTTCTTCAAAGGTTACATCCCTATTGACTTCGATCTGCCTTGATCCTGGGATGTATATTATGTAAACCTTTGAGGACTCATTGTATCCCACGAATGTTCCCTTCTTGCGTGAAGGTTCTAGTTTTGTCCTTTCATCCTTGGGAACAGGAATGTAGACTGGTCAACCAAAGATACGAAGTAAGTATCCATCCTGGTGACAACCATGTTCATCAAGGATCCTTCAACTGTCTTGTCTGAATCAAGACAACAGTGTCATTAGTGGTCATCGTCATCATGCTCGATCTACTTAGGATCTTAACTTTGTTCTTCCTTGACTTAGGAAGACTTCATCAGGTTTCTATCATATGCAATAGACTAGGATCCTCATCTTTGAGGGATAACTCCCCTCCGTCTCTCAGAGATTGGATGAGTAAACTTTGTCCTCCATAATTAATTTGCTGTGACCTCCATAATTAATTTGCTATGACTCTAGATGGAAAGAAACTGATTTCCATAATCATTTGAAGTAGCAGAGAGACTGACATTTGTAGAAGCCTTCCGCTTATAATCACCAAATCTCTACATGAGATCATTATGGGTCTAAGAGTCATGCTTCTAGAGGCTTTATGCTTCTGATCCATCTGTATATCAATGTGATCACTTGTCCTTGTAGATCATGGAATTCCCTACAAGTTAAATCTCGTCAGATGGTTAACAACATTTCATAATCAATGTATCAATAATAATTTATCCAATAATATAGGCATCTTTTAGTCAATGCTTCGACACAACACACATGGCCATTTTTTGGATGCTTACAGTCTCCATTATAACATACTATCAAGAGTCTGTACTACTCTAAGTATGTTATAAAGGAGGTGTCATCCTCGATGGGTTGTGAAACATGACAGGATATTTAAACAATCATGTGCATAACAAATACTACATAAGCCTAATGCTCATCAATAAAGGAACTATATCACATGCTCAACCACTTCCTGAATCTAGGAATGTAGATTTGCCTAAAACATATTCAAAGCAACCAGAGTCTAATCTACCAAAGCATGTAAAATCAAATACTTCTCTTTTGTTGTTTTGTTGATGGGATTCCACAACCAAAGTTCGTTGATCTTGATATGCTTGCTGGAAGATCGCCACAGTTTGGATATTCATATCATCTCTTCGGTGTGGAGAGCACTAGAAGAAGAAATCCGAGTGATCATCATTCCTTGAATTCTTGTGAGGAGTGTCTTCATCAATAGCAACGGTTGAGGCTTCATGCTTCCTCGCGTTTGCACTAAAACACTTGTTTGCATAGTGACCATATTTCTTGCACTTATGGCATTGTATGCGCGATAAATCCTTCTTCTTCTCCCTCTGATTTGGAGAAGAACTTGGTCCCCTAGCTTGGTGCTTATTTTTGTGAAACTTTCTTCCTTTCCCTTGCCTTTCTTGGCATGAGTTATGAAGGCTTGATTCTCCTCATCTTGAGGACCATGGAGTCTTTTCCTCACTGCAATCCAAGTCTCTTCCTGAGTGCAGTCTGCACATAACTTGTGAAATTTGGGCAACTTGGTTCGACCACTTATGGTTTGGATGAAGGACTCCCAAGATGGTGGAACACCATCTAGAGTGTTCATGGAAAGCTCCTTTTCTTCAATGTTGTCTCCACTGGACCTTAGCTTGTCCCCGAAGTTCGATGATCCTCATGAAATACGAGGCAATAGATTATTACTTAATCGTCTTCATGTTTGATAGTTTGTTCCTCAATGTGAGAGTCACATTGATGTTATTGTGTTCAAATAACTTCTTCAATGTCTTTAACACCTTCCTGGATGTCTTCTTTTCTAAGATTTGTGGAACCAAGTGATCTTTGATTGAGTCCACCAGAATACTTCTTGCTTTCATATCACACTTCCTCCATTGGGACTTGGCTTCTTTTGTTTCTGGTTCTGGACATTTCTAATTGAAAAACTTCAAGAGATCATTTCTTCTAGGATGAGAAGAATCCTAGGCTTCCAGGATACGAATTTTGTCGCCCCATCAAGACACTCTTCAACCTTCATTCCAATCATCTTGTCTACTGATCTGAACCAGAAACCCTAGCAGTAGTTAGGTCAAAAACAAATTTAGGAATTTACTAAAACTGGCCTTACAAATAGATGTGCCCTATCAAGGTGAGCTGAGGGAGGGTGAGGTTGAGCCAAAAAAGTGGTGGGTAACCTTTGAAACTTGATGCCCTAGTTTCTTTTCGCAGTGTCCCGTAGTCAAAAAATTGAAACTTCTCGAAATTTGGTTTTTCTTTTACCAAAAGATGTGCCTCCCCTAGATCGAAGTTTCCACAACTCTTTCTTTGCTGAAGAGATGAGGGAAGGCCTTGGAAGGTCAAACCCTAGCTTTCGACAATGGATTATTCTAGAACTGCTCTGATACCATGTTAGCTTTAACAAGATTAAAGCAGTATATACTATTTGCAAATAAACAATAGGATCTCTAGAAGAAAGATAAAGCACAAAAACAAAGACCACAAGAATTTATCCTGGGAAAACCAACTGAAAAAAAACCCAGCAAACCTTCGTATAGAGATAATGACTCCTGAGAACAGAGAGAAGAAGAGAGAGAGATAGAGAGAAAATGTCTCCCTAAGATACAACCCCCAAAAAAAACTCTCATATACTTAAGTAGTGCACCTTTTCTGTTTGAGTGACTTTCTATGAATGTGTGAAATAATGAGGAGGGATGCCTCCTATTTAAACTGATTTTTCAAGTGGAAAATTACTGGGGTTGACCTACCTTGGGGAAAATACAAAAATATTTTTTATTTTTATTCTTTTCTTGTTTATTCTTTCCCCAAGGTTTACATCGATTCTTTCTAGGGTTTACATGAGTAGTTACATCAATATGAACTCCCGTAGGAGGTACAAGGAAATACAATACAATTACAATAAGAATAACTTCTGAATTTGTACAATTTTCAACATTAAGATACACAATGCACCAATGCTTCTAATACTTGAACGTATCGGTGCATCATACTTGGAAACACCATTAACCAGAACAAAAAAAAATAAAAAAATACATATACACATTTGTTAGTGCAACTTATTTATTATAAACCATAGGTAATCAAAACAGTGCACTTTAGTTAGTTTTTTTTCAATTCCTTTAAGAATTAGTTTATGAAATTGAAATTATGGCTCATTTTTCAGTTTATGGGAAAATAATTTGTACAATTTTTTTTTATATTTTTATATTTTTTAGATATCGATGCTCCAGTTAGACAGGAGCACCAGTTCATCATAACATGAAACACATTGTGCATATACATTTTTAATAAAATTGCAGAATAGCAATACACCATAAAGATATGAACGCCTCAGTGTGCTACATTTTCCATGACGCGTCGTATTAGCATTCAATAAAAAATTAAAACACCATATTGTGGTGCTTATTAAAAATATGGCTGCATTAGTGCTCCTTTATATACTAAGCACGTCGTGATCAACAATATTGAAAACTGTATAGATAATTATCCGCTATCAAATATAGCAAATATTTTCTTGTTCAGGTTTTTTTGCCATTGTTTCAGCATGGTGTGTATGTGGTTTAGACGCCTCGATCTATCCATTTACTAAGGACCACCAGTGCATTTTATTATTATGGTGAACCTATTTTAATAAAAAAACACTATGAATTTACGCTTAATTAGATAGTAAATAATTTCTTTATTTTATAATAGTAATACTTTTTATTTTATTTTATAATAGTAATATTTTTTATTTTATTTTATAATAGTTATACTATAGTGAAGAATCTTTTTATTTTATAATACTATTTTCACTGATAACGACCATAGTATTTCATGGCAGACAACATTTTTAAGATATGGCATTTCTCATGATTTGTACTCCTTTCCAATTAAATGATGAACAAGTCATGCAAGATTAATGTGATGAATCAAATGAACATTTTGAATTTTGATTGCAGTGAAGGACAGATGCCTCGGGTCCTACATCAAATTTGGACATTTATCCCATGTCTTTCTTTCCCTTCATCTATTATTGCTCTTGGAATCCATAGCTTCTTTGGGAATTTCACAGAGTCTAATTTTACAAAATTTGGAAGGGAAATAGATAAACTCGAAGCAAGTGAGAGGGAGAAGACGAAGCTGAGAGAGCGAAACAAGCGATCTATAATGACCAAAATCTTTCAGGGTCTCGAAAAATATGGAGGATACAATCTCCCTCCTTGGACGAACATTAATGAGGTTCTTCAAGCTTTGGTAGAAGAGGTTGGCTGGGTTGTTGAATCAAACATTACCACTAATAGAACCTGGGTATATACAAATCTTCCCTGCTCTGGACAGTGGCAGAGCTAGGTGTGGGCTTAAGGTGTCTAAGGTTTAGGATTTGTACACAAAATATATTAGTTTGAATTTTAACATTGTTGACATTTAATTGTGTATTTATTCAATTGAAAACCAAACTTCAAACACCTAACCTGTTATCCCTTGCCCTGGACAATGACAAAATAATAATGACTCATTTTACAAAACTTAATTTAATATAACTAATAACTTTATTTGGAAATTATTAAAAAAACTAGCAATATTAATTACTTTAAATTTATTCATTATGTAAACACGATGGACATTTAAAAATAAATTTCGAAATAACAATAAATAAAAGTGTTTACTACTTATAAACTTGCTATTAAATGCCTTTAGAATTACTACGCACCCCACAACTATATTTAGAGCCACAAACAAATTAAATATTTTCAATTGCATTTAGGTTTCTAAACACATCTAAATGCACATTGTTTGTCTTCATTCACATGAAATGAACATTATACATTCAAACTCATTTATGTTACTTTGACACAAAATAACCAAATAATTATGTTAGGTACTACTTTTAACACCTTAACACATTGATTAAAGAACATTCCTCGAAATTATCCAAATTTCCATTGGGTCAGTGTTTATATAATTTGGATGTTGAACCTAACATGCCATCTAACTATGTTTTCTCATCTTTAACTCATGAAAACCAATTTAAAAGATTCATAAATGTCCTAGACTTGCCTCTATAGGTGTAGATATTATTTGAAATGTGAAGTTCATTAGAGCTTTGACATGGTGAAGATGTAGGAAGAGGACTATGTCTAATATTAGAGCTATATTTCTGGATGAAAGTGGCTAAGCATCAATGGATATTGACAAGGCTTGTGCCATGCATAGAGTTTGATAATTTTTTCCCATTTGGGAGTGTTTGTTTCTTTAGGAGACAACATCATTTCTTCATAGGGAAGGAACATACTTTATCATAGTTGTGAAATCAACATTGTATCCTTCTACTGGGGTTCAACTAGATGGATCAATGATGCATTTACCCCATAATATTGTCCAATAGTTATCTCAAGAGTCTAATTGTGAGATTCCATAGAATCATTATCTTCTAAGATATATGCAACGAGAGATTGAGGGGCTATATTTAAATAAGTGATTTCAATGGATACTAGTAATGACTGTTGAGGTTGTGGGGAAACAACAATTACGGAGATACATGTGAGTGTTATTTCCTTCATATGTTACATTATTATTTTCTATATTTGAACTTTTAAATCCTTTTATTAATAAGAAACTCAACCTTCTCAACAATTTTACAATTTTTATAAACTTAGCATTAAGATAAATAAAATCAATATTATGATAATTAAACCTAAGAGAAAAAAATATCATCTTATTTTCTATGGTGGTAAGTTATGATCTTCATGATCTTGACCTAGCCTCCATGCATCACTCAAGAATAAGGCTCCAAAATCGTGCAAAGTGTTATCTACACTCTCCATGTCTTCTACTAGGATAGAAACCCTACCACTACAACAATAACTACAAGACAATCCATCATAACCTCCAATGCCATGTTCTTTTCTAGGGTTTACTTGCATAGAACAAACCCTGACATTTTATAAGGGGGGAAACACTAGTGTCATATGAGCAGTATCTCCAAGAACAACTAATACGTCACTATATATTCGTGTTTCCTCATGAACCCTAACATCTTTATTCCTACAAGATGACTCCAAGACTATTTCAAAGAATAGAGTACAATGATGACAATGAAATGACAAAACTTACTCCCCCCTTTATGTATATAATAGGTGAGGGAGGATAACATAAAACAAGGAAATGCATCCATACAAGTAACCAACAAGGGAATCCCACATGGAGTTCTCTACAACACAACAATGTAAGCCCTAAAAACCTAAATCCTAAACCACCAAGATGAAATCCCCCCCAAGCATGAATCGACTAGGGCTCAATGCCCATCTTCCACAACGATGCACTCCCCAACAAATTGTCAGTCCAACGCTTTTCATCCACTATGGTATCCAAATGTCGTCATGCAAGGAATTCCTCTGTGTGCCACATGTCCTCTTATATGTCGAATGTTGCTCTCATGTGCACCAAAGTGATTTTGATGATCTAATGCTCCTCAACATATGTGTTTGGGTCCACAATAACCTCCATGAAGTATCATCTTCAACCTGAGTTAGCATTCTGAATTCAAGTGTCCAACTTCCATGGTGTACATCACACAATCTCGAGCTCCTAGTGTTAAGTGCCCTCCTCCAAATTCCTAGTGCTCCTCCTTCGAGGTAGGTACCTCCCCTAATTGAGCAATCAACTACCCCATTGTCTACACCCAATGGGTTAGTCATTATGCCAATTAGGATAACAACCTCCTAGGTAATGGAAATTTATTATCACTCTAACCAAGGTGAAGCATTGCCCAAATTAAGTCATCCATATATCCTTGAAGAATAGCCAATGGGATCAAAGACAAAACACTCCTAGTAATGTGAACACACTTTTGGAATAAACTCAACACCCAACAAATTGTGTAATGAATATAAATATATAAACATAAATCAATAATAATAACAATAAATGAAAGGACACATCCTATCTAAAAGACATGACCTACCATCCATTGTGAATAGTCAATACTATAAGTATATTGCCATTGTCATGGTATTGTAACTTATCTATCATATTCATATTCATTATTTATTACTTGTCCTATATGGATTTCTATTTATTGTCCTTGTGTTGGATATTTGCTAGTAAATAAACTTGTATTTATTACATTTGATATCATATCTTCATTTATAATATAATATTTAGCCATCATTTTAGACCATGTCTTATCTAGCCCTAGCTTTGAGCCACTCGTTTTTTTTGAATTTCTATAATCCTTAGGTACCACAATTCGACATTTACCCCATTCATTATTATCAAAGTTTTTATGAACAAAGTCTTTGACCACCACAAAGCCTAAGCCATTTATAATTCAAGAATTCCACCACTAGAAGAAGAAAAAAAAAACCATGAATGGTTTAAAATGTTTGTTGAAGAAATATTGCTCCCTAAAAATTGAAAACCTACCAAGTCAAGCTGCTAGCATACGAATATTATGTTCTCGAAACGTTAAGAAATTTAAAAAGTGCAAAATCGACAACACCATACATTGGTATCGATAATGTCACTACCGTGAAAGGAAATCAATAAAATTAACATTGTCCACGTCGATAAAATCGTATTATTTAATATCAAATATCAGTTAATTTAATTAAGTGTGCATATTTTACCACCACCATCCAAAAAGAAAGGGTAAACCCATAAAATAACTCAATGAATCATCTTTTTTTTTCAGAGGAAAAAATACCAGTCTTTGTTATTCAATTGAATCAAAAGACATCATTTACAATACAATATGATGACTGATAAAACAGATCCGTCTCATGCACGAGAAAATGTCCAGAACAGAGCAACAAAACAAGATAAAGTCTGATCATTGCAGACTTTCCTCATCATCCCTGAATAATTAGGTCAGAAATGCTGATATAAATCTGGAGTGAACTTTAACCATACATTTCAGAGAAAATACATGTTGGCAGAGAAGATTCAAACAGAACATCCAGGGGTACATCATCAACAGCAGAAATCATAGGCTAAAAAATAAAGCATCAGCGACAACTAAAATAGAGCAAGACTGCCTTGGTTAATAACCAAACCATCCAATGTTACTGAATAAGAAACAAAACCCATATCCAATTGCAAAGCTCTTTTTGAAAGTTCATCTGCCAACGAATTATGCTCACGAAAAGTGTGTTTAAAGATCACCGGAGGGGCCACATGAATCATATATCTAATATCGGAACACCAATGCATCAGAGATGGAACATCAAGTGCTGAAAATCTGTTGAGCCAAGAAATAATGACCAAGGAATCACCAAAAATCAACTGCAAGGGAATTCCCATCAATAATCCGGCTCTAAGAAGAGCCCAAACAGCCAATAATTCCGCTCTGGTATTTGTGCTACTCCCGCATCGCATAGAAAAACTGAAGAAATGGGAATCATTAATAAATATCACAAAACCTGCACCTCCAAGATTTTTTGCAGCAGCTCCATCAAAATATCCACAAGGAAAGCTTTTTAATGGAGCAAATAAATCATCTTATTAAGCAAATATCAAATTATTTTTGTCCTTAAAAGAAGGAAGAAGCACGAATTACTTTCAAAGAAACATTATATTAAGGAATTAACACATTAAACTTTTCTAAAGAGGCACCAATTACTTACTATCGTATTGAAAAGTATTATCGAACCCTATAATTAATTGGTGGAATCAAAGAGACATTAAAAAAGATATTTTGTTGGTTAAATATATTATAATAATTTTTGATATTATTCAAAGATATAAAGTATATTAAGTGTTAACTTATGTTAGGGAAAGTGTTAAGGGATATTTAAGAATTTTTTTAAGTAAAAAAGAAATTATTGTAAGACATTATTTGTGGAATTATGGTATCTTTATAATATCTATTTATTATGAAGAATTTATTAAAAAAAGTTTAATTAAAACAAAATGGAGTTTAGAAGTGAAAAAAAAGACTCTGTGTTGTTATAATATAAAGTGTTAAGGCTATATCAAAAACTTAAAGGGGTTACTTAAGGAGAGATATTAACATTATTATTTATTTAAATGACAAGAGAAATTGCATCATCGTTGATATCACCAATCATTTATTAATTCTAGATCTATATATAATTAAAAAGAAAATAACTTTTGGCAAAAAGAAATATCGAATTAAAAGCTTACAACTAACAATTAATGATTATATATTACTAGCCAAATTCAATGTTACATCGATGTTTAATAAAGGCGTTGACATAATTCTAGGTTCACACTGTATGGAAACATTTAAGACCTTCATTTTAAGCATGGATAAGAAATTTTTAGACATTTTCCTATAAGACAAAGATAATGTTGCAAGACATTGCAATGAGATCATGCTCAGTAGCACCCTCACCAAAAGTCTTGAAGGATGTATCATGTTGATCCTTCAAGATAATCAAAAGTCAATACAAATGATGCATAAAGAATTTGACAAGATTATCATTGATAAAGATGAAGAAATTTCTCACCTAAATGGTCATAGTAAAAAATTACCTGCACAAATCAAGGAGTCAAGGGATAAGATGCAGTGCAATAAGAAGTTAGAATGGGAGAATCAAGATCTCGAGAAGAAAATATTATAAAAAATGAAGGAACTTTATTCCCTAAAGAAGCTTAATCAGAAATTGCTTGAACAAATCAAAAGGTTAAAGAATGTCAATCAAGACAATTAGAAAGCTAAAAGCAAATTCGACAAATTAGGAAATAATGAAGAACTTTTTATATAAGGAAGCATAGTCAAAGTTTGCTTGCAGAAATCAAAATGTTGAAGAATGTAAAAAACACAATCAAATTTAAATCAACATGTCAATAAAGAACCACTAGTCGACAAAGAGATAATGATTAATTCGGTTGAAGTAGGCCCTATCGTCAAATGTTGAAGTAAAAGTTCAAAGGAAAATATAAGTATATATACCCATGAACATTTAATGGTTAATAGATCAATACAAGTATGCAAAGAAGAGATACTACCAAACATGAAACAAGAAGGAACTACAAGTATGAAAAAGAAAGATCAGGTTACAAGGACTAGTTGTTGACATCTAAATTAGAAGAGTCAATTCCTTAGACATATCAATGAATCAATATCGTTTTAAACAAAATCAATTGGTATATATTCCAAAAAATATTAAAAAGGCTACAATTGGGTCTCGAAATAAGAGTTCACAATGGGAACTCTATAATAGAATTGTTAACACTAAAAGTGTTCACCTAACTCTCCATGGTCTAAACCATATGCATACATCATATTCCCACCACATTTCTTTCATTTTTTACCTTCTCAGTTCTATTTCCACAAAAAATGGTCTAAAACATCATTATTCCTCCCCATAATTGAAGGGATGATGAGCATTTATTATGATTTATCCCCTCTCTCCCAAAAAGGGTCAAAAACCCTAAAAAGGAGAATGGGTCAAAAAACCATAGATAAATACCATGTGTCATTACTTTGGGTCAAAAAACCCTAGGACCATACTATAAATACATTGTGAAGGACTACTCCAAAACACTTTTGTATCACGTTTTGTCATTTTTCCATCAGTCACATCACATACTTTCCCTTCCATATTTTTCCATGCCATTTCCCGCGGTGTAGTATGAAAAAGAAAGATTGGGTTACAAGGACTAGTTATTGACATCTAAATTAGAAGAG
The DNA here is from genome assembly GCA_001517045.1 of Pseudotsuga menziesii. Taxonomy (NCBI): domain Eukaryota; kingdom Viridiplantae; phylum Streptophyta; class Pinopsida; order Pinales; family Pinaceae; genus Pseudotsuga; species Pseudotsuga menziesii. Next base: position 72,258 of record LPNX011137359.1, read on the forward strand.
TCGGTTCCTTAGCCATATCAATAAATCAATGTCGTTTTGAACAAAATTAATTGGTGTATATTCCAAAAAATATTAAAAAAGCTACAATTGGGTCTCAAAATAGGAGTTCACAATGGGAACCCTATAGTAGAACAATGCCACAAAGAATTGAATTAAAGTCGTCATACCCTTTCAAAATTGAACAACTCTACTTAACACTTAGAAGAACATATCATCTTATGTCCTCAACCATGAAAGTGGATTGCCTAAGTTAATATGATGATTTTTTTATGTAACATTCTCGTCAAAGTCCATTCTGTTGAAGTGTTTTATGTAACATTTTCAAACTTGTTATAATAAATTTATTGAATTCCATTCTTTATTGAAGTTTTTATAGAAATATTTTGAACTTTCATACTAAATGTGTTCAAAAGTTTTAAACTTTTATGGAGGTTGAGAAGACACTAGAAATTTTAGTAGCCAATTTTCCGAAGCTTACATATCATTTTTTAAACATGAATGGATAAAGAAATTTTACTAGAAGGATGTAATCAAATCTAGTATCTTAGAAATATATAAAGTCCAAAAAAGGATAATACTTATCACATTTAATATCTTCCCTTCACATAGTTGAGAGGAGTAAAGCTACCACTTTCTCAACCTACTTCTATTCCTTACATAACTTTCAAGATGATATATCCTAACAAAATGTTTCCATAATAAAACACAAAAAACAATACATATGAGGTTGCTACTATGCTACTGCAGAAAACCATATTTGTTGCTACTATGCTACTATACATATTTGTTCTATGCTACTATAGAAAACCATATGAGGTTGCTTTCCTTCCTCGAGAGAGACGTGGGGAAGATTGCTAAAATTGTTGAACTAACTAAACATAGGCAATATCAATCATTTCTTCATATGCTTGCTTCTTTTTTTTCAAAACTTTGGCATAGTAAAGAGATGCCAAGTTATTTGTAGGAACTTGAGCCACCTCATCCTCTTAGAGTGTTGCCTCTGAATTATTATTTCCATCCTCGGGGTCACTCTTTGATTCCTCTTCTTTTTCAACATCTTCATTCTTGAGTTCATCATCCTTTGTTGAAGCCTCTTCTCCTTATATGCATCTACAACTTCTATTCTTCTCCTTCTTCTTATGCATCTACAACTTCTATTCTTCTCCTTCTTCTTATGCATCTACAACTTCCTCCTCTCCTCCTTCTATGCATCTATAACTTCTTCTTCTTCTCCTTCTTCTTCTGCATCTGCAATTTTTTCCTCTTCTCCTTCTTTTTTTGCTTCTACAACATCCTCCTCTTCGCCTTCTTCTTCTGCATCTGCAACTTCCTCCTCTTCTCCTTCTTCTTCAATATATGCAAGGTCCTCCTTATATTGATCTTCCTATTTATTCTTCCTTAAGGTGAACTTCCCTTCATTACTTCCCAGCATCTTCTACTCTAAATTACTCAAGACTTCAATATATTTTGAGTTAGATTAGATTCTTCAACATTCAACCCCTTGAAAATTTGAGCTTCCTTGTACTGATAGCTTCATCTTGTAAATTGAACCCACCGATAGTCTAATTTTCTATAAGTAGGGCCCCAATGTTCTGATTGATCATGATGATCTGATTCAGAGATATGGAATCCATTATGGGCCTTCTTTAGATGTAGTTTTGGAGAAGCGACTTGATGCGATTTAGGACAGTTTTTGGCTAAGTGTCCATAATTTTTGCAAGTGTTGCATTTAAAAGGAATTTGCTTGTAGGTAAGAGGTTCTTTATTAAACCACCCCTCCAAATTAATCAACATAACTTCCGACAAACCTGTCTTGAGTTCAACTTCAACATACATTTGCACAAAAGAAAAAAGGTTCCCCTTTGGATCTTCTTTGACAAGATATCTTCCTATCTTATTCCAAAAAACTTGAGAGTGCCTTCATCGCAAAATATTAGGGGAAAATGAGTCAATATAACCCAAACATGAATTGTAGTTATCCCTTGGTCTATATTAAAATCAAGGGACCAGGGAGCTAAGTACAATCCCTTGGATCCCATGAAGTAAGGCCCTAAGTGAAAAATTAAATATTTGATTTCCTTATTTGGGAACCAAAAAACAAAACAAAAAACTCGCCCAATAGAAAAAGTTGATACATGATTTTGAATTTTTGGAGTCCAAAATTCAACTATCCATGTTTCAACTTCTTTGGGGCTTGGCCAGAGACCCAAGAATTTCCCAAACAGGGTTCTATCAAATAGTAAGAAATCCTTTCTTCTCGGCTCCTCAGGAAAAAGAAATAATTGAGGTACTTCCTAAAGTCATTTAACAAATTCCTTGCAAGAAGTATTCAGTATTGATGTCATATTAAGGGCACTGACAAGGGATTTAAATGCTCAAATTAAAATTCCTCCTCCATACACATATTTCTTGGTCTTGATAAATGGCTATAACTTCCACAATACACACTCAATGATGCATATTTGATTCTGAATTTGGAAAAACATGAGGTTCCGTAGCAATCACACGACTACACTCCACAACAACGACAACGAGGATTTGGGAAAAAGAAAAACAACTAAATATAATGTGTCCCATTTTGGTAGCACAATACACTCTCTAAGCTACATATATTATTCCAAATTGAGGACCCACATCGATCACAAAACTACACTCGACAACTTCTACCAACAACAACAATGATCTAATTCATTGAAATATTTTGAGCTTGAAGCACAACATCCAAACCTGAGTTTTCCCCAAGTCAGTGGCTAGAGAAACCCTAGTCGCAAACCCATGCCTTCCTCCCTTTTGTGCATCGCTCTCAATTTTACATATCTTACATTACTTTCCCAAAAGTAATTTGTATATAAACAATTTGAGAGTGAATGGGTTGTTCTTCCAAGATCTCTCTTTTGTTGATATGTCCCTTGCTGTATAGGGTGAAATCAATACAAATTGATTGTCATTAGAATGGAGCATAAGGAGAGATTATAATTTCTCAGTGGAAAGATTTCTTGACATAATGGGTGTTGGGTTAAACTTGACTCAATGTCAAAACAAGGTTTTTGGGCATATGGTTTTAACGTCCCATGGTATTGTGCCCATAGTATTTGCATGTAATGGAGACTATAAAAAGGCTTGAGATACTCCATTATAAAGTGCATGGAAGCACGTTTTGGCTAGATCACTTGGCTAACTTGGCCTGGTTTTCATCAAGGTTAATAATAGATTGATTATTGGTGTTGGTTTTTTCCTTCAGGGTTTTCCAAGGTAATAATGGTGTTATTATGATTATTATTATGTGGTTTAATTTCTTGTATTATTATTTTGTTTCTCTTGTGGGTGTTGCTCGTGTTAATTTTATTATGGTATCAGAGATGGTTAATTCTTCAATGAGAGTGGCTTGACCTAGAGAAACCATGATGTTTTTTATGCCTAATTTGAGGAAAGATGAGAGGATGGTACCACATCTCGTAAGGTCGCATGTGATAAACTAGTTCATGGCAGAAACAGTTAAGGTGTCATGGATGTGGAGGATGAGCATGGCAAGACATGTGAGATAAATGTGGATCAAATTAGCAATCTTCCCATAGTTTTGGATGTAATACAAATAATTTAATAGAACATTATTATAATGGAGTTGAAAATTGTATTGCTTGTAAATGGGCATCTGACTGCAAGACTTGGTTAGGTATGCATACCCTTGGAAATTTACTGGTAATGTTTAGACTTATACCTAGGTAATAGGGGGGAATGTTGGATTCCTGGATATCATGGGTATAAATTTGATGGGGTCAAGATCCCACTTAATTACCCCAAGTCAAATTTAAAGGGGGGAATGTTGGGTTAAACTTGACTCTACGTCAGGACAAGATTTCCAGGCACATGGTTTTGGTGGCCCATAGTATTGTGCCCATAGCATTTGCATGTAATGAATCCTATAAAAAGGATTGATATACTCCACTAGAAAGTTCTTGGAGGTGAGTGGTGGCTAGCTCCCTTGGTCAGCTTGTCCTAGTTTTGGTAAAGGATAGTAATAGATCTATTATTGGTTTTAGATTTTCCCTTCGAGGGTTTCCAAGGTAATATTGGTGTTAGTGTGATTATTTCTATGTGGTTTAATTGCTTGTATTATTATTTTATTTCTCTCATGGGTTTTTCTCGTGTTAATTCTAATAATTGGAACACTCAAATTCTTGAAGAAGATTTCGATTTTTTGTAAGGGAACACTAGAGAATCTATAGATTTGGTAAGAGAGAATACTTTATGATATAATAAGGTTTTTCTTTATAACTATGTTATTAATTAGAGATTCATCGTTATTTTACAATGCATGACTATATTAATATGGGTTTGTCTATTTGTTATGCAACCAAGTCCCAGAAATAGAATAAAAAGAGAAAAAAAAATAGATCAAAAAGAGTATTCCACGCCTTAATAATGAATAAAAGAGATGAATAGAAAGCCTCTTCAAGGGGGGAACTCCTTACACAATGTACTGATTACATAAGACAAACACAATATGAAGACTAAAATGAAAATATATCCTTCCTATTAAAAGAAAAGAATCTCTAAATCAAGAAGGCGTGCTCACTCGACGAGAGACTGGACTGAGAGAACCCTAACTATGCCAACCATGTTGTTGAATCTCCCTTTTGATTTAGCCGTGGTTATCAGGGACACATGGGTCCCTCGTAGGGGGGATTTCGGATCCCTCCTTTCGAAGTGTCGTCACGGATAAAAAAAAACCATCACCTGAAGCACTGACATGCTTAACAGACTTTGGGAAAGAAATTGGGGTAAACGTGTCGACCTAAGAAACTTTGACGAATCATAATCCCTCTACGATAGTCATAAGAATCCAATGTAAAAAAGGAACAATCGAAATCCTCAACAAAGTGCATTGGATATCTATCCAAGTCAAAGAATATTCTAACTTTGGAGATAACCTCAAACACACTAGATGAACAAATACAAATTATTAGGGATCGTGATTTAAGATGCAAGTCCATACATTTTTTTCCCACTAAAGAATCTCTTCAAGGGAGGATCGCTCATAAATGGAAACCCAAGGGAGGGTTTAACTTAAAACTAGGTTCAAATGGTTTTTTACAATGATATTCTATGAGACAAATGAGATGGAGTGTATTATTGAACAGCATCCCTATTTCTTTAATAGTTCAAGCCTCTTCTTAAGGCATTGGAAGGACAACTATAACCCTGATAGGGAGGACTTCACAGAAGTACATGTCTAGGTGCACTTATATTCATTCCCACGGGAATATTGGGATGAGGACATCCTAGAAGGAATAGGAAACACCATATGGAAATACATCAAGAGCTCATATATCAAAAAAACGGGGAAGATACACTTCCTTTGTCAAAATCTACGTCAATATGAATGTTTTGAAGCCTCTACTAGAAGAAATATAATTGAATTTTCAAGATGAGGAATGGATTCAACCGCAATAATATGAACACATCCCCTTTAGATGTCGAAAATTTCATGAAAATAGACACATCTTTAGGGATTGTCCCCAAAACCAACCCCCATTGGCACCCCCATCCCAGACGTAGTCAAAACAAGGGGACTTTAACATAGTCAATCACAAATCTAAGTGTAAACCTTTAGAAGCATAACACAACACTGGAAGAAAAACAACAACATCAAATTCCTTTGAAGCCCTAATGTACATAGAAGAGGAGCAAGAAAGCATTCTAGAACCAACAAATGCTACAATTTCCAATCCAAAAAAATCCTAAACAAAATCCCTTTAAATGAAGGCAGCTAGACCCATAGGAAGACTAAACAATGAAAAACTATGAATCCCCAGAACTCACCGATTGAAAAACTAAAGTGGATATCACTGATCATGAGATACAAAAAATAATGGACGTTTGCAATTCTGGAGATCTAGATTCTATCTCCAAGCTCGTGCAATAATCATACAAAAATCCCTCCACACATTCTTTGACAATGATGGATTAGCAACAAAAAAGGAAGAACCAAAAAACAACCCTCTGGGCATACAATCCACACATAGATTCATCGGAAATACAAGTGGCATGAAGGAGCAGGAGAATGGTCAAAACACAAACCAACAAAGATTATGCGTTCTAGGAGAACACCTTGTAGCATCAGGAATCTATAGATCGCTATCTGAATAGATCCAATATTTATCGCCCTCTGAAACAATCCCCCAATGAATATTTTGTCCTGTAACATCAGAGGCCTAAGAGGGAAAAGAAAAAGGAGAACTCTCTTATCCAAGATTCTCAAGGAAAAAGTGATAGTAGTATTTTTGCAAGAGACAAAATGCTCCAGCCATGCCCTTCAATTAATTTCCCTCTTTCCCACATGGGGCCTGGCCAAAATTTCCCTATCCACCTCCTTTCAGTTGGTTAACGGCTATCTGGGTTTAAAAAAAACGTCTACGGGCCTACAATCCCGGCAAACAAGGTGGTGTTCCTGGAATCCATATCCATTGTCAGCGGAATCATCGAAGACTCGTTGTGGATTATTGGAGGGGACTTTAACCTAATAATATCAACTCTGGAAAAAAAAGGTATAAAATGCCTCAATGATGCTGGAAGGTAGTTTAGTCGTCTGATAGGCGATCTTGATCTAGTTGATGTGAAACCAAAGAATGGTCTACACACTTAGAATAACAAGTGTGGTGGAGAATATCAAGTTACATCTATATTAGACTAATTTCTAATCTCATCCAACTTATTTCAAACTAGTTCAATCATTGACTCCTTCATTCTTCCCATAGTTGGCTCACATCACTAGCCCATAAGCCTGGAATTTAATGAGTTCACCAATCCTCACAACATACCTTTTTTATTCAAATCAATTCAAAAATTTTAGGTTCAATCATCCAGACTTCATGGACACTCAATTGCAATGGTGGGAAAGAAACCCCATAAATAAAGGATAAAAAATGTACATCCTACAACAAAAACTAGAATGGACTAAGAAGAACCTAAAGACCTTAAACAAAGAGATATTTTGTAACATCTTTGAGGCAAGAAGATGGATGGAAGGAGAATTATAAATCCTCCAACATGAATCCATCACTAATGGTTACATAAAAGAGAGACTGGAAAAAGAGAAACGTCTACAGGAAGAGATCAATATTAGAATGAACGAGGAGGAATGCTTTGGAGGAAAAAATACAAAATCAGGTGGCTCAAGGAGGGGGAGTACAACTCCAAATTTTCTATGAACATATGATACATCACAAATCCCACAATTGAATCTCCCTCCTTTAAGTTGAAAATAGTCAGAAGCTAACCACCCAAGAGGAGATCACCAAACGAACTTGTCAATTACTATCGTAAAATATTAACGAATGACAAAAGGGACAGCAGGAAGGAAATGAAGGCTAATCCTCCATGTTGAGATTACAGCATCATGATTCATTCTCCAGTATTGTAAGTAATAGCAAGATAGTAGACTTATGTAGCCCTACAAATATCCTCATTTGATTGAGGTGGCGATGTTGTAAAGTCTTGTGAGTAATATCAATACAGTAGGCTTGTGTAGTCCTACGAATATTTTCATATGATTGAGGTGGACAGTAGGCTTGTGTAGTCCTACGAATATCCTCATATGATTGAGGTGGACAGTAGGATTGTGTAGTCCTACGAATATCCTCATATGATTGAGGTGTACAGTAGGCTTGTGTAGTCCTATGAATATCCTCATGTTGTGAGGTGGTGTACTTATACTATGTGATGTATGGCTAGTCATGGTCAACAGGTGCTACAAGTCTCCTTTAGGGATTAGCCACCCCTAGAGTGATTTAATTTAGCATGTGACTATATGACCTGGGGCAATACATATGATCATAGGTTTGGAAACGATCTTATGAGTATGATATGATAAATCTGATTATTTAATGAAAACACATATGGACCACGCAGAGATATTTAATATAAGCACAGAGAAAGAGAGAGAACTCGATTTGCATACGTTGCCATCAAGTAAACTCGAATTGCTTAGATATCAGTTGAGTATTAGTCATGGTAAACAAAGTTCAATTAATTAAGGAATCAACTCCTTAATTTATGCAAGTGATTGTTGGAAATAAACACTACTGGAGAAGCACTAGCTCTGTTCGGTTACATTTAGTTAATGTTCAGTTACATTCAGTTCAGTTCAGTTACATTCAGTTATTGTTTAGTTACATTCAGTTCTATTCAATTACATTCAGTTCAGTTCAGTTACATCCAGTTCTATTCAGTTACATTCTGTTCAGTTCAGTTACACTCAGTTGTATGCAGTTACACTTAGTTCAATTCAATTGCATGTAGTACCATTATTTTCAGCTCAGTTAGAGTTAGTTAATTAATGGAAGGCACATATCTTCTTGTGGGAGATAATTATGGAGTGCCAGCTTGGCACCAGATCATGGGGGTGCATGATTGAAGATGGATCAGTGTTCTAAGTGTTAACAAGTTGCTGCTACATGCAACCATTCTAATTTTGTTGTAAAACCTAATTTGACTTGTTATTAAAGTGCTATGCACTTGGCAAGTTAGATACAGTGTTCCATTAGATCTCCTCTCTCTGGTGCTCTCGGTGAAAGCAAAATTCTATTGTGTTGTAATCATTCTTTGCTACTTATCAATCATACTCTAATATCATTTCCTGGGTTTTTATCCTCTGAATCAATAGAGGGTTTTCCCAGGGTATATCCTGTGTTCTATGGTTTGATTTATGTCTTTGGATTATTGATGAGATTTATATGCAATGTTATTATGGATTAAAGTTTCAAAGTTCAAGTTTATTCATATTTTTCTCAATCACTAACATGGTATCAGAGCTAGGGCATGCAAGAGCTTAGTTTGCGCAAGCAACTAAATCCTGCTTGATCTTGAGAAGTATTGAGCAAAGATCTTGGAGCCATGGCATCGATCTCCATCCAACTGGAAGACCAATTTGAATACATTTCCAAATTCAAGGCAAGAGTGTGAATCATTCTTGAGGAGAATGATCTAGATGTTTACTTTACCTCAGGGAGTAAGGACTCTTTGTGCAGGGAAAATTAAAAAGCAAGTCAAGATGCACAATTTCCGTCACTTTTCAGGAGTCAAATTTCGCGAATACTTTTGATCAATCCGTGAGGAATCAGACAAAATGGTTGAAAACCCACTTTCAAAATTGGCCACTTTAGCTTAATCGCGAGAATATTTCAAAAATATGCAACTGTGTGACAGATATGATCAAGTATTTGAAGATGAAATTATCAGAATTCGTGTTATGGTTATTTTCTCAAAGTGGACCAATTGATGGAACAACCCCAAGAGTTGTAAGTTGGATATTATCATTATTCAATGGATCTTGTGTATAATGAGAGCCTCATAGAGTTGAGATATCATCCAAATAAGAGGATGATCATTGCAAGAAGTTTTATTTGAAAGAAAAACATTCACTTCAAGTTGCATGGGATCCAGTTTCTCCATGCAGAGAATTTCTACCTCCTGCATGCACTCAAATTTGCAAAGAGATCAAGACCGAGGGACTACACTAATCTCCACAAGAAAGCAAACATCAAGAGGGAGCATGCAAAAAAATAAAAAGATAAGTACCCAAATTTTTTATTATATGTTATTTAGATCTATATGCTTTTGAATGGTTTCATTACAGTCATATAGAGCATGCATGATTATTTTATAAAATATGAATATAGAACATGCGTGATTATTTTATAAAATATCAATACAGAGCATGCATGACTATGAATATAAATGATGCATGATTGTTTCATAAAGATATGGATATAGAGTTGCATCCTTGTTTCATAAATGTAGAGATGCATGACTGATTCATGAGATATGAATGTTGGGTTGCATGATTATTTAATTATCATATGCTCTTATAAAATCATATTATGTTTTATTACAATCTGTATTCCTAGACTTGGAATTGTGTTTAGCATATACATTGTTGTTCCTATCTTTATTGGAATGTTATCAATCTCATGAGTCCAAATTTTACGAGATGATATAAAGACTGATATAAGACTTATGTAAAAATGATACAAGGTTGAAAACATCATTCATAAGACATGAGATTTAGGGCAGCATGATTGTTTCATGGACTGTGAACATAAGACTACATGATTGGATGGATAGAGGGCTTCATGCTTACCTCATGAGATATGAACATGGGGCTGTATATTTCTTTAATAAATTGAATTTTTGGACTGATATAAGGTTGCATATCAGTACATAAGATTATAATGGATTATGATAGATCAGTTGGTCAATATCTATACATAACTAAGTAAATATTTATCAGTATATTGAAAGTTTTTCATGTGATTACAATTCATGAGTATGAAATGGTTCTAACCATGAGAATAATTTGTCTTGTAGGGAAAATTAATACGCCCTTACCTACAAGTAAAGAAGGACATGAATGTGGAGTCATTCTGATGGTTGAGCCTAGAAGAGAACAATTCAGGAGGTTCCTATGTCTCTTGGAAAGCAGACAAAATAGATGGATTAATTATAGATGTGAAGACTCCTAAAGATATTCTATCTTATTTAAATTCATGTGTCAAATAAGAGCTTCATATATATATATGAGCATGAGTCTCTGTGATAGAGGGCCCATATGATGATTCTCACATTTAGATGGTGAGAGGGAGTTGCTAGTCTCACTAGCTCCTGAAGAACCAGTGTAAACTGGTTGATGTACCTCTTGTAAAAAGGAGATATGCATGATGCTCATATTCAGAAGGAAGCTGAGAATTGTATTCAAGAATATTGTTATAATTCTTATGATTAGTGGTGTGGCAGTCAACAAACAAATATCTTCCTCAGTTAAGGGAAAATGTGCAGTAAAAGATCCTGAAGAGTTTCAGGATGATGGACTACAAATCCATGGCCACACATATGAAGGTAAATATGAAATTTTATAATTCTTATTTCATATTTAGAGGATCTCAAGTCAGTTGAGATGTATTTGGTTAGTCACAGGTCCCAAGATCTGTTATGTGCCTTGCAGTTTGTACATAGATAGGTACAAAGCATTTGTTGTGGTACCTACTTGGTACAATTGTATGTGGACTCATATATGTCTTGATCAGTAAAAGAGAGTTTTAAGTATATATGAAATCTGACTAATATAGTGATCAAGGAAGATCACATGTGTTGCTCTAGATAGAGCATGTTGAAAAGCAATAAACCTTATGAGGGTTCTAGTCAGTTATATTTGAGACATGGTACATATCCATAGATGAGCATCATTGCCAGCATTCTTATTAAGCTTATGTCTGGGACAAGCTTGGTATAGTACATAATAACTCCTCTAGTTGAAGAGGGCATATTGATGTGTCTTCATAGACGACAACAGATAAATTCCCCAGCAATCAGTCATCGTACATGACTTAGGTAGCCAAGGGCTGTGATAGCTTGTGGAGAGAATCCACATGAGAAGAGACATGGTCAAAAGTATCAGAGACTATTTATAGTCTGGACTATTAGAGAACAGATAAAAACTCTCAGAGAGGTAGTTGGGGTGCTGCAAATATAAAGAGAAGGATCGTTGAGAAAGTGATCATGACTTGAAGAACATCACAGAGAATGGCAAGCTCACAAAGAACTTCTCTAGATAACAGAAGATTCAAGAAGTCAACAAATGTTGAAGAGTGAAAGGAAAGATAAGTATTTCTTTATGCATGTTATTACATATTTTTTGTATAATGATTTAAAAATCCATGGTTTCTAGTTTAGAGAAACTTTATTCTGGATTGGATCTAGATGATGCTACTTTGTGTAAGTAGTTGGTTGGTCTTTCAACAGACCTGTTGTATTTATGCTTACTACTAAGCATATGTTTAAGAAACTTTGAGGTACATTAGAATAGGCTCTTTGTTGTATTTGATACATGACAGACCTATTATTTGATTGTGTTATCCAGCTATTGTTTTAGCCTAAGATAAGCGATGTAATTTAAGGCTAGTACTACAAAAGATAAGTGTATTGCGGCTAGTACTACAGAAGAAATATGTATGTATGAGAGTACTACAAAAGCAAAATGTGTTTTGCAGATAGTACCACATACTAAGGAGTAGTGTAACTTAGGAAGCTACCTACTAGGGTGAAAGACTTGAGCATATAGTCATTAGGTGTTAATAGTCAAGCTTTCTTGAAACCCTACATGTGTTTTATGATAAAACACATTTGAGATGAATTTTAACTTCAATGAACTCATGGTCATGAGTTCCAGTACATAAGTACTGATGAGAAGATTGCAAATCTGTGACAAACCTATATTTGTGACGAAGTTTAAACACTTCCGAGATAAGCCTGGTATGGCAGAGAATGTCTCCCTCGCTAAGAGGGAGTGTTGAGATTACAACATCATGAGTCATTCTCCATTCTTGTAAGTAATAGCAAAACAATAGACTTATGTAGTCCTACAAATATCCCCATCTGATTGAGGTGGTGATGTTGTAAAGTCTTGTGAGTAATATCAATACAAGCTTTTGTAGTCCTATGAATATCCTTATGTTGTGAGGTGGTGTACTTTACTATGTAAAGTAGATATACTATGTGATGTATGGCTAGTCATGGTCAACAGGTGCTACAAGTCTCCTTTAGGGATTAGCTACCCCTAGAGTGATTTACTTTAGCATGCGACTATATGACTCAGGGCAATACATATGATCATAGGTTTAGAAATGATCTGATGAGTATGATATGATAAAGATGATTTTTTATTGAAAACACATATGGACCATGCAGATATATTTAATATAAGCATAGAGAAAGAGAGAGAAATCAAATTGCATATGTTGCCACCAAGTAAACTCGAATTGATTAGATATTAGTTGGCTATTAGTTATGGTAAACAAAGTTCAGTTAATTAAGGAATCAACTCCTTAATTTATGCAAGTGATTGTTGGAAATAAACACTGATGGAGAAGCACTAGTTCTATTCGGTTACATTCAATTATTGTTCAGTTACATTCAATTCGGTTATTGTTCAATTGCATTCATTTTTGTTCAGTTACATTCAATTCAGCTCAGTTACATTCAGTTTTGTTAAGTTACATTCATTTCAGTTCAGTTACACTCAGTTCCATTCAATTGCATGCAGTACCATTCTGTTCAGCGCAGTTAACAACTTAGTTAGAGTTATTTAATTAATGGAAGGCACATATCTTCTTGTGGGATATAATTATGGATTTCCATCTTGGCACCAGATCATGGGGGCGCATGATTGAAGATGGATCAGTGTTCTAAGTGTTAACAAGTTGCTGCTACATGAAACCATTCTATTTTTGTTGTAAAACCTAATTTGACTTGTTATTAAAGTGTTATGCACTTGGAAAGTTAGATATAGTGTTCCATTATATCTCCTCTCTCTGGTGCTCTCAGTGAAAGAAATCTGCTATTGTGTTGTAATCATTCTCCGCTACTTATCAATCATACTCTAAGATCGTTTGCTGGGTTTTTTATCCTCTGAATCAGTAGAGGTTTTTCCCAGGGTATATCCTGTGTTCTATGGTTTGATTTATGTCTTTGGATTATTGAAGAGATTTATATGCAATGTTATTATGGATTAAAGTTTTAAAGTTCAAGTTTCTTCATATTTTGCTCAATCACTAACACTCCAAAATATTCCTACCCCGATTACAAATGAGCAGATTGAAAGTCTAATTCATCTTGTCTCCCTAGAGGAAGTCATTACAGTTATCAAAGAGATGCCCTCAAGCAAATAACCAAGGTCAGACGGATTCACCACTGAATTCTACCACCATTACTGGAAGGTCGTTCAACAGGACGTTTGGGAGGCTATATATGAATCAATGGTTCGAGCCAATGTTACTCTGACCTATAATTCTACCTTCATCACACTCATCACTAAAGAATCAAACCATGTGCATCCAATTAAATTCATACCCATCTCTCTTTACAATGTTATCTTCAAAATTCTTACCAAAATCCTAGCAGCTCGTCTCAAACCTATCCTCCCCCACTTCATATCGAAAGAGAAGTATGGATATGTGGAAGGAAGGAAAATCCTTGATGAGTTTTTATATCTCATGAAACCATCCACACTATCAGAACTTCCAAGAAAGTTGGGATGCTAATAAAACTTGACCTCTAAAAATCCTTTGACAAGCGACCATGGTCCTTTATGGAAAAAATAATCTTACCATTTGGCTTCGACCCAACTTCAGTTCGATGGATTTTAGCTCTAATATATTCTAGTTTCTTCTCAATACTTGTTTATAGATCACCTTTTGTAACCTTTGGGACCTCCATAGGAATCCAACAAGGGGAACCTCTCTCACCCTTTCATTTCATCATCGTGATGGAAGGTCTCAGGTGCTCCATCAAGAATGCTCCAAGTCACAACTGGCACTTTGTCCTTAACCCTACTAACAATGATTATCATGTATCTCTCTTGAAATTCATAGACAATACCATGCTCTTGGCATCTCCATCATCAAGGGAATCCAAAATAAAGTGAACCCTATCCAACTTCTCAAAAGATTCATGCCTCTCTATCAATAATGAGAAATCCAAAATATTTTTCTACAACACCCTCATTTCTTTATAGTTGCACATTTCCCAAATCCTATCCTTCAAGAGAATATATCTCCCTATTTATCTCAGGGCTCCACTCATATCCTCATCCACCAAACACCAATCCTGGCACAACCTCATTTCGAAAATGGAATCAAAATTTTCCAACTGGGCCTTCTGCTCTCTCAACCTTCCTAGAAAACTTGTCCTTGTAAATTCAGTTTTGAGAAGATTGTGTTCCTACCTATTCTTGATCCTAGCTACTCCTAAATGATTTCTCAGTGAAATTATTTCCCTCCAAGGAACGTTTCTCTAGGGAGGAAAAAAAGGATAAAAAAGAAAACAGGCATCAGTTGCATGTGACAAAATATGCAAACCAAATCTTGGGAGGCCTTGGATTTAGGGACCCATAAATTAATAATAAACTATGTCGGCCAAACTATGGTGGAGATGGATATCAAACCTAAAAGACATATATTCCCATATTTGGAAAGGAAAATGTGAGAATTGATTCACAATAGGTTCTAGGAGCTAAGGGGATTCTCACAATTCAAGATTACTCACAAAATATGCACAAAAGAGTAGAAAGAGTTAAATTAACACATAGAAATGTAGTCAATAATAGAGTTGATTATGATTGTCCAACATGTAAATATCTTTGGATCAGTTTTATATTACATTAGGGATAAATCTTTAGCCTTTGGAGGCAATATGGATGCATACATGTGTCAAGCTAGGATTTGACCTCAAAACTCCCCTAGGTGGACCAATGAGCTCCCAAACCATCTCAAACAGTCACGAATGCATGTGTGGACATGGAAGGAGCATGCTAGGACATAAATGAAGGTATGTTAGGCATGGGTGAGAACATGGGTGAGTGGGAGTGGCTCTAGGAAGCAATAAATGACCAAGAAGAACCAAAACCACCAAATACATGCACTAGCGCTTATGGTCAAACAATTTCCCTAATTTAAGGGATAGGGAGCACACCAAGG
Source organism: Pseudotsuga menziesii (assembly GCA_001517045.1). Lineage (NCBI taxonomy): Eukaryota > Viridiplantae > Streptophyta > Pinopsida > Pinales > Pinaceae > Pseudotsuga > Pseudotsuga menziesii. Next base: position 87,788 of record LPNX011137359.1, read on the forward strand.
TCTGATCTGTCATTAATGAGCATGCATGGAGTTAGAATTATCAAAAGCGAGCACATGGGTGCAATTATGAGTCCAAAACACCTAATACACCAAGGTTGACCAATATAACCTAGTTTTGGACCATATAACATAACATAAGAGTAATGAAAATGTATCCTAGTTGTATGACCATGGTACTAAGGTGGATTAATGCTCTAACAGAAAATATGTGCATGACATATTCTCTCAAGAATTGATCTAGCTCCAAAACACATGTGTTAGCCCAATCATATGGAAGGTTGCTTGGAAGAACAAAGAGATCATCCATAAGCAGAGTTTTGGGGAGATCCATAACGTCCAGACTGCTTTATTTTAGAATGATTCTTGGCAGCAATGTAGTAAACTAAACTATCTAGAACACATCAAGACACTAAGACAAGTCACTATGGCTACCAATTGCTTCATTGTGCATCTGATCTGGATTTATGTGAAAACGAAATGAAAGAACAGATATAAAATCATAAACATCGGCATATCACAAAGAAAATGAAGATACAGTAAACGCATATTCAATGGAGAAAATAGAGCAGGTTGTAAATACAATAGCTAGAGTGGTGGTAGCTATCTCTGAGAAGAGATGTGGCTATTATGCTCATTCATGCCAATATGGATACAAAATGAGGCCGAAAGGGCCTATTTATAATAATCATGAGGGAGAGAACCCTAAACTTCCAAAACATAACCCTAGAAGATGAATTGTCTTAAAGTATGTGGCCCCAAGGTGGTTAGTTGAACAACCAACTTCTCGAGTTCATAACTTTTGAATACGATATCTTATTAGGGCACTCGATAGCCCATTGGAAAGGTGTATCTAAGATTTACATCTTTCAATTGGGGAAAATTACATGCTATTAGAAACCATTGGGCCCCATAAATTGCCAAAAAAAATCGTTTAGGGCCTCAAAATGGCCCCAAAAGTTTGGGACCCGAAAAACCATAGAAAATAACTAGGAAACTGCCAAAATGGACAATTGTTTTGATCTAGTGGAATAGGTGGGTGGACATCAATATCCATCTAGACTGCCACCACTTCTGGGCTCTAGACAACAATGAATCACAATGGCAGAAATGGATAGATCTTCCACTATGGAAATCCTCATCTTAGGGCCATAATTAGGAAAACCTCAGGAAGGAACTCAACTCACACAGAATACTGCATTAGGAAGGGGATACAATCTATGTTGGGGACACAAAATAAAGGGAACCTTCTCCCTACCTGAAACTTGTTCTATTCTGGCATACCTTAATTGGAATCAAGAGGAACCTATCTGGAAACAAATTTGGAAATAAAACTTATGGCCTAAAGTCTCCACCTTCCTATGGATGGTGTCTTGGAAGAAGATCCTCACTTGGGACTGCATAAGGAAATGAGGTTTTGGAGGTCCTTCCCTCTATTTTTTATGTCGTCGGGAAGGTGAAACAATGGAAAACTTACTCAACCAATGCACCTTCACACAATAAGTATGGGATAATGGGGCATATATCTTTAGGGATCAGATAGAGATGGGGCAAGCATTCGCAACACCATATCCCATTGGAGCCACTTTATCTCTGAGAATAAGATTGTGAATAGGATATGGAATCTCTTTACAGGATTCCTTCTCTGGGAGGTGTGGAAGGAAAGAAATTGTAGGATCTTCAAGGATATCCACCAGGAAATTACTCATCCATGGAAGAGGATTCAAAGGAACATATGAGAAACTGTACTCTCATCTCAATGGCCTTAGGAAGACTAGCAGGGCTCAACTCAAGACATAACCATTCTCCAAGCATGGAAACTTCAATAGAAAATAGCCAACGCCACTCATGCAAAACTGAGAATCCACTCGGATAGCCCAAACAATTGGTCCCCACCTAAAATTAGATTCATTAAGTTCAAATTTAATCTATCCAGTCATGGCAACCCTAACCCAACAAGCTTCGTAGGTGTCTTCAGGAATAACAAAGGTGAAATCCTACGAATTTACTCAATATTCCTTGGAACTGATAGCCACAATGTGGTCGAGTCGTTCACTATGTTATTAGGTATTCCCATAGCTCATATTGGGTTCCACAAATTCATATTTGAAGGGTACTCCAAGATAATGACACAAATCCTACTTAAACTAATCTACGGATCTAAAGGCCACAAGATAAATCCAAACTGGAGGCTTGACACATAAATAAATATGTTGGAACTCATCCTTGGACCCACGCTTGTCATTATCCCACGCCACATCATGCGAAATGCAAATAAGCTAGTGTATAGGCTCACCAACTAGGTAATGGGGCACATAGAGGAAGATTTAGATATTACATGGAGAAACAAGATAAACCACCAACTTTGTCTTGAATGTTAGGATATCAATTTTTGGGACATGCAACCCCATGACAGGTGGCATGATGAACCTCATGTGTCGTGACAATATTAGTAATCACAACGAAAACAGGTTTAGGGAGAAGAGTTGGGGCATTAATACTTGTTTCCGCTCAACCCAATGCGATTAGCAAATGAATCATGAGAAAGGTCATGTCAAGGTGGAAGTTGGTAGATTGTATGTTGATAAGTACCACTCTAAAGCTATATCATCATAGAAAGAACTCGACAAATTCAGGTGGTGAACTCCCATAATCAATGGATATAGTTTCGGTTCTCGTTCCTATGCAAGTGTGTTATCCTTGCATCCAAAATCCTCTTTAATTCTTCAATAAATTGGCTATGCTACTTGTCACTCGCACTTTAGACACCCTACTTTCCTCCTGGTCTATCCTTGTCATCCTGATTTTGGTAATATCCTGCAAACATGCACAATGGTTCACACCAAAACCACTCGTAGGCAAATGAATTCTAGTCCTAAATGGTCTCACATGCCAAGGGATATGAAGGAACTTTATAAGATTTGGCTCAAGGGGAAGCCAAAAAAATTCCATGAATGCATAGAACGATGGGAGAACAGGGCAAGGAATAGGAGCCATGGCAATTCACCTAAGGCATTACAAGCTAGTTTTGAGGCTATTATCGAGGACTTTGGGTCTTCGCGAAGTAGAGAAACTAGGCACACAAGGACCCTCAGCCTCTTCTGGAGCATGAAATACATGATGGGTATGTCTCTCGATGAGGGTAGAGAGGATACTAGAACCATGAAATATGTGAATCTTCTAGGAATCCCACCTAGTGGAAGGAACTAATGCAAGTGATGGAAATCAGATTTGATAAGATGGAAAAGGGCATCCAAAATCTAGCCTGGAACTAGGCCACTTTGAACGACAAATTCCATGTAAAATTGGACTAGTTGTCCGCGCTCATGGAGAATCGAGAGAAGCATCATGGAACTGTTGATGATGGATCAACCATGCACATGGGTAATAAGATTGATATTTTCCAACTAGGTCTCAATATTCCTCATCCCATGAGGGAATTTAATTGTTGTGTTAATCTATGATTTCATACAATTTCATTTTTAGGCTTTTAATCATTTTTTGGGTCATAACCCCCTACCTATGGGGGAATCGGAAAACAACAATCTAACTGGTAACATACTCTTGAAACTAGCCTAGTTTTATAATCGCTTTCTGCTATTTGGGCATGATGAACATGTTGAACATGTTTGCATATATATGTATATACTTTTTATGCAACTAATATAAATTTGAATCTTACAAGAAGAAAAAAAACATTCCTAGATATAGGAGACAAAGGTGTATAGTAAAAACTAATAGACACACTAATAGATCAAAGCCAACATCGATAAAATGTAATGCACCATAATATAGAGGGTAATGTACCACTCTATAGGGGGTAGTGTGCCATCATTGAGGACTTAACATTCCCCTTCCCTTGAAAAGTGTTGTCCTCAACGCTGAAGTAGTTTTGGATGTTGTTGTGTAAAGGACTTGTCTTCCCATGTTAAATATTCTGCAGGTAGGTTCTTCCATTTAATTAGATACTCTATAATTGATCGATTGTGGAGTTGTTTGATTCTTGTTTCGATGATTGCTTCAATCTCCAAGATGATTTTTCCTTCCGCTTCAAGTTCTGGTAATATCGTTTGAAATGGTAGCTTGTCATTGATTACCTTCTTTAAACATGAAACATGGAAAACTTGATGGTCTGGTGAAGATGCAGGCAGTTCCAATTTGTAGGCCATACTACCAATCTTTTGTAGCACCTTTTAGAGACCGCAGTATTTAGGTGAGAATTTATTATCCTTCTTGGTGTTCTTCAGGGACATATGTTTGTATGGTTGTAGTCTTAAACACCTAATCCCCCACATCAAAGATTTGTTCATTGTGGTGTTGATCTACTTGTCGTTTCATTTGATTTTGTTCCAAACTTAAGTTGTCCTTTAAGAGTTGAAGAACTAGTTTTGATGCTCCATTCGGTCTTCAACTACTTGAATCTTAGATGAGTCTCTTATTGAATATGTGATGGATGGTGGGTTAGCCATAAAGTGCCATAAATGGGGTCATTTTTGTTGATTTATGGAAGGAATTATTATACCACCATTCTTCCATTCTGGTAGATTGGGTAAAGTGGATTGTTGTGGATCCGGGTATGAAACCCACTGCAACGTCACAAGATGATTGGGATCAATTATAAAGAAGGGAGAGGAGTACAATACGATTGTGCTTATCATACTCTGTGTTGTTGAAAGTATCTGGTGAAGATAGTGCAATAAAGCTATTGGAAAAACTAGGGAGTTTGTATCAATCAAAATCCCTTGTGAACAAGTTGTTTCTGCAAAAGAAGTTGTTTCACCTCAGAATGGATGAGAATGACACTATAATAGAGCATTTGAATGTCTACAATACTCTGGTAAGTCAGATAACCTCTATTGGTATTAAAATGGCTGAAGAAGATAAATGTATTACATTATTTTGTTCTTTTCCAGATTCCTGGGACAACCTAATTGTTGCAATAGGTAGTGTTAGCCAGGCGACCTTAAAATTTAATGAAATTGCATCATCCCTACTATCATAAGAGATGAGGCGGAAAACCATGGATAATCATAGCATGGATTCCTTATCTGTGAGAGGTCACCCCCAAGAGAGAAACAAAAATAAAGGATCCAGTGGGAGATCTAAATCCAAGGGTAGATCTAAATCCCCAAGAAAAGGAATAAGTGTTGGAAATGTGGTAAATCTTGGAACTATAAAAAGGATTGCAGATCTAAGAATGTTGAGAAAGCAAAGGGATATGAGGATACCCCTTCCATAAAGGCGAAGAACTCCTCAGAAGAAGGAGGGGATGTGTACCTAGCTTCCACGGGTAATCCTTCAGAACGTGATATATGGTTGATTGACTCAAGTGCGTCATGTCATATGACCCCTCATAAGGAGTGGTTCTGTGAATATGAAAAGTACAATGGAGGAGATGTGTACTTGGGAGATGATTCACTAGCCAATATCATTGGACATGGTAGAGTCAAGCTAAAACTGAAGGATGGAAGGATAAGAACTCTACCTAGAGTGCTACACATTCCAAATCTAGCAAGAAACTTGATCTGTCGGAAAGATGGATGCTGCAGGTGTAAAGACTGTGTGTGGAGATGGTGGTTGCAAAATGGTTCGAGGATTAATGGTATTGATGAGGGGAGTTTGGTATGGAAATCTATACAAACTATTGGGAAAAATCGTTATTGATGAATGTAACAATTATGTTGTGCTTGAGGAAGGAGGTAAAGATGACAAAACCCTGACTGCATCAAGAGGAAAGACAATGCTATGGCATCAAATATTGGGGCATATCAGAGAAAAGGGACTTCAATCATTACAAGGTAAAGGTGTGGTTAAAGGTATGACTGATTGCACTCTGGATTTTGATTCTGTGAACATTGCATATATGGAAAACAAAATCGAGTAAGATTTGCATCTGGTGCTAGAAGAGCAAAGGGACTTCTAGAATTAATACATAGTGATGTGTTTGGAACTATTCATATTCTATCATTAGGAAAATCTGTGTATTATGTTTCATTTATAGATGATTTCTCAAGGAACATATGTATTTATTTACTTCTAAAGAAATCTGAAGTATTTGCCAAGTTTAAAGAATTTAAGGCTCTTGTAGAAAATCAGTGAGAAAAGAAAATAAAGGTGTTGAGGACAGATAATGGTGGAGAGTTTTGAGGGAATGAATTCGAGGAATTTTGTAAGAAGTGTGGTAAATCAAGGTAAAAGACTACTCCATACACACCCCAACGGAATGGAGTTGTTGAGAGGATGAATAGGACGTTGATGAAAAAGGAAAGGAGCATGCTAAGTTGTGCTAGGATAGGACAAGAATTCTGGGTAGAAGCAGTGGAGACAGCATGTTACTTGGTAAATCAATCACCCACATCAGCATTGATTGATAAAAATCCACAAGAGGTATGGACTGGTAAGAAACCCTCCATTAAGCATCTGAATTTTTTTGGTTGTGATGCTTATGTACATGTTCCAAAGGAGAAAAGGAGCAAGTTGGATAACAAAGCTAAGAAGTGTATCTTTATTAGCTATAAATATGGTATGAAAGGGTATAAGATTTGGAATCCTATAACTAAGAAGATTGCTTACAGTTGAGATGTTGTGTTTCAAGGGGTCAAAGAAGTCCCCAGAAAGGAAGTGAATCCAATGGAAAAGGAACCAGAGAAAATAGAGTTTAAGTTAGAAAGTGAAGAATCTGACTCAATATAAGAAGCAAAATCAGAAGAAGAAGAACCTCATACTCCAGTTTTGAGGAGATCATCTCGAGAAATAAGGAAACTAGAAAGGTATTCCCCTCCTGATTTTTTCTCTCATTTTGTTATTCCTATTACTGATGATGATCCTAGAAATGTGAAGGAAGTTGTTGATTCAGAGGATAGTGATCTCTAGAAAAATTCCATGGCTAAAGAAATGGATTCCTTGGACAAAAATGAAGCTTGGAATCTAGTCCAGTTACCAGTTGGAAGAAAAGTTGTTGGGAGCAAATGGATATTTAAAAAGAAGTTGAATGCAGAAGGTAAATTGGATAAGTATAAAGCTCTCTTGGTAGCAAAGGGATATTCTTAGGTAGAGGGGATTGATTTTGGTGAAATATTTTCTCCAGTTGCAAAATTAACTTCTATTAGATTTCTTATTTCTATTGTTGTTGCTTTTGATCTTGAAGTAGAGAATATGGATGTGAAGATATCATTCTTACATGGGGATCTGGAAGAAGAAATATACATGAAACAACCATAAGGGTTCATAGTAAAGGAAAAGAATGAGTTAGTATGTAAACTAAAGAAGTCCCTTTATGGTCTAAAGCAATCTCCAAGTATGTGGTACCAAAATTTTGACACATACATACTTGGATTGGGGTTTGTGAGAAGCAAAGCTGATCACTGTGTATATTCCAAACAGGTTGGTGATCACTTCATTAACATAGTTCTATGTGTTGATGACATGTTGCTAATTGGAAACAACAAAGATGTTATAAAGGAGGTAAATTCTCTCCAAGTTTGATATGAAAGATCTCGGTGCTGCAAACTTCATTCTGGGAATGGAGATAAGAAGAGATCGTGCAAAAAAAATGATTAGTTTAAATCAAAGAAAATATGTTGAGAAGGTGCTACAGAGATTTAACATGCAGGAAAGTAAGCCGATCAAGGTTCCTGTTCCTGTAGGTGTAAAGTTATATGTAGAGCAGTGTCCCAAGACACAGGAAGAAGAAGAAGACATGTCACTAGTTCCATATGCCAATGTAGTTGGTAGTTTGGTGTATGCAATGGTCTGTACAAGACCAAACATTGCTCATGCAGTGGGAGTTTTGAGTAGATATATGTCAAAACCGGGAAAGGAACATTGGACAATTGTAAAGAGGGTCTTCAGATATTTGTGTGGCACCATAGATTATGCAATCTGCTACCAAGGAAGACCTAGACCAAACAGAGTAATAAATGTACATGGATTTGTTGATGTAGACTGGGCTGGAGACCTTGATCACAGAAGATCTACAATTGGGTATGTGTTTAACCTATTTGGAGAAGCTATCAGTTGGATAAGCAAGAGACCAGCTGTAGTTGCGCTCTCAACTACAGAATCTGAATACATCGCAGCCACACATGCAAGCAAAGAATTTGTGTGGTTGCAAAGATTGTGTTTAGGTATTAGGTTTGTACAGAAAGGTGTAAGGTTAGATTACGATAGCCAAAGTGCAATCTTCATGGCAAAGAACCTTGTTTATCATGCTAAGAAAAACCATATTGATGTGCAATATCACTTTGTAAGAGATATGGTTGAAGACAAGAAGGTGTTGCAAGAGAAGGTTGACACCGTGAAAAATGTTGCAGACTCATTAACAAAGTTTGTTAGTACATAGAAGTTCTCTTGGTGTAGAGAATCTATGGGCATTCCTTTCCTGAACCTATGACTTTATGAGTACATGACACATTGCTATGAAAAGGAAACAACAAGTGGGAGAATGTTAGGTATATGTTATATTCTTTGCATGTGTGTATGGAGGGGAGGTGCGCATGTCAGTGATGTAGCTCGACGATCCATATTTATAGAATTTATGGCTATTTATAGTTGTTTGTGGCTATTTTTAGAAATTGTCTAAAAATATGTAACTTAATCCCGGTTAAGGGATTGGAGTATTTTTCTAATTCGGGTTAACAAATTAGGGTATTTGGATGCTACTGAATACCTATATTTTATATTGTAATGAAGAGTAATAGGAGGTGTGGCTCCAAGGTTTTCTGGATTTTCTCGGTTAAGGGTTTCCAGGTTAAACCTCTGTGTTTATGTGTGAATGATGTGTTGTGATCTCTATTTTGCTTAAAATAATATGTATGCTTTTCTTCTTTGCACAGTTTTAAAACTTACAAATACACCTGAGTTCCATCCTATTGGCGAGGAGTGGAATTCCAATGGTACCTTTTGCTTGATTTTTTAACTCTTACAAGGATGTAAGTGATCCGTGTACCATAGAAAATCATCTTTCCAAATAAATGTATTAGAGGCACTGGGATCTTGCTGCAACTTTTGAATGAATGTACATATTTCTTTGTCATTCTTCCAGTCATACCTTGCTTCAGTTATGTAATCTGGTTGGATGGTGGAGATAGCATAGAGCAATGATTCAACATCCTCATCTGTCCTAGAGAGTGTATCTACCACAACATTTTGTTTTCCCTTTTTGTAGATGATTTCAAAGTAATATCCCAACATCTTTGTCACCCATTTTTGCTGCTCTTCTAAAGATAACCTGTGTTCTAAGAAATATTTAAGGCTATCATGATTAGTTTTAATCTTGAAATATATTCTTATGAGCTATGGGCGCCATTGCTTCAGGGCATGTAGAATTTCTAACATTTCCTTCTCATAAATTGGGTTGTATAGATTATTCCCCTTAATTGGTCCACTTCCAAAGGCAAGGGACTTTCCATATTGCATTAGAACAAAACCAATGCCATTCCCTGATGCATTGCATTCCAAGATGAATGATTTTTTGTGAAATTAGGTGTAGCGAAGACTGGAGCTATACACATGGCTTCTTTGGTTCTTTAAAGGCCTTAGTTGTGTCTGGAGCCCATGAAAATAAATCCTTTTTTTTTTCAATAATGTTATTAAGGGTACTATTATTTGCCCATAATTCTAAACAAACTTGCAATAATATCATGTCAACCCAAGAAATCCCCAAGGTGTTTTAGGGTTGTACAGATCTTTAATTCCTTGATAGATTTAATTTTGTTAGGGTCTACCTTAACACCTTCATGAGAAACAATATCACCCAAGTATTCCACCTCTTATTCCAAAGAAACATTTGGAGGGTTTTTCATATAATTGTTTTTCCTCTAATAGTGTGAGCACCTTATCAACATGTTGAACATGGGCTTGCCAAGATTTACTGTAGATTAGTATATCACCAAAGAATACTAACACAAACTTTCAAAGAAACGGATTGAATATGGAATTCATCAAACCTTGAAATGTGGAAGGTGCATTTGTAAGTCCAAAAGGCATGACCAAAAACTCATAATGGCCTTCATGAGTACGGAATGTTGTTTTTGTAATGTCATATTTCTTCATTTTGATATGATGATATCCTAAGCAAAGATCCAACTTGGTGAAGTAAATTTCCCCATGTAATTCATCTAACAATTCATCAATAATAGGAATAGGGAATTTATCTAGTGAGCTTCTTGATATCTCTATAATGTACACACATACACCACAAGCCATCCTTTTTGTGCACCAATATTACTGGAGTAGAGTAAGAACTTTGTCTAGGTTGAATTATTCCAACCTCTAAAATTTATGTGACCATATGCTCAATTTCTCTTTTATGGGCATAGGGATATATGTAAGGCCTAATATTGGAAGGAACACTTCCTGGAACCAAGTGAATAGAGTGATCATGATCTTGAGTAGGTGGGATTCCTATGGGAATATTATCAAATACTTTGGAATGCTTTTTGAGAACCTATTGTAGATTTGGAGAGATGGATGATTTATGTGTTTGAACATCTAGTGAGCAAAATTGTGCAATTACACTCTGTTGTTCTTTCCGCAAAATGTTAGTCGTGCCATTAGAGTTGATAATATTACCATGTTTCCCAGTTATACCTCTTAACTCAAATTATTTTCCCCCCTAAAAAAATTTCAAGAAAATTTCTTGAATATTAAAATTCATTGTTCCTAGGGATTGTAGCCATTGGACCCCTATGCCAACATCAGTCCCACAAATCGGAATGGATATCATTGGAATATTTAGGGCATAGTATCCCATAGAGAGATCTATCTTATATATTTTCCCTGACCAATTTATATTTTCTCCATCTACAACCATCAACTTTGGTGTTGGATATATAAAGAAGTTTAAATCATGTGCTATCTTATAATGAATAAAATTATGAGTACCGTCATAATCAATAAGTACTATTTCATTTTTCTTCTTGAGAGATGGACAATTTACATGTTTGAACATCTAGTGAAAAAAATTGTGCAATTACACTCCGTTGTTATTTCCGCAAAATGTTCGTCATGCCATTAGAGTTGATAATATTACCATGTTTCCTAGGTATACCTCTTAACTCAAATTATCTTCCTCTCTAAAAAAAATCAAGAAAATTTCTTGAATATTAAAAGTTATTGTTCCTAGGGATTGTAGCCATTGGACCCCTATGACAACATCATCCCACCCATCAGAATGGTTTTGATTGGAATATTTAGGGTATACTATCCCATAGAGGGATCTATCTTTTGGAATTTTCCTGAGAAATTTATAGTTTCTCCATCTGCAACCATCACTTGAAACTTTGGTGCTAGATATATAAAGAAATTTAAATCATGTGTTATCTTATAATGAATAAAATTGTGAGTACTTCCATAATCAATTGGTACTATTTCATTTTTCTTCTTGATATATCCTTCTATGTTGAGAGTTTGAAGAGTCGTAATTCTATCCAAATCATTACAAGAAATGGTGGATTGAATTTTTTTTGTTTCAATATCTGGTGTTGGTTCCTCGTGTGAATCATATTCTTACGATGCTTCTTGTTCATATTCTTCCTCTTCTTCACAATCTATGTAAAATAGTTTATTTTCAGTGCACTTGTGTCCCTTACTCTATTTTCTATCATAACTGTAAAAAATCCTTTTTTCTCATTTTTCCTCTAGTTGTTGATGCGTCAACCTTGTAGGTTGTGGATGATTCAAGACCACACTTATTTATAGTTGTAACTGGTAGACTTCCCTGTTTTCATAATTTGGTTTTCAACTTTTCTTGCCACTCTAAATGCATGCTCCAAGGAATTAGGCTCCCAAAGGCTAACCTCATCTTGACTGTTATCCTTCAATTTTTTTATAAAGAGATCCAAAAAATTATCTTCATTTTCTTCACTCTAAGACTTAGCTTCTGAAATGGTTTGATGTAGTCTGTGACTAAACATTTTTGCTTGAGATTTACCAACTGGATAAAGAAGGTGTTGCTATTTATATCCTCGTAATGTGCAATCAATTCTTCTATGAATATAGACCAAGATATAATAGAGTACTTTTTACAGTCACAAAACCATTGGTACCATACAAATTGATCGGGCTCTAAATATAAGGATGCAATAGTTACCTTTTGCAAAGTTGGCACTTGGTGTAGATCAAAGAAATGATCCATTTGGAATATCCAATTTAATGAGTCATTGCCATCAAATTTACTCATGGCAATATTGGGAATAAAGCAGTCCTTGGACCTAAGTTGAACCCATCATGATGTAGTGAATCATCGAATTTATGGGTCTCAAACTTCTGGTTCTCCAACTATTTTTCAATTTTTGCAATATGTGACTAGAATAAGTCCCCTTTTTCCTCCTTGTCCTCTTCTTGAGTAGATGAATGAGAAATAAAGCCATGTTTTATATCATTCATCAGTTCCTAAATTCTTGAATATATTCTTTACTAGCCATCTAATTTTCCAATTTAACTAAGTCATCCATTTTCACATTTTCTTTAATCATATCTTCCAACTTAGACACCCTAAAAGATATGTCTTCAATTTCATCGTATGTCAGGGATGAATCCTCTGCTGATTTGAATTTTTCCCACTTCCTTTTGGTGTCATTTTGAACAATATAAATATATATCACACCCTAGGGTTCGCCACAAATATATCCTTCTACTAAAAATTATTCAAATTTAAAATGGCATACCTTTTCCAAACCTTGTTTGGAAGACAATTTTATGGACGACTTGGAACTAAGGTAAAATTGAAATTTTCCTCCTCTATGTATGAAACTTCGACCTGTTGTATCTTGATTTTTCCTATTTCCAATTCCATAGGTTTATCCTAATCCTGATGTACCAATAAAAAGTTATTACGAATCTCCCAAAACTTCTTAGTTTGATCCTTTCATAAGATCAAACTTGTATGGACTGCCACATGTCAAATATTTTGGATCTAAAACATTTAATGTATCAAGATCTAAAAATTGGACCATTTATAGCTTCGTCTTTTTCCTAGACGGGTTTTGAGTCTCAATGTCTGAAACTTTGTAGAAAAAATGTTGTAGCAAAAATGCCAAGATGACTCATTTTGAAGAAACTAGTCTTGAGACAAGAGCTCTAATACCAAATGTTATGCAACCAAGTCACGGAAATAACATAAGAAGAACATAAATAGATCAGAAAGAGTATTCCACACCTTAATAATGAATAAAGTATATGAATAGAAAAACTCTTCGAGGGGGTACCTCCTTATGCAATGTGTTGAGTACATAAGACAAGACACAATATGATGACTAAAATGAAAATATATCCTTCCTATATATAGGAGACAAAGGTGTACAATAACATCTAATAGACCCAAGATGACATCAATAATATGTAATGAACCACAATATAGGGGGCAATGCACCGTTCTATATGGAGTAATGTGCCATCATTGAGGTTTGAACACTTTTTTTCTTTGTTAATTAATCCAGGGATAATTTTAGGGGAGAAATTTAGCCCATGGGCTATTTTTCCATGTTTTTCTCCCAAAAAAGATTTGCCATTTTGCATTTTTTGAAGCCCTGTTTCACCCAATTTTGATGGGGTAAAATTTTTGCACCCTAAAAATTGCCAAATTTTTATATAAACGATATAAATTACTTGGAAATTAAAATATTTTTTGAAAAATATCGCCAAACATTTTATAGTTGCCGTTTTAAGAATTCGTAAGATTCACCAACGTTTTTACACTTTCAAATAAGTATGGTTCCTTATCATCATCCCTGAATTAATCTATTTTTGGAATGTGTATTAAGAAAGTGATTTGTCTTTAATATGTTATTAAATGGAGGAGTTTTATGGACATCTTATAAAATAGTTAATTACTTTATTTGTGGCAATTTGTGTTAGGAAAGTTCATTCTCCTAGCTTTGTTATTGAATGAAGGAGTTTGCTAGACATCTCATAATCTATTCCACAATGTCTAAACTATCATTGAAATGGAATGCGAGCATGGGAGGGATGCTCCAAAATTGGAAGGAAGAAAGGTAAATGTATTAGAAAAGTAATAGTTCATTAAGAGCAAAAAGAGTATTTGTAATTACCTTAAAATAGTTTTTTTTCCATGTCTTAATTAGCTTTTTAAGGTAAAGGGAACCAGATGACAAAGACTTATAACATCATTTTGCAATGGGAAGTTATCATGAACAATTTAGTTTATGTTTGTTTTTTCTAAAAATAATGCAAGTTTCTATCTAAAAATATATATGTATGATTCATGGTTTTTAATCAAAATATATTTGTATGATTCATGGTTTTTATTCAAAATATATTTAATGTTTTTTTCCAAAAATAATGCTTGTTAATTCTGAACAATTTCATGTTTAATTTTTTAAAAATAGTGCATGTTTCTATTTAAAAGTATATATACATGAGCATGTTTTTTATTCAAATATATATTTAACATTTTTTTTCTAAAAATAATGCTTGTTTTAAAAATTAATAATTTTAATTTTAAACCGTTTCACTGATGTTTACACAAATTTTCCACCACTTGTTCTATCAAATTTTACACAAATTTTCCACCATTTGTTCTATCAAATACAGCAGCTCCATTGAAAGACATTGTGTGTATCCCTTTCCCCTTCTCTTTTCAGTAATTATTAGCATTTTCAACCTATAATCATATTTGAAGGATGATATGAGTAAGGTACAAGCATTGATGCAAGAGAATGGAAAGTAAATTAAGAGCACCAATCAGGGCTGTAGAAGGATAGATATTATTTTTGATACTCATAGTGAATTCTTGAGCATGGTGTGCATGTTCCATGCTCTCTTTCATGACCAATCTCATCACTTTAGGAGTCACGTTTTTTCATAACTTATTTCATCAAAGTGGCCCACTCCATTGAAAGACTATGTGTGTATCTCCTTTACCTTCTCCTCTCAACAATTATTAGCATGTCTAATGTATAAGCATATTTGGAGGATGGTATGAGTAAGGTACACACATTGATGCGGGATCACAGAAAGAAGGTTGAGAGTACCGTTCGGGGATCTAGAAAGATATATTATTGTTGGGACTCATAGATAATTTGTGAGCATGCTATGTTCATTCCATGTTCTCTTTCATGACCAATCTCATCATTTTAGGAGTCATAGATTTTCCATTACTTATTTCATCAAAGTCACCCGCTCCATTGAAATACTCTGTGTGTATCCCATTCTCCTTCTCCTTTCAGCAATTATTAACATGTCCAATGTATAATCATATTTGAAGGATGATATGAGTAAGATAAAAGCATTGTTGCAATAGCATGGAAAGCTAGTTGAGAGCACCAGTCGAGGGTCTAGAGGGATAGATATAATTGTTTAGACTTGTAGTGAATTTGTGAGTATGTTGTGCCTATTCCATGCTCTCTTTCATGACCAATTTCATCATTTTAGGAGTCACAACTTTTCCACTACTTATTTCATCAAAGTCACCTGCTCCATTGAAATACTTTGTGTGTAATCCCTCCCCTTCCCCTTTAAGTAATTATTCGCATGTCCAATGTACAACCATATTTGAAGGATGGTATGAGTAAGGTACAAGCTAGCATTGAGCCTTAAGGGGCAGCTTAGTTGGTTGGATCTTTCGGGACCAATACACATAAGGTTGAGGTCAGGGGTTCAATTCTCTATGGGTCCTTCAAGGTCAGGCACCTAGTTTGGTGCCGGAGATAGGCTCCAAAATTAGTCTAACAAGATGAGGCCCCTTCATGTGGGCCCCCTTGGATTATTTTCATGGATGTAGCGGCTCAATTATTGGGATTAAAAAACATTTTAAAAAAAAGGTACAAGCATGTAATAACCCAAAAATTCATAAAAATTTAAAAATTTTCATGTAACATAAAATGTTCAAGGATGTCATTGCCAATGAACCAATAACTGTTAGTGGTTACTCAAACAATAATATTTAACAATGAGCATTATATTTCTTTAATTTTATATAATTTAATAGTTTATCTTAAAGTAATATGTTAGGATGTTAAACACAACATTTTGTGTTTTATAAGGCAAGAAAGGAAACTGCATCTTAATCTGATGTTAAGTGTGTTATTACTTTCTTTTGTCAAGTAGGAAAGAATCTTAGATGAGATCGAGGCCTACTTAGCTTACAGCTAACGCAATGGAGTGATGCTTCTTTTACAGGTTCTAAACAGGTAAGCAGTTTTGTTACCATAAAATTTCTAGATCGAGAATAATACTCAACTAGCATAGCATAAAATGCTAGTAAAAATGTTTGTTTACAGCTTGACCCCGTAAAAGGTATTGTTGGTATTTTTAAAGTTATTAAACTGCATAATTGATTGTAATAACACTATTGTGAAAGAATGGGTTTAGTGCAGTTAATTTTACCACCACAGTACTTGATCTATTAATCTTCCTTCTTGTAATTTTAGTTATAGACTTATATTTCATTTTGAGATGGTATATAATAAGGACAGTTCTATTTCTGTCATTAAAACATAGTGGTCTAAGAATTCTATTAATGAGAAGATAGGTTAAACATACTTGCAACCATAATTTCATATTTGTCGTTAGTGATTGGGATATGTTACTGTTCATATCTGTTTGAGTTCCTTCTAAACTTTAAACATTTTAAGTTAGTGATTCTTCTAAATCCTGTATTATCACTTAGTCTTCTTGTATATAAAACTTTGTTTTATTGAGCTTTCAATTACAATGAGTATATTGTAATTTCTAAATGTATTATTATACTAATCCTAGCTCCAGGATTCTTATGATTAGGTATTTCCATGTAACTGGTTTATCTTCCTTTGATTTGTATACTACTATTGTCAATAGTAGGCATTAATTAAAAATGAGGGACTCTTATATATGCTAAGGCTATAGTTGAACTATGCATAAAACCTTAGTGTAAAAGAACACCTAACACAAAGTATTTGATTATTGAAACAAGAAATCAAACAAGGATAAAGATACTTATGCAATGATTTTATAAGGTTTGACTTGTAACCCTAATGATCATGCAGGATTTAAAACGAGACTCCCAACTATAGCTCGATGCCCATAATTTGCAAATGATTTTCAGAGGACACGTGGATGGTGGTTGATGATTAGGTTTTGTGTTGACTTTGGAGGCAAGATAAGGTTTGTCTTAACCCTAAAATTGCATTTGCTTGGTCTTGGCTGTGGAGTGGTCAACCTGTGAGTTCGTGGCCTCCAAGCTTGTGGCCAATCCTTCCATTGTTTGCACACAAGCTTCTTGAGCCATATCGAGCTCCTATGCATAATTTTTTTTCATGCTCTGGCGTAGAAGAAATGAGCGTGAAGCTTACTGTTGTCGTGAGGTGATTTTGACGGTGTAAAGAGTAATGAGGGTTTGGGTTGTCTTCGCCTTCATTTTACTGTAAGAGTTGGAACTCTGTGTTTGTAAAGAGTGCGATGGGGGTTGTTCACTGTGTGAGTTGAGTTCTTGTTGACTGTTCATTTCCTCCATGAGGGTTTGGTCTTTACCTCACCGTGGCCCAAGACTTCACCTTTGAATACTGCACACTGCATTTTCATGTTGGCAGGGCTCCATTTCAGCTTGTGAAGCTCACGAGGGAGGTTAGGGTGAGACTGCAACATCCAGCAGCTGCACCATGCCCTTGGTAAGAATTACGATTGGTTTTACTGCTTTGCATAAGTATTATTTTATTTTATTTTATTTATGGAATTATGTATTAACCTTCATCTTCTTTTGATTTTGTTTGTGTAGGATCTTTCATGGTGGCTCAAAATACTGTTAACCCCATCAACTGAGCTTTCATGAAGGCATTAAAACCGGTAAGCCTCGGTTTCACCTGGGGTTTCTCCTGCACAAGTTGTAAGGTGGATTTTGATGGCACTGTCGTGTGTTGTGGTTGTTGGTTTAGCCGTGGTCATTAGTTGCTCTATTTGTTCTTTTTAATTTCTATTTTTAAAATCCCTAGTGGTTGTTTGTAATGGATGAACTCTGGCTCTCTCAACGGAGACTAAAGGAAATAGTTTCAGGCCTTTTCAGACACGATGAATTTATAAGAGTAAACTTTGGAACTGGCTTTGAGCCGTGACTCTTACTGTCAAGCCATTGGGTCGTTAGATGCGTATTTGTTGGGGGTTTTTAAAGAAAACTTAATGGTTGTTCTTACAACACTTCTCGTTTTGGTGAAGGGATTTCGTTGCTGAAACAGATGGTTGTTTTTTTTTGTGAACTCTCTTTATATTAAGATACTTTTGCTCAGGCTTTTAAGCCTTGACAAAAAATGTAAAAGGCCGTAGGTCAAACTACGTCTGTTCAGTTTGTTTTTAATATTAAAATAATTTTTACAGCCTAAGGTTGAATTTAGCTGTATCCATGTTTGGTTTAAATTTAAGTATATTTTATTTATTTTAGCTATTTTTATTGTTATTTACTTTTGATGGTTAGGGTTAAATAGATCAGTAAGGAAATTCTGTTTCTTATTTAAAATAATAAGATTTGAAGACCTTTGGTAAGGAAACATTTTGATAGCAGCAAAATTAATAATACTGCAATAAATTCTGGAAATATGATTGAGAATGTTATTATTAAATAAATGTATTTCTTTTCTGTAATTTTTGGAATATATAGCTAGGTTTTGGTATTATAAATTTTGAATTTATTGAGTTGTGAAAGAACAGATCTTTTGTAAATTCTAATTATTTTTAATGGTTTAGAGAGCTAGTATTTTTGTTTCAGTAAACCTAGTTTACATGTTCTCATAAATGAACTAACTGAGTAATTATATAATATAAATTACTGTTTTACTAAGTTAAACCTAGTTTAAATATTTTACTGTTCTTATATTATTTATTTAGGTTTACATACTAAGTTTATAATATGTAACTTTACTAGTTTTACTGTATAAAATATTATACATACTAGTGTGTATTATTTAAACTTGTTCTTCTATCTTTATTTAGTTTATTTAAATACTTTAAGTAGATAACACAAATACAGCTAAAGATCTATAAATAATTTTACACAAAATCCTATAGATAGTATTCATTTGCATCTGCATTCATATTTTATTGAATCTACTTATTTGAAATAAATAAACCTACTGTACTAGAGTACTGCCTTACAAGAGGTGTGGAAAAATACAGTTTAGGTAATTTTTCCTATCTATCAATGAACTCATAAATTTCTCTACTAATTTACCCTAATCTAGCTAGTTACTAACTTTCACAGCATAAATAAGTTTCCTATTGATCTCTAACAGCAATAAAACAACAATATACTATATTAATGAAAAACTCTTAAATTTTTCCAGATACACTGAATAAATAAAATAACTGAACTAAGAAAAACCTGGAAGTATAGATGAGGTGACAACAGCTTAAGGAAGCTGTTCCTCCCAACCAACTCCTGGAGAAAAGATGGATTGCAATTCTCAGGACCCCTGAGATTGTCTCATGGTCTACCTGGTAGAGTACTGGGTGAGAGATGTAGTCTTGAAATCCTCTGCAACACCACTGAGTGTTCAGCAGTAACTCTGTTCTGATTACAACAGTATGAACTCAGCTTAGAATAGCTGCACTAGTTCGGGTCTTCAGCACTTATCCACTCAAGCTTACTTCAGCTAGTCCCCTCCATCGAATTCACATGTGCACTTCATTTACTCATAATGATCACCAATCCAGAATGAGCAGCCTCAGCTATCTTCAATGGGAAGTTTTTTTTAGCATGCCTAGGTATTTTGGGTCAGTTTTTACTTAATGAGCCACCTGCTCCTGTTCCACTTTCTTGGGGAATCATGACCACAAAAATAGGAAAGTTTCCACCTACAATAGCCAGAAGTAGTTTGGGAATGCTGCCACATGTCAATCTACTCTCAACACAGTCTCCTCCACCAAGTGACTAGTAAAACACTTATTTAACAGTTCCCCTAAGCTGTTGTCTCATCTTTCATTTATTTATTAATAAATATTCTGAAATACATTATATTATCCTTGACCCCACTTGGTCATTAATTACAAACTTTAACATAAAATATAACAAAGTGTTTCTCAAAAACATGAAATTGTTTTGCAAATTGGGGCATGTGACAAAGCACTTATTGGTGCAGGAGCATGTAAAACAAGTTGAGAGCACCAGTAAATGTTCTAGAATGATAGATATTATTGTTGAGACTCATAGCGAATTCATGAGCATGTTGTGCCCATTTCATGCTCTCTTCCATGACCTATCTCATCATTTTAGGAGTCACAACTTTTCCACCACTTATTGCATCAAAGTTACTCGCCACATTGAAATACTTTGTGTGTATCCCCTTCCTCTTCTCCTTTCAACTATTATTAGCATGCCCAATGTATAATCATGTTTGAAGGATGATATGAGTAAGGTACAAGCAAGGATGCAAAAGCATGTAAAGCAGGTTGAGAGCACCAATTAAGTCTTTGGAAGAATATATATTATTGTTGAGACTTATAGCGAATTTGTGAACATGTTGTGCTTGTTCCATCCTCTTTCATAACCAATCCCATCATTTTAGGAGTCAAAACTTTTCCACCACTATTTCGATTACACTTTAGTGCAATTGCAAACTGGGCACAAAGGATCCCTCTACTCCCTCCCAAACTTCGTTCAAAATAATAGATACATCATTTAATGGTCAAAAGAAAAACAACATAAAAATGCATCCATCATTGTCCATAAAGCCACATTTGACAAACACTCATTCTAAGACATTTGAAAATTAATGTTGAAAATAATTCAAACCAATTCTAAAATCAATACATGCCAAATTTAAAACTAAATCGCAATGACAATAATTTTTAAATAACATGAAAAGAATATTATAATGTATATAGAATGTGTAATTTAGTTTTTGAAATATTAACCTGAAAAACATCTTATAATGTATATAAAATGTTAGATATGTAATTCATATTGGAGGTCCATAAAGTAAAAGTTTGTAGATTCAACATAATATGGTATGTTACTCTATTATTATGTACTGTGGTAGCAGGATATATATGAATCGTTCGGATATATTAATCCGACCATACGTTAATTTTTTTATTTTATTTTTTAATTATAGAATTTTGTATAATTACATTTTTATTTATTAAATTGTTTTTTATCAAAACCTATTTATTTGAAATGTGATGGTTATAAGATGATGACATCAGTTTTGAACTTGGTGCCCCATGGGGAGGCGGCACAATGTCGTCACCCAAGTCAATCAACGATAAGATTGCCAGATCTTTCTCATGATATTCTTCCTCGTTATTAACTTATCTTGCAGCATAGTATTTTCTATAGTTTTAGGTTTTCATAATAATTAATTTTTTAATTACGCCGATAGGCGTCTATCAGTGGTATTTGGGGGGGGATGGACTTGCTTGAGCGGATCATCAAGATCCAGAAAATCCCGCCAAGTGGATGCTCAAGATCTTCTGAATCGTCTGATCTTTTAACAGCCGGAGAGTTAGGAGATGACCAGAGTTGTTAGCCGCCGACTAGGAGATGACTGCAGTCTGTTAGTGTTTGTGGCTGTAGAGGAGATAACCGTGGAGTAGCAACCGTCGCGGAGATACCTGGAAGTGTGGACGTGGCTGTGAAGGAGATAACCGTGGAGTAGCAACCGTTGCGGAGATACCTGGAAGCGTGGAGGAGATACACGTAGAACATTCTGTTAGCGGCCGCCGAGGAGTAGTTTCTTAGCCCGCGGAGGAGATACCTGAACAGTTTCTCCGTCCTGAGCATTCGCAGTGAAATCGCTGGAGCATTGGAGCATTCGTCTGTGCATTCGCCGTCTTGGAGCATTTGTCTGTGCATTCGCCATCTTGGAGCGCCTGTGCAGTAGAGGTAAGCTTTTGCTTTCGCTGGCCTGGTTGCTTTAATGCTGTGAACAGTCAGATAATGCTAGGATTTCAGTTGCATGTCTGTTTAATGCTGTGAATATTTGACAGTTTAGAAGAATGTAGGCTATGAACACGTGTAAGTTGTTTAGACGAATGTAGGCTATTAATTCTCAGTGCATCTACTGATTCAAAAACTGGGTGATTCAGAAAATTATGTAAACCAAATGCCATATAGAAATTATCAAAAAACACCCTCCAATAAAGCCAAATATCCTTCTAGATGATTCTGACATACGACTATTCCCATTACAAATGCTATTTTGAGTTCTGCGAAATAGATGAAACTTGAAAGACACAGTTAAACCCCTAATACAGTTTTCTAGCATTTAGGACTATTTAATGATATACAGAAGCATAAATATTTAGAGTAAACGATATAAAGTAAGAGCAAACAATACATTTAGGTGTTTAACACCATAACATGATATACAGAAGCATATATCGATGGCATTAAGCATAAAGCTCTTAAGGTATCCGATGTGAGTCGTAGATACGACTATTCCCATTGCGAATGCTACTTTCAGTTCTGCGAAATAGATGAAACTTCAAAGACACAGTTAAGAAGATTAACAAAGCAGAAAATATATATAAAATTAATTAATGTTCTCACCAATACAAATGTAGAAAAATTAATGCTTAGATTCTGCCATCCTGGGCAAACTTCTTTACGTAAAAAGCTTATGGATTGAGCGTGAAAATTAGGATAGTAAAGCAGGAGTAGCAAAGAATAAAAGCATAACTTTATTGTGCACTAACTTTTTGTAACGAAAGCTGGAGGAAAGGCCAGGCCAGGCCCGTGTGAAATAATTACTGTACAGAATTCAAAGAAGAGGATTTAGCAAGTAAAAAGGGCACTAGCATCGAAAAATGGAATAACTGTTTGATCACATTTTCTATAGTTGGTACCCACATAAAGGCAAAACTTTACTGTTCACATATGCGCACACATACAGGGACTTTACTTTGACTGTTTTTTAAACCTTTTCCGGTTTAAGAAGATTACCAAAGTAGAATATATATATATAATTAATTAATGTTCTCACCAATACAAATGTAGAAAAATTAATGCTTAGATTCTGCCATCCTGGGTGAACTTCTTTACGTAAAAAGCTTATGGATTGAGCGTGAAAATTAGGATAGTAAAGCAGGAGTAGCAAAGAATAAAAGCAGAACTTTATTGTGCACTAACTCTTTGTAACGAAAGCTGGAGGAAAGGCCAGGCCAGGCCAGTGTGAAATAATTACTGTACAGAAGTCAAAGAAGAGGATTTAGCAAGTAAAAAGGGCACTAGCATCGAAAAATGGAATAACTGTTTGATCACATTTTCTATAGTTGGTACCCACATAAAGGCAAAACTTTACTGTTCACATATGCGCGCACATACAGGGACTTTACTTTGACTGTTTTTTAAACCCTTTCTGGTTCTCCAGTCACAGTTTTATTAAATAAAAACTGTATCTTGGAAGATACGTTTCCACCTAAAAACGCGATCTGCTCACAGTATACCATCCGGTGGATCTATCGGAACACCTTGGATCAGAGAGCTTAGAATGTTTCTACCATGAACATTCACTTACTGAAATTTCGAGAAAACAAATAGACAGTTTATTCCATCTTCTCTTTCGGCATCCATGCTGTACTCCATAGCGAAATGACTGCCTCAGCATACGAGATGGTAACCAGCTCCCGCCCGTTAGTATGGAAAACTTCCTCCACGACCTGTAAAAAAAATAATAAAACATTAAGAACAAAGAAGCAAAGAAAAACATCACCGAAATCGTAAACAGATAACCTATCTTAGAAGAACTTACCGAAAGCTGTGAAGAGCAGCAGGTTGTCGTTGATGCTGTAAAAGATGGATAGTTTTCTCCCTATGGTCGACCGCTAACCAGAGATAAACGATGGAAGAACTCCACAGTGAAATGAATGGTTTGGCATATGGGTTTTCTCCTCTAAGCGAAAAGCCAGTCGAAAATGGAGGTTTCGTACCTAGGGTTTACACCAGGATGAGTTGTCAGTGTCGATGAGTTGTCATTAATGTGCTACTTGTCGATGGATAATTCTTAATGAGTTTGTAAGCTTTTGCACAACTTCGTGATGAATGGCATATTAATTACTTGTCTATAGGATAATTCTTGATGACTTTGTAGGTTTTTACCCCCACTTCCTCACGAATTCCTTTGAAATGAGGCTATATCAAATTCTGTCCCTACTGTTACTTGGCAGTGTCGATCAGCCATCGCCGATGCAGACCTGCCTCCGGTTGATAGCAGGATAACGTGCCAGCACTAGGTTTCGTACTAGGGTTTAAAACTTTGAAAATAATTTTCGATATCATGGCCAGCTATCTCAGATCCGTTGCAATCTTCACCTTGCTGTTACTTGTCAGTGTCGATGAGCCATCGCCGATGCAGACCTGCCTCCGGTTGATAGCAGGATAACGTGGCAGCACTCCAGATCACACAGGACAAAAGAATCTCACCCGCCAGATAGCATTACATTAAAGAGGCTGGTACCATTTGGTATGGGTGGTCCGTTAGTCTGGAAAACTTCCTCCACAACCTGCAAAAGAAATAATGAAACATTACTTTGTAGGTTTTTACCCCCACTTCCTCATGAATTCCTTTGAAATGAGGCTATATCAAATTCTGTCCCTACTGTTACTTGTCAGTGTCGATCAGCCATCGCCGATGCAGACCTGCCTCCGATTGATAGCAGGATAACGTGCCAGCACTAGGTTTCGTACTAGGGTTTAAAACTTTGAAAATAACTTTCGATATCATGTCCAGCTATCTCAGATCCGTTGCAATCTTCACCTTGATGTTACTTTTTAGTGTCGAGGAGCCATCGCCGATGCAGACCTGCCTCCGGTTGATAGCAGGATAACGTGGCAGCACTCCAGATCACACAGGACAAAAGAATCTCACCCGCCAGATAGCATTACATTAAAGAGGCTGGTACCATTTGGTATGGGTGGTACGTTAGTCTGGAAAACTTCCTCCACGACCTGCAAAAGAAATAATAAAACATTAAAAAAACACCAAATAAATCAAAATAGTTTAATTAAATATATTATAATAAAAGCCCATTATGTTTAAGTTTTATACCTCATATAATATACATTTACCATTATACCTCATATAATATACATGAAAATATTTCATTTACCATTATACCTCATGTAATATACATGGCAATATCTTAGCTTCATGTGTATTTATGTCGAGTATCATGATTTTCTTGTAACATTTATCAATCACTTAGTTGAATGGATGATCTGAGCAAGATATTTGTTTTCTGGTAATTAATTGCATTAAGTCAAATTGATTCACCTTTAAAAAAACATATTGATAATATTTACAAGTAGAAGAATGACATCCAAATGAAAGATTCTCTTCTCATTCGATCGAGATTAGTTCGCAATTCATAAAAATTGGTCATCTTTGTTTCGTGGGATTTCCAATACTACTTCATAATCATCATAATTATCATTTCAGATCACATCTCATCAATGTATTGGACTATATTGTAAAACCGATATATGCATTAATGTGCTACTTGTCGATGGATAATTCTTAATGAGTTTGTAAGCTTTTAAAAAAGATAGACATGGTGGTCACATTAAATTTTAAAAAAGTTTTGGATTTACTTTTAGACATTATTTCTTATATTATGATTGTATATAATTTTTAAAATATGATTATATATAAGTTTTAACATTATTGTTTTTTTTTTTAAATTATAATTATATATAAGTTTTAACAAAGTCTAAGTTGAAAATATGATTATAAATATTATATTTTAATATTTTTTTTTTTTTATAAAAATTTCAAAGTATATATTTTAATTTTATATTAGTTTTGAGTTTCATAGTATTTGATACAATACTACCCAATTAGTAGTAAGAATAGAGATGGTGGCCACATTAAATTTTAAAA
>LPNX011137363.1:0-18042 GCA_001517045.1 Pseudotsuga menziesii
TCTAATGTCATGTAACTAGCCTGATTGTCTAACTTGCAAGTAGATAACACAATAATATATGAGCATTTTCTCATATGTATTTTGGAAATGGAAAATGGAAAAATTGGCTGCCACTGCTGTAGCAACATTGCCCAACAATTGTAGCAAAATCTCTTATGAGAGATTTAGAAATAACATATCAGCTAAAATATTCCAATTGCGTAGTGTTTCAATACATATTATATTCATGCTCGCAACTACCAATTTCATTGTCAATATCCAAGTTGATTTCCAATTTGAAAGTCTTATTTTAGAGCTTGTAAAGGCCTTTATTATATCTATATATTGATAGAGAAATATTATGCTTGTTATTTTATGCATTGCTTCGCCATGTTTCTTAAACACTATTGAAGCATAGTATGAACTTGAGCTCCAAGCAGTGATGTGTCTTGTAAAGGTATCTCTATACTAATTTGCACTATGAATTGCACCTTTCCTACTATTGCAGCGGACTGTAAAAAAGTTGACTAATACGTATGCATAATTTTTTGTCTTCTTCCCATGCTACTTAAAATCTCTAAAGAGAATTTACTTTTCCAATGTCAACAAATTATGACTTCATTTTTGTTTCTCCACTTGCATTGAATATTGATTCATAATGATTGCACTAAATTTATATTAATAATTTCCTCATCATCAAAAAGCTTGTATGCTTTATGCCTAGTCTTATTTTTTCTTGCGGAATAGAATGCTGGTTAAGGATAGTTTGAAATTGAGCTCCTAGCATTGGTTCCTCATCATCAAAAAGCTTGTATGCTTTATGCCTAGTCTTATTTTTTCTTGCGGAATAGAATGCTTGTTAAGGATAGTTTGAAATTGAGCTCCTAGCATTGGCATCTCTTGTAAATATATTTATACGCTACTTTGTACTACGGATTTAACCCTTCCTATTGTTGTATTGTTGTAGCAGATTGTCAAAGTTTCCCAATTCTTATGTGTTATGGAGAATATCTCCCATGGTTTGGGGTGGACCACAGCATACATGATGACACTGGAAATAAACTCATTTTCAAGCATGCTAAATACATAAATGAAACTAACACTAAGGAAAAAGAGGGGTACCTTATTCCATACGTTTGAAGTATATCTCCGTTGAGATTTCCATCAAACTTGTACCTACACATTGCCCTCAACAACAACAAGATATAGAAGCATGATATATGTAAAGAGTTAGAATCTAATCTAGAATGTTACATTCCAATACATAAACAAAGTAATTACATCCATGGATAAAAATATTCATAATTACACATGCAATGGACTAAAAATGGATATTTCTATTAATGTGAATAGAGATACAAATGACAACGTCTATCGGCACCTCGTCGAAATTGAGAAACTGAGTCTCTCCAGCTGGGCCTCCACCATTTCAATCCTCCATACAATCGGAAAGGTCACAAAGATAAAGGAAACCTTGGAAAATAGCCCCAAATGGCTGCTTCAAGGACAAAGGGATGTAGACTCAAGTATATAAGAATGGGGCATAATTCCACTCTAGTATATTTGCTCTCCAAAGCTCTCTTCCTCTAATTCTTCATAGTAGCTCAATATATAGCCCCTTAATGGGAAGTGAAGGGTTGAAATGGAG
Source organism: Pseudotsuga menziesii (assembly GCA_001517045.1). Lineage (NCBI taxonomy): Eukaryota > Viridiplantae > Streptophyta > Pinopsida > Pinales > Pinaceae > Pseudotsuga > Pseudotsuga menziesii. The sequence goes on from LPNX011137363.1 coordinate 1,628, forward strand.
CGTTTCCCGACATACAGAAGGCCAAGGATTAATTCATTCATTACTTGATGGGGAAAAATAAGAATATTTTTTGTTTTTGAGGATATATCCTGATGTACACAGGTGACAATGGTGCTAGTTGTGTATACGCGGGTTGTAGAATTGTGACCTGCGTATACATGTAAAAATTCCTTTTTAAAGTTTCCACTAGAGCACTAGGGTCATAGTGAGTAAAATGGGTAAAAAGAGTCTGCATAGGGACATGGATAGGCCATCAAAGCATGATTTATGTGGAAAATTACACTATAATAGATGCCCCATAATGTGTGAGGTCAGAGGGATACACGATGGCCGAAATACATTATAATAACCCCAAAAGTGGAGTAATGAAGACCCTAGTGGAAAAACCCAGCCACTCATTAGTATAATACAATGATAGTTCTCTGCACATGACTATAGATATGAAGTAAACATAGCCGTACCAAATATATAATAGTACAATGGCCATGAATAGGCATAATAAACATATATTATACGTGGTTATTGCCATGTACAATATACAGTAAAGTAAGGTCTCCATAGTAAATGAAGACATCGAATGGTACATTGGAATCTGGTCATGAGAGATGAAATCTCATAGATACTATCATGATCAAGGAGGTTGCATATATGGAATGCCACCAAGCTCGAAGGTATTCAACACAAATCTCCGCTAGTACATGTCCCATCATGCGAATAAAGGTGTCACAATTGAACATGATGGACCATCGTCTGATTACTAGTCATTGATGTATATTGTTAACAAACGTGAGATATCCCACTGATAATGATAATGAGAATCAATGTACAAATTGAAAACAAATAAGTGTGAATAGATGTGTTGAGGTCAAACACTTGAGAGAATCCATCGATAAAGGGATATTGATGTATTCCCAAATCTGTTGATGGCGAGAGAACCTGCCACTGATGACTGCAAGTCTTAAGGCACTCAATGGACTCTAGATTCCTATTCCAGAATAAATGTTCTGAATTCGATGGAATGGAATTCGTTGGAAGGAGGGAATTAAGGTATCCCTCATCAACTAACGTGAAGTACACAACATCGCTGGATAATTTGGAAGAACTCGGACGAACAAGATGTGCACACACCAATAAAAAATGTATCGGGAATGACCAACATGCAGAGACAAGATAACTGAGGTATGGCTGACTCACGCTAAAACTTCCTTCAAACAAGAGCAACATAGACTCAAAATGCATACTGGGACAACTCTGTGACACAAGAGGCATCAACAGAGGCTCCATAGGGACTGGAAGCATAACCAGTCGATGGAGAAAACTCAGAATAATGAGTACAACTCCTACGGTCATAATAGTAACCGAACTAATCGATGAATGTATTGTGCTATGTTCGAAGGAGACATGACACAACATGACAACTACCAATACAAAGTGATATCATTTCCAGTATGGATTATTATGTTTTATGATTTTTTTGGTCTTTTTCATATTTGAAAAGCTTGAAAACAATAAAATTTCTTATAGTACATTAAGGAGGAAATGAGTGTCGTGATCAAGCAAACTAGTTCCAAGCAATGGAACATACCTATGCTCAATGCAATAAAGCATATGCAGGATAAGGACACTTGGGGGGATGTCTCCTTTGGGTAGGGGATAATCAAGATGCAACAAATATATGGAAGGCTTTTCTTGGCTAGGATTGAGGAAAGCTCAGGCTATATGACATATAAACTGAAGTAGGAAGCCGACATAAAGCTCAATATGAAAAGAAAACATATAAATTGCAGTTCCAAATTGATACAAATGGGAGTCCCAATAGGATATGGCTAGCATAAAGTTCTTTACTTGAAGGCATGATGGGACTACAAGGGACTCCCAGACTTAAGGGAGGGTGCTCATCTTGGGCACCAAATGACAAAGTACGATAAAACTAGGGTACCCATGATAAATATAGATCTACCACTTACGAAGTGCCATTTTTGTACTTATGACATTTTGTACTATGACAGCATGATAAAGCCCCATTTTTGTACTTATGACATTTTGTACTATGACACCATTTTTGAACCCTATTCGAAAAATAAAAGCCGATAGCGATCGGTTTGGTATATTTACAAATGTGTTTAAATGTGAATGTGTTTTAAATGTTCATGCTTCTTTATTGACGTGACAAGTACCAATATAATATGCAATTTTCATATGAATCAACAACGTGATTATACAGTCTAGGTATATGAATGTATGTAATGTAATCAAATTGCTGCTCCAACAATCTTACCCTCAAGAACCTTCTCAATAATATAGGATCCATGATATGGTACATGCCATTTAACTGTGACACCACTATCTAGGAGTCAAAGAGAAGTTCAAGAGATTGGACACCATTGGAAATGGAACCACATAATAATTCAATCACAGCACTATACTCAACAATGTTATTAGAGGATGGCCAGAGACACACACCTCTTGAAGACACCAACTAACCCTCATGTTTTTGAGACACACAATAATATACAATATTCTGACCTCTGATAAATGTTAAGCATAATATTTCTTAAGATAGATCCCATTTCTAGGCTCCGCCAAGGAATTTCCTTCATAGTACTCTAGCTCTTAGGCGCCTTTCTCTAGGACATTCTTTACCATGTAAGGCTCATGCCACATGGGGTTAAACTTACCTACCCCAAGAGGTTAACTGGCTTGATCATATAAGATGACCAAGTCACCTTCACTAAATTAACAGGGACAAACATAGTTATCATACTGGGATTTAACGTGATTCTTATTAACCTCTAGAGCCACTACAACATCTCGACGCTGCTCATCCAGGTGCTCTAAGTGGACCACACATTCTTCTAACTCCAAAGTGTCAGGTAGAAACTCTATGGCTAGTTTTAATCAAGGAATCTCACACTCAACTAGTAAAACCGACTCCACATCGTGTACTAGATGATAAGGAGAGAAGCTGGTGGAAGTCTTGACTGCGATTTAATAAGCCCACAAAGCATGGTAAAGCATTATATGCCAGTTAGTTTTTCTTTTTGTGATGGTTCTTTGTAAAATGGCCTTAAGGGACTTGTTAACTGCTTTAACCTAGCCATTCACTTGAGGGTAGTAAGAAGAAGCATGTTCTTGCTTATACCCTAGTTTCAAAGTTAATTCCATCATCATCTTATTTTGAAAGTGTCGACCATGGTTACTGACAATCTCCTTCAGGATTCCGAACCAAGTGATAATATGGTTGAATAGGAAGTGAGTGGTTGTCTCACCATTGGATTTAATTGTAGGCATAGTCACTTCCCATTTCGTGAAGTAGTTTATGACCACTATAATGTGATTATGCCTCCCAGTTGATGCCGGGTTGCAATCCATGAAGTCCACCACCTACTTAGTGAAGGGATCGATGGTGATAATAGGATGTAATGGAGCGGGATGCAAGCACATATTCTGTGCAAAAACTTGGTAAGTGTGGCATCGCTTGACCAGATTAACACAATCTTTGAAGATTGGTGGCCAATAGTAACCCACTCTAATAATTTTTTGGGTTGTAACAAGCCCAGATAAATGGCCAACACACACCCCATTGTGGAAATCATTTAGCACAGTCTTATTCTTGTCGTGAGTTAAATAACAACACAAAATGGAATCCACCACACATCGATACAATGTGTCACCGATAATAAGGTATTTCTTAGAATTATTATGTAGGCTTCGTTGTTCATCCCTCAAGAGGAGAGAGGGAAACTTCAAAGTCTACAGATAGATGATGATATCACCATACCAACGGTCTGCAGTCGAAATGTGGAAAATATGTTCATCCACGAATGAATCCTCATGAATCCTATCTTCATCCAGACTAGGGACATCATATATAAGCTCCACAAATATTAATGACTTCTTCTGCTTTGCCGAAACAAACTTGAGGTCAAATTCTAGAAAAATGACAATCCATTTATTATACTTCCCCCCAATCATTCGTCTGGTCAAGACAAATTGAAATGGATTGATGGCTACGATGGTAGTTTGGAGAAGCAATATATACTATCTCAATCACTAGACTACATGAAGAGTCGCTAAGGACAACTTATCGATGTGACTTTACCAAAGTTCAACATCAATGAGATTCTGGTTAATATAATAGATAACATGATCTTGGAGCTCATCATCTTCTTGAACTAGAACCATACCAATCATCTCTTGAGAAACGAACACATATAACGAAAAATCATGGATATAGTCATGTGGACTAAGCACAGGGGCCAATGCCAAGGATTTCTTAAGGGTGTCGAAGGACGTTTGGGCTCGCTCATCCCATATGAACTAAGTACCCTTCTTCAATAAGCACATACAAACCTTGGTCAAATTGGAGTAATTGACGATGAATCGTCGTAAGAAATTTCCCATCCCCTGGAGACTACAAATACGTCCAATTGTGCATAGGGGATACAACTATAGTATTTCCTCAACCTTTAGCGGATCGATCATAATCCCCTCCTTTGATATAATGAATCCCAACAAATGACCAAATTTCACACAAAAGATGCACTTTTGAGGATTTAACTGGATTTTATAACGACAACATCTTTAAAATAACAAACGTAAATGATCTGGGTGATCCACCATCGGATGTGAGTGAGCAGATAGATCATCCAAATAAACCTCGATAATATGATTGAGGTCGTGGAAAGCAAAATTCATAGCCTGTTGAAAAGTGGCTATGGTGTTTTTAAGGCTGAAAGGAATTTTTCGGTATGCAAAAGTACCCCAAGGAAAAATAAACACAGTCTTATGTTGGTCCTCAAGTTTAATTTGTATTGGGTTGTACACTGAGAAACCATCCATAAACGAAAAAAACTTTGCTCCCCGCACACTCATCCAAAATCTTATCAATGAATGGCATGGGGAAATTATCTTTCAGAAAAGCCCTATTTAGGTCTCTAAAGTATGTGCACACATGAATGGTCCCCTGCTTCTTATCGACCGACATGGGATTGGATACCCATTCAGTTAAGGGAACCAGATAGATGAAACTGACTTTGAGAAGTTTCTCTATCTCAACCTTAATGGCAGGCACTTTACGAGGGTTCATTGTGTGTAGACATTGTCAAATAGGCTTAGCGTTTTGATATGTTTTGATATCATGTTCAACAATGCGAGGGTTGATTCCTGACATCTCTTCATATGACCAAGAAAATACATCACAAAATTATTTAAAGATATTAGTGTATCTTTTGAGTTCATCGGGAGAGCAGTCTGCACCGATGTAAACATTCTGTATTTTATCTGGAATCCAAGAGATGTTGATCGAAATTATAGGGGATAAATTACCCATGTTCTCTTCAAAATATATACAATTAGTACCTAATGGGACCGTGGGATGACCAACACTCTCGCTTAAGGTCATCCTAAAGTCATCATGCTTGACCCGTACAAGATTTGGGAGGAAGTAAGATCGATGATGCATCTCCTCCAAAGGTTGTTTTGGACCATTCATGGCCTTGAGAATCACATCATCTAAAGGAAAAATATCACCAAGTAAATCATGTGAACACGATGATGTAACCACCCAAGCAGGAAGTGTAAGGAGATCCTCCTCTTCTGTCCGCGAAAAGGAAGGACCAGGGTCTACAGTAGGATCAAGTGTAGCTTGATACGAAACTTCTGCTACATACAATGAAATTCTTATCCTAGTAGGTCTGGCATCTTCATTCGAAGTGATCAGAGAGAGAAGAGTCCACAGGTCATCCAAATACATAGTACGAAATGGACCGAACTCATAGGTGATGAATCACTACTAGGAGCAGAGCTAATATCTAGGATAGGTGCTGAAATATTAAAAGTTCCCATTAATGAAGGATACATGTTGACACCAACATTCTTAGTTTCTAGCTGAGAATTATCAATAGCTGGGGTAGTTGATCTTGACGATGTAGAGGAACCCGAATTATTGAAAGACATCTAGTCGATCGTCACAATTCGGTCTTCAATATGGAAGCACACCACTTGAAATAAAGATGATACGATCACTTTCATAGGGTAAATATAGTTCCAACCCAGTAAAAGGTTGTAGCCAAGGGGCACATCAACCACCTCAACGTTGAACGACCAGGTCTTCCCTCCTAACAGGACCTGAAGAGAGGGAATAATGCAATGCAAATGAAATTAATTTCCATCAAAGGAGGTGAACATATTTATAGATTTCGACAACATAGGCGAGACAAGGCCTTTCCAACAAGCCAGAGACATCACGGAGGTCGCAACGCCTTCATCAATAACTATACTTTTAATGATGTTGTTAAGACACTCAACATGGACTAGAAAAGGCCACATGGTAAGGAAAGCGAGGTTGGACCTCATGAGTTTCAAATATAACTACGGTGGAGACATTAGGATCAACTACTCCGAGATATACAATAATGCTCTCCGCTACGAAGGATGAGTCTAAAGAACTTCCATAGTTGACATCGCACAGGGAGTCTGGCCCAAATCCTCGACAATAGAGTGATTTTTTGCAGCTAGGGAATTAGTATTCTTCCCCAAACACTTGAGGACTCCCTTAGGTTTACGAGGTATAGCTTCAGGCTTAACAATCTGCAATGAAATTTCAGGGGGTGCAGGCTCCTTCCTCATGTTGGGTTGTGATGAACCATAATATTTTGAGTGAGTCTCAACATTAGCAGCTGACATCATGTTGATGTAACCATGGGCAAATTTAGATACTTCTGTGTTTTTATGCTCACAAGAACCACTTCCGGCATCCATGGTCCTCAAAGCCATATTTTTGTTATGAAGTAAAGGGTTAGTAAACAAAGCTGGGATCTGTGTGATGTACTTCAAGGCGTCTTCAACATGAGGGAACAAGTATGTCAGATGGTATCCCCCACAAAGTTAGCAAGGGAATTTAACCTACCACTTAGGTTTCTTGTCCCCCCAACATTATCGTCATTCTTGTCATCATTCTGATTCTCCTTCCTATTCCCAATCCGATTATTATTTCTTCCCCTTCTTATATTTTTTCCGGGCTGCTAGTTGCCCTTTTTGTTCGACGCATGCACTAAAAGCACATCCGTTAACCAGGTGGGAGTGGATGAGTTCGTAGCCTATCTGATCATAGACTATAGATAAATATTGCATTTGATGTGTAACCTGGTCTACGACCTTGGTACTCGTGGATCCAACTATAACATCGACATGTGTCCCAGGTTTGAACTTAAGATCAAAGATGGACCATGGTACATTAGGGATAATCTCATATAAAATCCCAGATTGAGCGTAGATCAAATCCATCTGTTGATCCCCGAATATAGAGTTTTCATCATTACACACTCCAGATGTCGAAACATATTTCACGATATAAGGCAATAAATTTTTGAGGAACCATTCCAATGAAAAATCGGGTAGAATGTTGGCCTTAATCAACCTCCTTCGTCGACACCACTCTTAAATATGGTGAGAGATATGTGTGGATTTATATTTTTGAAATGTTGACAATAGCTTTGTGTCAGCATCATAACATATCAATGATTGAAAGTGGTTAAGAAAGGTCATGGCTAAGTCATTAAAAGTCTGATCGGTGCCCCCAGGAAGCTCTATATACCATTTCACGGCAGGACCCATGAAAGTGAGTTGAAATAGTCATAAACAAACAAAGTCATGGTTGAATGAGTTCAAAGAGAACCATAGGTGGAAAGTAGTAACATGCTCTCCAGGTTCCTCACTGTTATTACCTTCAAACTTTGGAATGTTCAAAGGAAGTTTGGTGGGAATAACCAACCACATCGGATCATGAGATACCAGATTGTTGGTAAACTTTGAAAGGTTAGGTAGGTTTAAATTATCCAAAAAGAGGAGTCTATGTTGTGCCATCTAGTTCCATGCCCCCTAAATATTTTGGTTCATATATGGATGATTGTGATAAAGGTTGCATCCTTGAACGATCGGATAATAACCACCTCCAATATTTTCCATATACGGATGTATGGGGATTTGATGATTAGGTTTTCCCTAAGAAGGAGGCACCATATACCAATAGTTATAATATTGATAGGTTGTTTTCCCCCAGACACATAAGGAGGCATGTGACCTCCAGATACAACTATACTAGTTGATGAGGGGAGAACGTAGCTATATGGAGCACTACTTCCCAAGGGGTTGTTTTTGATATAAGGAGGGTTCGCCATGAGAAAGGAATTTGAAGGAATGGGCATGGTGGACGATGGGATGTAGGATGGAATATAAGAAGTGGCCCCAACATTCACACATCCACTATCACCCCCAAGAGAGTGAACCCTAGTGTCAATACTGGATGAAGGGAGCGAAAATCCCCCCACAAATGTAATAGAGGGTGCAATATGACCACTCCCAAACCTATGAGAAAGATAAGGAGTTGTGGTTCCCTCAAGTGCAACACCAAGGTCCACACTGGGACTAGTGGAAGATGATGGGATAGAAGTAGTGAAATTTGACATGTCAAATGTAAACTGACCTGTGCTAGAGGGAGTAGGACGAGTCTCAACACTTGGCCTATCCGAGGCAAACTTCCTGTGGGAGGCTGTAAAATATGACAACAGGGGTTGCGTAGTATGGGAAGTACCAGCCCTTGAAGGGTTGGAATAAATTAGAGTTTCAAGTATCCATATCGTTCCTCTCCCCATTCCAGATCATGGAGATAGAGGGAACTCCGGGTTCTTAGATCTAGTACTCATGGTGAGAACTGTATGTGAATAACAATGCACTAAAGGTTTCCTAGAATGTCTAGTTCTCTTCCGAGGAGGAGAATAAGGGATCCAAGGAGATCATCCTGCTGAGATTCGATATCAGATAGGTTTTGGAAATCGATCCATAATGACTCAAAATAACAAAGACTAAACTAATTACTATCCCTAAATCCAACTAATGCATAATGAGCACACCCCTAAGAAAACTAGGTCAGATGCAAACAAACAGAGAGGGAGGATAATTGAGCTCCTGAATGTAGTAGGTATGTCTCACCTAGAAGAGGCCTGATACTCCCATACACTACAAGTGGAGGTGTGTAACCAATTATAGTGGCCCTCATCTTCAACACATATAGCGACTGTGCCTTCCAACCACTACCTAGCCATGACACTCGCCTAATAACCTCTAGGAGTACCTCCTGTGACAGCTAGTTAAGGAAAATAAGGTCACCCCAATATAATAAATTCTCAGGAAGATAGTTGAAGGCAGGATCTACCGTATGGGAAGGGTAAGAAAACCCGAAGCTCGAAATCACCAAAGGTACCTCAAAATACCCCAGATACGAATATGATCCTGGAAATATCTCCGGTGCTCAACATTAAATGGAAAGGGATTATCCCCACCACAAATGTGTGTGTTTCCTTGTGCTTAACTCCTATGTAAGAGAATCCTATTGAGAACACTAATTATACCAAGGATTTCACTTCTCACATGGACAGACACCTAGTTGTTTTGTTTCATAGTCTTGGAAATATTTACTCACGACACCCTATTCCAAGACTCTACAATCCTAAGCTTGTTGGTGCACCTCTATCAAATAAAAATGTGTAATCAATTTTAATTTAAGCATTAATTTTAATGGATGTGATTACTCAGTGGTAAAGAATGTGAAACTAGTGATGTTACGACTCAACATTGAAGTAAATATGCACAACTAAAAAACAATGCCAAGTGCAACTTATATTTAATCATGAAAAATGGGTATGCCACTACATATAATGCAACATTTGATTTCAAATTCCCATGCACTCATTCCTATATGAAATCATGATCAATAATTCCATCTAAGAAAACCTAATACAAGTACCAAATCAACGCATATGCACAATGCAATAAACATGTAAAGACACAATATTTTTTTTATCTTCACTATAGATGGAATGAAAATGCAATAAGAACACCCTACAAATTCTTAGACCTTGCAGTAAGTAGAAAACAATCCATGCAATACACTAAGAGAAAGAAGGCCAATGCACTAATAAAAAAACAAAAAGGAGATAAATGACAATAATAACTTCCAAAGAAAATCAATTAAAAAGACGTCCTCGGTCACAACAGAAGCAATCAACATGCAACACATACACCTAGGAAGACTCAACAATATTCAAAATCCACCCATAACCTCCACACATCAAGATGTCAAGCAAAAGCAGAGATGCACATGACTATTCAAGGAATGATAGTGTATGTACATGACTGTATGTACTGCAACCCATGTATATACGTGACTGTAAGTTCTATGACCCGCGTATACAAAGGAAAAGGTGGTAAAAAAAAGGTAAGACCCAAATTACTTCAAGGGACTTCCGATAACTCGACCAACTACTGAATGCAACACAAAAAAATAGAGAAGCAGAGAGCAAATAAATCCAATCATGCACCCAAACCCCAACAAAAAGGAAATCCACGACGGAGTCGCCAATTCTGTTATGAAGAAGATATTGTGTGGCTTGGGGTGGACCACAATAGACAGGATGACACCATAATTAAACCCATTTCCAAGCATGCTAAATACATAAACGAAAATAATACAAGGGACAAGAGGCGTAAATTATTCCAAACGTTTGAAGTAGATCCCCATTGAGATGTCAATCAAACTTGTACCTACACATTGCCCTAAACAACAAATAAGATATACAAGCATGATATATGTAAAGCATTATAATCTAATCTAGCATGTTACATTCCAATACATAAACAAAGTAACTACATCCATGGATAAAAATATTCATAATTACACATGAAATGGAGGAGAAATGGATATTTCTATTAATATGAACATAGATACAAATGGCAACCTATGTCGGCACCTCGTCGAAATTAAGAAATTGAGTCCCACCACTTAGGATTCCACCAATTCAATCCTCCATACAAAGGCAAGCTCCCAAAGATAAATACAAGCTTAGGAAATAGCACTAATGGCTGCTTCAAGGTCAAAGGGATGCAGACTCAAGTATATAAGAATGGGGTACAATTCCACTGTGGTATATTTTCTCTCCAAAGTCCTACTCCTCTAATGCTTCATAGTAGCTCAATATATAGCCCCTCAATGGGAAGTGAAGGGTTGAAATGGAGCGTTTCCTGACATATGGAAGGCGAAGGATCAAGTCATTCATTACTTAATGGGGAGAACTCCAATTATTTTTTCTTTTTGAGCATATTTACTGATGTATGCAGGTGATAATGGTGCAAGCTGTGTATACCCAAGTTGTATACTTGTGACCCACGCATACATACACAAATGTATTTTTTAAAGGTTGCACTGGAGCATCAGGGTGATAGTGAGAAAAAAGGGGTAAAAAGAGTGTGCATAGGGACATAGATAGTCCATCAAAGCATGGTGTATCAGGTGTGGCAAATCACTCTATAACATTATGCATGTTTTCTTGTCTTTTCCCATGCTACTTCAATAAGCATTGGAATATTCATTCAACCACAAGCCAATGGAATTGCTTTGAACTCATGTTTTTCTTGCAAGATAGTATGCTTCTTGTTTCATATGCTACCTAGTCATTTTGCATGTGTAATTTGTTACATACCAACTCACAAATGTTTCTTGAATACTATTTAAAGACAATTTCATCTTTATCTCTCAGCATTTGCATCCATTGTAAAAGTATCTATACAATGTTCTTGCACTTTAGATTGCACTTTTCCATCACTGTAGCACATTGTCTTAGATTTTTACATTGCATTTATTCCTCCTTTTGACTTAAGAATAGAAAAGCATTTTCTCGTACTTTCATATACCTTCCCATGCAACTCTATACTGCTCATTCTAATTGGATGTTGCAGAATATACTGTCTTTAATTATGACATTAAATCAGACAGGTATTAGTACTCTCATGTCATTGGTAATCTAGATTTGCAATTTAACTACCCATTATGTTTGCATATTGTAGAATACAGTGCATTTAATTATGACATTAAATCATACATGTATTAGTACTCTCACATCATTGACTAATCTAGATTTGCAATCTAATTGTCATGCAAAAAATATTGCAGTTTTTATCTGCTATTTTATCTTGCTTATGACAATGTTCTAAGTGCAACACTCATTAAGTACAACCATTTTTGGAATGTCTATTGCAAAAATCTCCATTGGATGGTTTATATTTCCATATCTCGTTCTACAAATACTAACATGCTTCGTTGTTTCCATTTTTGAAAATGTTTGTCATTTATCACATTTTGCACCATGCAAAACTTGCACATTCAACTGTTTTATCTTGCATACAAAAATGGACATAATTTAACTACCATGAGAACATAAAAACAATTGCTTATGTAGCTGTCCATGATAAAAAATATCATGTCTACCATGTCCATGATAAAAAATACCATGACTGTTTGGAAACAACAAAGTAATCTGTTTTCTTTGAAATTTGAGTTTCTTTTTACACATATGCTCAAACAATTTAATTTATCGAATGCATGTGTTATGTTTTGACTATGAATTTGCTCACATGAAATATAAAAGAGGTATTTTGCAATCATTGCCTCGTGATATTATATATTCCGGTTCTATCACTAGCATCAACCTATTTTTACTTAACACTTATTCTAGTAAACTATGATTTAATGCAATTTTTCTCATCCTGCATTAGTTTATCAAAAATAAATAAGAATAAAGTTTTCTATGTGGCTATCAACATAATTGAAAATACCTTGTCATGCTGATTTTTATTTAAGTCCATTTGTAATGGTTTATGCTAATCGTTTTCTTTTCCTTTTTCTTTGAAAATGAAATGGTACTTTATTCTCTTTTAAACTTTAGTTTCTTCTTATAGATTTTCTCAAACCATTTAACTATTCAAATGCCACACTAGAAAAATGTGAAAGGGGGATTTTTCAATCATTGCCTCATGATATAAGATGTTTTGGTTCTATGACCAGTTGCAACTTTTTCTTAGTGAATTAGTTATTCTAGCAAATTGTGATGCAATGCATTTTTTCTGATCCTGCATTTGTTTATCCAAAAATTATCATAATTTTTTTCTTGTCAACATGATTGAAAATACCATGTCTAAGCTGATTTTTATTTATGTCCATTTGCAATGGTTTATGCTAACTATGTTCTTTCTCTTCCTCTTTGAAAATGGAAAACTACTCTATTCCGTCTAAAATTTTAATTTCTTTTTATAGATTTGCTCTGACCATTTAATATATCAAATGCATGTGATATGTTTAGACTATGGATGAGCTCTCTCGAAATTTGAAAAGGGGATGTTGCTATCATTGCTTCATGGTATTAGTTATCCTTATTCTATAACTAATGCCAACACTTTTATTGAATTGTTATTCTACCAAAATGTGATTTAATGCAATTCTAGAAACCTTATATGCATTTCCTTACATCACAATTACACTAATAATATTACCAACGTCCAACACAATTCAATTTTGTAATATCATTATAAAAATGACAACCTAGGCACGTGTTAAGCATATTCTAAATGTCATGCAAAGCTAACTAGAACTTAACATATGAATTGAAATTGCACTAATAATATGCTATGTGCCATTTTATTTAATACCTATCTCGACAACATGAAATACAATGCAATTTTGTAATATAATCATAAAAATGACAACCCAAGAACTAGGCATGTACTTAGTATATTCTAAATGAGATGCAATTAGAAACACAAACCAAGGTAAGAACAATTATAAAATCAAACTCTTCAAATACTAATAACTACAAATAGAAATCTTATTGACATGCAAAGTTAACTAGAGCTTAGAATATGACTAAGAAAAATGATAAGATCAAACTCTTTAAATATTACCAAGCAAAAAATCCTACACCTTCACATAGATGTGCATAGATACATTGCAATTTACAAAGCTAGCCTGGCATTTTTCAATTGAATAACTATGTCTTACCTGAAACCTTGAATACGATAACCTTTAAATTCAATCAAGTGTTGTTGACATGCAAGTTAATTACAATTGCATTAACACTAGCATTTATGTCTTCGTTCAAACCTTGAATATGTTAACCTTTAAATTCTATCAAATCTAATTGAAATGCAAAGTTAACTAGCATTGATTTGGCATTAGCACTAGAATATCTTCACACAAGATATTCTCCATATATTCCATTTCCTTGTTAACAACTTTATGCTTTGGATATAACTAGATTTAACATGTATTAAACACACATAAACCAAGATAAAAACAATTATAAAATAAAAAAATCCAAATACTTTCAAGCAACAAATTTTATCCAATTGTCAAGCTATGTTCTCCACCTACAACCAAATAACTACAAATCCAAACATGGGCAAAATCAATGTTGTCAAAGAAAATTTTGTAGACCTTTACCTGAAACCTTGAATATGATAACCTTTAAATTCTATCAAGCAATGCTAACATGCAAACTTAATTACTATTGTATTTGCACAGGAATTGGAATATCTTCATAGAAGATATTCTTCATATATTCCATTTCTTTCTTGACATGTTACTTCTTACCATATGATTATATTTAACATGTATTCAACATACACAAACCAAAAAAAAGAACAATTATAAAATCAAACTCTTAAAATACTACCATGTAAGAAATCCTATCTAATTATGAATCTATGTTCTCTATCCACAATCAAATAACTGCAAATCTAAAAATGGCCAAAATCAATGTTGTAAAAGAAAAATTTGTACACCTTTTGCATAGATGTGCATAGAGACATTGCAAGTTACAAATCCAACCTCTTAGTTTCAATATTATCGATTTCATAGAATATCTAGTATTTTATTGAGTACTAGAATATCTTCGCACCATAGCAACATTGCAAGTTGCATTGCTAATGGCTGTTGCAAAATCACTCTACTTCTATCGCTGTTGCTTTGCTTTTGTCACAAACATTTCCACTTGTAGCACTTGTATTGCCATTGCTTTGCTTTTGTCACAAACATTTCCACTTGTGGCACTTGTTTAAATAAAAACAATGCAAATAAAGTATTGTTAATTTTGGTTCATAATTATTTTTTATAGTTTTATATTTATTTAGATATGAATATTGATTTTCAACATGGTAGTGCTTTTGTTTCATATGCTCAATAAAGATTCCAATAGGATAGTTCATAGAGAAAAAGTTTGATCATTTAAGTTAAAATTCACAAAGAGGTTGTGGGATCATTTTTGGAGTAACTTTGGATTACCATTGGATTTTAAACTGCAAAACCACAACTTAATGAATTATATAATTTAAAAAAATATATTTTAGCAGTAAGCTAATATTGTCGAAAAATATTCTTTTTATTTTGTCACAAAGTTGATAGGAATCTTACATAACTTTCAAACATGAACGAAACTCCACCACTATCCAAATTTGATGTCTTATGTAATGGTGCTCCTTATAAAAACTTTGTCTAGTTCTAAACTGACCCAAATTTTAAAAAAGTTGGGAGAAAATTTCCAAACATTTAAGATCATGATTTCCAACTCACTAAATTTAAACAACAAAGAACGAATTGCTACACAATTAATTTGTTCTATTATTATAGTTATTGCACCGAGAGGAACTAGGTGCTATATAGTCCAGTATGGGGTAGATGTTGTTACATTAGGTAATGTAACGTAGTAATTGAAAAATTCATGTCTTATTAAAAAAATAATAATGAAAAGTAATTAGAAAAATCCATGTTGTCCAATAAAATAAAAAAATTAAAATATAAACCCAGATCTATCAAGAAAGAGAGGGATCAAATTTATCGAGTTTATATTAAAAAAATTACACTTTAAGAAACTGGATCCATCTCTATACTTGATAGATCTAGATTTAAGATGGACATATGCTAGTTTATCCATAGTTAAATAACTTTGTTTTCATAATTATTCATATATAAATTAAAAATATTTATTATAAAAAATTTAATTTCAAGTTTTTTAATCCTCAAACATAATTTTTAACCTACTAATTATTAGCATTTAGTTGTGATTTCCATCTTCAAAGAAATTAATTGACACTATCATTTTATAGAGTAAATATTTAATAGTTTACATTGTTAAATTTATATTTTTTTATATTGTTTATTTATTTATTTTTAATGTTTTTTTATAAATTATGTCAATTCTTGTTATCTCATTTGGTTAAGGTGTCGGTCTCTTTAGCAGAGTGACCTGAGTTCAATTCTCGTTAGAGGTGAGCTAGTTGGGAGGAGACACCCAAAATCCAACTAGTTGAGGGTTGGTGTGGCCTAGGCCAGGTGTGGTCCCTAGGTGATTTTGATGGCTTGGATTCCTTGGGGTCATGGTTTCTTATACCAAAGGAAACTTCCACAAGTTAAGGAGATTCTTACAAAAAGAAAAGAAAAGAAATGATATTATTTTTAAATTTTAATTTTATTAATTTTGATTTACTTTTAAATATATTTATATTATTAGTGATTTTTTGAAAAATATAAA